>SJYV01010127.1:527994-572818 GCA_006410875.1 Neotragus pygmaeus
TGGGTAGGATCGATGGATGGATAGAAGGAATGATATTCAATTCAAACTCCTTGGTTGTGAGAGTTTCAATCTCATTTCAATTTTTAGTTCAGAATATTTGGGATTCAGAAAAATGAAGATCATTGTTGAGAGTTAGTTAAGTTTCTACTCATTGTTCTCTCTGAAATCACCACTGAAAATTCTTTACCTGTCTCAGTGATTCTGAATACCACTTTTCCCAGAGCAAATCTAAGATGCACTAAACAAATGAAAAAGGTGAACTCTTTTGAGTAAGAGCGCCAGAGTGTCGACATGCACTGTTCGTTAATGTATCATTTTAAGAAGTCGTGATATGAGTCATCCTTTACGTAATTGTCAGTGTGAGAAGAACTTTCGGAAGCCAGAGTTAGAGATCTGATGTCATTTAACCAGTTTCTGTGCAACCACCAGAAGGTCCGAGTGTTCTTTTCATGTTAGTGACGGTGACAAATTTAACCTATTAGTATCATAACCAGAAATTCTGGGCCCTCTCAAGCCAGAATTTCTGAGAACCTCTGCTAACTGCAAAGCAGGCTCCTCCCTGTCCTGCTGCCCCTGCCATGCCCTCTCCCTTTCCAAGCAGACACAACCTGGGTGGCAAAAANGACATGCACTGTTCGTTAATGTATCATTTTAAGAAGTCGTGATATGAGTCATCCTTTACGTAATTGTCAGTGTGAGAAGAACTTTCGGAAGCCAGAGTTAGAGATCTGATGTCATTTAACCAGTTTCTGTGCAACCACCAGAAGGTCCGAGTGTTCTTTTCATGTTAGTGACGGTGACAAATTTAACCTATTAGTATCATAACCAGAAATTCTGGGCCCTCTCAAGCCAGAATTTCTGAGAACCTCTGCTAACTGCAAAGCAGGCTCCTCCCTGTCCTGCTGCCCCTGCCATGCCCTCTCCCTTTCCAAGCAGACACAACCTGGGTGGCAAAAATCTGTTTTCAGGTCTTTAGCAAGAGGAGGTAGAGGCGGGAGGGAGGACTCTTGGAGCATGTTTAGAGTTTGGCCAAGTGGGTATTAAGTGTAATTGTAGAGTTTTATGGAACTTAAGAAGTCCTGGATAACACACTTTAAATATCCCTTGCTACATCTGCAGAGTCTGAATTAGTAGGTAGAAACCACAGTATCATGAGATTCCATTGAATGTGTCCTGGCCCTTCAACCCTCAAAGGCCCCTCCTGAAAGAATAGCTCAGTGTGTCTTGTTCATTTGAGTCATGGGTCAGATAAGCTCCCCGACTCCCACACCATCCCAACAGCAGCCCCTGTGTTCCTTCTTAGGCAACTACAAGAGCCTCTCTGGTCCCATTCCTGGCTGAATCTGAGCAGCCTTCCTAGCATTGCCCTAGAGAAGCTCAGTGCACACATTAGTTGAGAAGTCACCATAAAATATGCATGTCTGACTATGACTGTGTCCACTTCCTAACCCAGTTTTCTTAAGAACTTGTGAGAAACCTCTAGTAAAGCTTTCAAAACTATTAAAGAGAACTCTTTTTCAACACTTGCATTATGCAGAAAAAGACCTACAGTTGTGTGAGCTTTATATGACAAAGATGGCACTTTGATTCAGTTGGAAAAGAATGGACTACTCAGTTAATGATGCCAACACAGCTGACTGTGCAACCAAAAAAGGAAAAAAAAAATAGGTTAAATTCCTCTCTAGTATAAGGTACATGTAAAAATATGACAGTAAAATGTCTTCAAGAAACTCTAGAAGACTTTCTATATATTCTAGAACAAACATTTTTGGGAATAGAAAACAAATTTCAGAAACTTTGAATAGTAGAGACTTTTTCAGTCAAGATTTGAACCCTAAATCTTTTTAAATGTATAAAATTTTTAAATGTATAAAAATGGAAATAGTTTTTATGGCCAAAAAAAAAAAAAAAAAACACCATAAAGGCAAAAAGGTAAGTTTTGATTTTGAAAAATAATCTTTGTAAATCAGGAAAATCAGAGATTGAAAATCTGTAAAATATAAATTTCAAAGAGCTCTTCTAATGTGAAAAGAAGAGAGAAACAACACTAGAAAAATCAGCAAAGTGAAAAAAAAACTGTTTAGAGAAGAAAAAATCCAAATAATCAACAAACCCATAAAAAGAATTTCAGCTTTATCAATGGCCAAATAAAATGACAATGATGTATCACTTTATAACAAATTAGCAAAAATTTTAAACAATTATATCTTTTCAAGGGGATATGGGTGAAAGTTATTCTCTCACATTTCCAGTAGAAGCGTGACTTTTCGTGGCCTTTTTTCCAAAGCACAATCAATGATATATACTATAACTTTCAAACCCATATACCCTTTGGCCCGTGATTCTATCTCATAGAAATAAAAGCATTGCTATAAGGACTCTTATAATAACAGTTAATATTTACTGAGCCCTCATTATGGACCAGGTTTCTTTGTAAAGGCTTTGCATGAGCTGCACATGCTGTTATGATCCCCCTATTTTATAAATGAGGAAATTGATACCCATACAGGTTCAGTACTTGCCCAAGGTAACACAACTGGTAAATGGAAGAACCAGGAATCCAACCTAGGCACGTAGTTCTACAGTGTAAACTTCTAAAAGCTATCCTATCTTCCCTAAAACATACCAGGATGTTTATTTCAGCACTGTTTGTGAAGACACGAATGTAAAAGCATCCCAAGTATCTATCAGCAGAGACCAGTTAACTTCATCACAGCAGCTCCACTCTGCACATGTGAGATGCACACTCCACAGTGACATGAGGTGTTAAAGGGCTGAGTCAGATCTTACCAGATGATGGAGGGGGATTTCTTTAAGATATTGTTGAGGGAAGAAAAGCAAAAAAGTATGAGCAACACAATTTAAAAACTGAAAAATAATGACATAAAACCTGTCTGTATATAAATATAGATAGATATGTAAATACAAATAAATTAGTATATGATCCGTTGGATCGCAGAAAAAGCAAGAGAATTCCAGAAAAACATCTGTTTCACTAACTATGCTAAAGTCTTTGACTATGTGGATCACAAGAAACTGGAAATTCTTCAAGAGATGGAAATACCAGACCACCTTACCTGCCTCCTAAGAAACCTATATGGAGGTCAAAAAGCAACAGTTAGAACCAGACGTGGAACAACGAACTGGTTCCAAATTGGGAAAGGAGTATGTCAAGGCTGTATATTGTCACCCTGATTATTTAACTTATATACAGAGTACATTATGTGAAAGGCTGGGCTGGATGGAGCACAAGCTGGAATCAAGATTGCTGGGAGAAATATCAGTAACCTCAATATGCAGATGACACCACCCTTATCCAGAAAGCAAAAAGGAACTAAAGAGCCTCTTGATGAAAATGAAAGAGGAAGATGAAAAAGCTGGCTTAAAACTCATCATTCAAAAAATGAAAATCATGTCATCCAGTCCCATCACTTCATGGCAAATAGATGAGGAAACAATGGAAACAGTGACAGACTTTCTTTTCTTGAGCTCCAAAATCACTGCAGATGGTGACTGCAGCCATGAAATTAAAAGACACTTGCTGCTTGGAAGAAAAGCTATGACAAATCTAGACAGCATATTAAAAAGCAGAGACATTACTTTACTGACCAAAGACCATATAGTCAAAGCTATGCTTTTTCCTGTGGTCATGTATGGATGTGAGAGTTGGACCATGAAGAAGACTGAGCATCGAAGAATTGATACTTTTCAACTGTGGTGTTGAAGAAGACTTTTGAGTGGTCCCTTGGAATGCAAGGAGATCAAACTAGTCAATCTTAAAGGAAATCTATCCTGAATATTCATTGGAAGAACTGATACTGAAACTTCAATACTTTGGCCACCCAATGCGAAGAGCTAACTCAGAAAAGACCCTGATGCTGGGAAAAATTGAAGGCAGGAGGAGAAGGGGACAACAGAGTATGAGATGGTTGGATGGCATCACTGACTCTATGGACATGAGTTTGAGCAAGCTCCAGGAGATGGTGAAGGACAGGGAAGCCTGGCATCCTACAGCCCATTGGGTCACAACAGTTGGACACTGAGTGACTGAACAGCAACAAAGAATATGGTTAATGACTTAGATGAAAAATATGGAAGCATACATCTTAGTCAACATGGGTCCCAGGAGATGAGATGACAGAGCCACCAACAGAGCTGACTGCTCAAGAAGACAAAACCAATGATAATTTTTAAAAGCATCCATGAGCATATTAATGAATTGATATAAAAATTATAAGTGTGTATAAACTTTTAAAAATCCTTAGCAATTAAAGTTGCATTTGGTTCAAATGGCTTAGCTAAGTTTTAGAGAGAAACAGTTGTCCTAGACATGAATTCCTAAATGCTCCCTTCTATTTCTGAGGACCCAGTGCGGGATGGTGAGCCTCTGGCATATTAGAAATGCCACATGACTATATTGCCACCTCACTCACTCCACCTCTGGTGTCTTCCATTCTCCATCCCATTTTGCCAGCCCCCTCGCTTTACTCGATCTTCCCTGGTAGCTAGGACAATAAAGGATCCACCTGCAGTGCAGGAGACAAGGTTCGACCCCTGGGTCAGGAAGATCCCCTGGGGAAGGAAATGGCAACCTACTCCAGTATTCTTGCCTGAAGAATTCTATGGACAGAGGAGCCTGGTGGGCCACAGTCTATGGGGTTACAAAGAATTGGACACAACTTAGTGACTAAACAACAACATACACATTTATATCCTGCACCTCTGTAAAGATAAAGAATTTTTCTATCACCTCAGAAATCTTCTTGTGGTCCTTCCCAGTCTATCCTTGACCCTTCTCAACTCCGTGAAACCTCTGAATAAATCTCTTCAGCACCTGTTTTCTTTGTATGTTCTAGAAATTCATAGAAATGAAAGTATATATTAGTACTCTTTAGGAGTGATTCTCTCACTTGCTTTCATCACTTGCCTCCTGGACTCAATCAGGAGCAAAACTTGGCGCCAAGTCGCACCCCTCAGGAATCAGGATTCCCATGGCTTTTCTGGGTGGTTGGAGGCGAGGAGTGTTCAGGCAGGTGGTTCTGTCACCTGCCCAGCAGCAGGCCACCCCGCCTCTCCCTGCAGGCTTGCATGTGCGGGAGGACAGGTACCACGCCTCAGTCTTCCCACAAATGAGGAGGGGACAATTACAGTGCAAACCACTGGCAGGAATGCCAGGACAAAGCCGAACCCACTATTAGCTGTGGAGATGGGAGACTAGCTTAGGGCCAACCCTGAACTCAGCGGGCAGGAATGTGCACCCAGCAGAGGGAATGCAGACCACGACGGGCGTGGCATGGGAGCAGGGAAACGTCGTCCTGCAAGTACGGGGACTGCAGAGAGTCAAGGCTCCACTTCCCAGAGGCTAACTCCAGAGCAGCTCCCCAGCAAGGACGACCGCACTGCTCCCACCTGCATGCCCGCCCCGCCCCGTCTGTACTGAGCTCACATTCTCAGGGGAGCCCTGCATGGTTCCATCTGTCTTACCCCCCCATAGTCTGGTCGCTGCTCTTTCTGAAAGCTCAGCTGGGTAGGGCAGCTCGAAGGGGGCAAGGTTTTGAGGAAACAATATAAGAAGAGAGGGAAAGACTTGAATTATAAGACAGGACAGAAATTGATGGGACAGGAGTCCCGGGGAGGCAGAGGGAAGGTACTTGTGTTTAGTCACTCAGTTGTGTCCTACTCTTTGGGCCCTATGGACTATAGCCCCCCAGGCTCCTCTGTCCATGGGATTTTTCAGGCAAGGATACTGGAGTGGGTTGCCATTTCCTTTTCCAAGAGGGAAGGAGGTCTATGGCAAAAGTGAAAAGAGAAACCCCAACACGTGAGCAGCCCTTCTTCCTCTGGACTGGAGGGAAGCCCCTGGCAAGTGTCACTGCTTACAGGCTGGTGACACAAGAAGGAAATTAGCTTAGGAAAAAAAGGAAGAACCCCTCTTCTATGTGATGGAGCGGGAGAAGGCATGGATGCAGGTCGTTGGGCTGAGAAGAGGACAACCAGGACATTTCACATCCTCTGCTTTTAGAAGAGATAGGGTTTTGAACTCTGTCCTTCCGTGGTACCTGTGCATAGAATGCATTGGCTGATGCCTAAGGCAAAACTTCACTCCTCACTCTGAGACCTTTTTTTTACTCATGGGATCTTAGTTCTCCTACCAGAGATTGAACCATGCCCTCAGCAGTGAAAGTGTGAAATCCTAAACACTGGAGCACCAGGGAGTTCCCCAGAACTTTTATTTTTTTCTATCTTTAAAAAAAAAGGTGGGAGGATGAGGGACTTGGAGTCTGTGGTTCTCAAACTTTAGTCAGTAACCGCAGAACCTGTTTTAAAAGCAGATTCCCAGAACCCACCCTACAAAGAGTCTATTCTCTGGGCACTTGTATTTGAACAAGCATCTCAGAGACCCTGATGCCAAAGGAAAGATCTCCACCCTTGGGAAAACATTGCCACAGATGATGGCAGCTTCNATATGTGGTCAATATCAGGGCTGAAAAATTCTTAGGCTTGACTCTTAAGTATAAAAATTTAAAATATTGGAAGTATTGGATAAGTCACTGAAAGATGCACTTTCCATGAGATGTGTTCTTTTTCTGATTTGTTTAAATAGAATTAACAGAGTCAGCAACATCTCATCTTCAAAAGACTTTCTATCAGAAGAGGTTTTTAAAATGTAAGTTATATAAAGGTTTATTTTCTGTTTAACCTCAATTTCATTAAAGGATATATATGTTCAGAGCAGTGGGAAGGGTGAAGAGTTTGATTGCAACAGAAACTGGGATGACTAGAGGGCCAGGGCCAGTGTCAACCACCTGGAAAGGATTTCCTAAACTGAGAATAGTAAAGCTGTCTGGGAAAAGTGTTGAAAGGAACATTTGCACAGATGAACCAGAGACAAAAGTTCAACCATAATCAAGTTGAGAACAGGAGCAAAGTACCCAAATGGACACAGGGTCTGAGAAGGGTCAGAATTGGTGGAGACATGTAAATCTCATGATCAGTAATATGTATGTGAAAGACACGTGGAAATCATTCTAGATTTCTAAGAAAGTGTGTGACATAATCCAGGAGACAAACCCTCAGGCACGGGCTGAGAACAGATCAGACAGATGCCTTGGGACCTCTGTGGGTACAAACAGACAAGGGCTTCCCCCAGTTTTCAAATGAGGAGCAGCAAACGTGGACTCCAAGACTGGCTTTCCCTACTATCCAGTCTTCTAGGGACTTTCTCCTTATATTCTAATCTTAAAGAATATCAATTAATTATATTATATAAAGAAAATACAATCAGTTGATAAATCTTCAAAACCACAAAGCTGAATAGAACATAGTGGCAAGCTCCGACATCATGTTGATTTATTATATTGTGTGTGCTTCCCATCCTTCTCCTTCACCAATACAATTAATTCAGAACCAATTACATAAATAGCTTCAAGTATTCCCGGTATCCGGTTATACCAGTACTTGCAGTATAGGATGAGAACGTGATTTGTCAGAGCCATTACTATTTCACCATCATGTAGAAAGTACAAAATGTCACTTTAGCTGAGACTTAGGTAGTCATTCAGTAATTCTAATAATTTCCTGAACCATAATGTTACTAGGCTGTATGCTCTTGTCTGTTGTGCTCTAAGGACCCCAGCAACTAGACAGTGCTCACAAATGGCTTATTGAAACCATTTTCATGGATTTGTTAAAAGGTTGAATGGATGGATAGATGGATGGATGGCTGAAAAACCTAAAAGTTGCTTAAGTTATATCCAGTTGATTATTTTTTAACCTGATTCAGTTTTCATGCAATACTGTGCATTATATAATGAAGCATAGACAAGGGAATGGTATGATAGTTAAGGGGTCAATAGGGCACTGTGAGTTTTGCCTGGAGCACAGCGACATCACCATTTCTTTATTCTCTGGGTTGTGCAGCTCAGATAATCAAGGCTTTTTAAACCTTTACCTTCCTATTTTAACCAGTTGGATAAGGATATAGCAGATCTCAAAATGTTTTAGTTATCCAGGCAAGCAGCATATTTTGTTCAATTTTTCTATATAATTCTGGGCATGGATGCAAATTCTTTGTCTCGTTGAAAATCAGTCTCCTCTTGCATGAAATTAAATATATGACTTTAGGGATTCAGCTTACGAACTCCACAATAATGTGTTTAATAATCATTCCAGAAGACTAAGGAAGAGGGTTATCCTCTTTATAGTACCCTGCATTGGGTACTATATTGCCTTCCCAGACTTGCCACAGCAAATTTTCACAAACTGAGTATTCTCCATTCTGGAAGTCCAAAATCAAAGTGTCAGCAAGGGGCTTCCCTAGTGACTCAGTGGCAAAGAATCCACCTGCCAATGCAGGAGACAGGGGTTTGATCCCTGGTCCAGGAAGATCCCACATGCTGGGGAGCGACGAGGCCTGCAGGCTACAACTATTGAGCCTATGCTCTAGAGCCCGGGACTACTGAGTCCATGTGCTGCAGAAGCTGACGCCCACATGCCCTGCAGCCCATGCTCCGCAACAAGAGGAGCCACCAACTAGAGAACAGCTCTCATAGCAATAAAGACCCAGCACAGCCAAAAATAAATTAATAAGTAAAACTTTGTCAAGATGTCAGCAAGGACCTGTTCTCTCTCAAGACTCTAGGGGAGAATGCTCTCTGACTTCATGCAGCTTCTGCTGGCTCCAAGCGTTCCTTGACTTACAGGAGCACCATTTTAGTCTCTGCTTCTGTATCTTCTCTTCTGTCTCTTATAAGGACCTTTGTCAGTGGATTTAGGGCCCACCTGGACAATCTAAGATGACCTCAGCTTGAGATCCTTAATTATATCTGCAAGGACCCTTTTTCCAAATGAGATCATGTTCACAGGTTCAGGGTTGAGGAAATGGGTGCATCTTTGGGGGCACATTCAGCCCACTACAGATAATCAGCACAATCTACTTCTGGAAGAACACTCTCTGAGAGGGAGTCACTCATTTGGCCCACCATATTGCCACACTGAGGAGCAAGCAGCTCTGGTCTTACTCCTTTGCCTCCCACAGGACTGATCCTAATGGGGGCACTTGGCAGGGACCACAGCTAGACATTCATTTCAGTTGCTAATTAGCAATCAGAAGGTCATATCCTGTCATTATCTTGTGTTGGCGTCTTTTTCAAGACAGATGAAGAAAACTTCAGATTTTCTCAGCTAATTTGCAATGCTGTTTCCACACACAGGGAAGCTATGAAAGCCAAACATAAATCAAGTAATATTTAAACAGTTTGATAGGGCATGAGGGAGGCAATTCTTTATCCATTCCCTGAAATATCATCTGAGTTAAAGGTATAAAGAATAGACCTAACTTCCTACTGTATAGCACAGGGAACTATATTCAATATTATGTAATAACCTATAGGGAAAAAGAATCTAGAAAAGAATATATGCATATATACATATATATGTGTAACTGAATCAATGTGCTATATACCTGAAACTTACACAATATTGTAAATCAATTATACATCAATTAAAGTTTAAAAAAAAGACAAAACAAATATATACTAGTTTAGATTTAACAACAACAGAAAAAATAATAGACCTAACTTTCCTAACCCCGGTGGCCTTGACCTACATTCCACTCCAGCCACCTGCTCCCACAATGGCCTTCCCAAGCTCATTATCACCCAGAACTGTGCCATATCTGAAACTGAAACTATAAAATCCCTACATCAGTCATTCCACAACCAGTGCTCGCAACTCCTCCCCTTACCACAGCTGCTCACCAAGTTCATTTGCACCTCAGATTCACCATCCGCTGCCCATGTGGCATGGCTTCCTTCACCCCAGGCCTCCTGCATGCCTCCTGTCCCTGAACACAATTCCCTCTCCCCTCCATGCTTACACTCTATCTGATGGGCTGAACGCCACCTTGGATCAATATGTAACTCACTCTTCCATGTTCAGGGCTGGAGCTGTTTCCTACGCCTCTAGTATCGGATCAAATGAGATGATTCTGAGAGACAATACAATCCTAAATCATACTTTCTGACCTCAGCAGGTTTGACAGCAAAGCTCACCGGTCCTTTGATGCATCTTTCATTCCCTGTCTTGAAAGCCTCAACCAACCAGATTCCTTCACTTTGAAAAGATGACTTCAGATCTTGCAGACATGGAAGCACTGAGAAGGACCACCTCAATTTCCCACCACAATTACAAATACACCCCAACCCTAGCACTGTCCCTGCATTGCCCTCCTCCAGTTCCAGGCAGATCCCTCCACTGAGCCTCTGGACCCATTTGTCCCCAACTCCTCCACACCCTGCTGCAGGAGTTTTAACCTTCTCCTCAATCTTTATACTTTACCCTCTCTGCCTGCTTACAGCTCCTTTCCCTCATCCTCTACTTCACCTACTAAAATCTGACTTAAGTATTCAGCAATGAAATTGCTCTTTCTTTGAGCAGTAGACACCCATTGGTCACAAACTTAAGGGACTGTTATCCCTCCCTACCTTAATGGAAACATCACTGCAGTAGATATGAACTCCTACCTGGAAGTCTCTGGAAGTCTGCTCCCTTAGATCCTGAGACACCAAGATCTTCTAGTTTTCCTTTTATCGCTATTATATGTAAATATTTATAACTTTATCAGTAGTCAACATCCATTATAAAAAACTTAATGGACATGAGGAAATATTCCACACAGAAATAAGTGCTATTAATATTTTGACTTAAGTCCTTCCATGCTATTTTATTAGATATATGGATAGTTGAATGGATGGATGAATGGATAGATGGATGGACAAGTGAACAGACAGACACATAGATGGAAAGACATAATTTTACATAATATACTACAGAGTACATCATGCAAAATGCCAAGCTGGATGAATCACAAGCTGGAATCAAGATTGCCAGAACAACAACCTCAGATATAGAATAGCATATAGCAATATGAGAATAGCAACCTCAGATATGCAAATGATATCATTCTAATGGCATAAAGTGAAGAGGAACTAAAGAGCCTCTTGATGAAGTTGAAAGAGAAGAGTGAAAAAGTAGGCTTAAAACCCAACATTCAAAAAACAAAGATCGTGGTATCTGGTCCCATCACTTTATGGCGAATAGAAGGGGAAAAAGTGGAAACAGTGACAGATTTTATTTTCTTGGGCTCCAAAATCACTGTGGACAGTGACTGCAGCCATGAAATTAAAAGATGCTTGTTCCTTGGAAGGAAAGCTATCACAAACCTCGACAGCATATTAAAAATCAGAGATATTATTTTGCCAACAAATATCTATATAGTCAAAGTTACAGTTTTTCCAGTAGCCATGTACAGATGTGAGAGTTGGACCATAAAGAAGACTGAGGCCCAAAGAATTGATGCTTTTGAATTGTGGTGCTGGAGAAGACTCTAGAGAGTCGCTTGGACTACATAGAGATCAAACCAGTCAATCCTAAAGGAAATCAACCCTGAATATTAATTGGAAGGGCTGATGCTGAAGCTGAAGTTCCAACATTTTGACCACCTGATATAAAGAACCGACTCATTGAAAAGACCCTGATGCTGGGAAATATTAAAGGCAAAAGGAGAAGAGGACAGCAGAGAATGAGATGGTTAGATAGCTTCACTGACTCAGTGGACTTGAATCTGAGCAAACTCTGGGAAATAGCAAGAACAGGGGAGCCTGGTGTGCTGCATTCCAAGGGGTCACCAAGAGTCAAACATCACTTAGCAACTGAACAACAGCAGCAACAAACGACAGTTGAATCAAAGTTTGCTGTTTTGTAAAGTTTATTCTGTGTCCAAACTATGAATTTTAAATCTGTGTTTTTATCCTGATTTCTCTGTTGAGTTTCAAACTCTTACTTAAAAGCATCACTTGATCCTTCTCCAAGTTAACATCTAATCTCTCCCAGGAGCCACTTCCTGTCATCCTTCTCTTTCTGCTCAAACAAAGCTCCTTGTCTTGTCAATTTTCCCTTCAAGATGTTCCTCACAATGACCTGTAATGTACTGTAATGCCCTCCAATGTGTCCCATTTTCACATCTGTCCCTCACATGGCTACAGGTAGATTTCTCTAAAATGCCAAACCCTTGCTTAAGCCCTTCAGCAGGTCCCCATTCTCTAACAATTTAAAAGCTGAACTGGTTGGCGTTCCAGGATCTCCTGCTTCCTCTTTCTTCAGCATAATCTTGCCCCTTCTTCCTCTTTCTGTTCTAGTCATCATGAATTTCTTGCTGTCCTAAACACATTCTGTTCTGTGCCTGCCTCTTTCTTTATATGATCTTATTTTCTTGGAAAGCCCTTCCCTGCTTTCTGAAGCAGACTAACTTCTACTCATTCTTCAAAGTTCACCTCAGTCATCACCTCCTCTGGGAAGCCTGCTGGATTTAATCCCTCCCAAGTCAGCTAAGTCTCCCTTCTCTGGATTTGCACACATTCTGTGCACTCTTCTATAGCACATGTTAGTTACATGGTAATGAAATGCTGCATTGCTAGCTCTCTCTACCTTCCTGACATGTACATTTTTGGGAATGAATGTTTGCCTTCATATCTTTGCATGCCCCTGGCACATAGGAGGCACTCAGTAAATTTGTTGAAATTAAAAATGCATTTAAAAGCAATTCAAGCCTCCTTTGATGTCACACCCTCCACGTATCACTTTGGTTCACTGCCCCGCTTTAAAGAAGCATTCCTACAAAGAGTTGTCTGTGCTGACTTGCTCTGCTTTCTCTTCTGCCGTTCTGTCCAGCTTTTCTCCCCTTTTCCTGCTCTCATGCAGGTTGCCTACTCCAGTAGGCAAGTCTCAGACCTATCGTGTGATCTCAGAGGCATTTGACAGTCAGTCTCTGCCTCCTTCCTGAACAAGCTCCACGCGCCTAGGTTCTCGTCACTCATCGCCTGTTCCTGCTCAGTTTACTTTATCGTCACTCCTCATCTTACAGATCCCTGGATGTTTCATTGCTTAAGGTCCAACCCTTGGTCCACTGCTCCATCTGCATGCACTTCCATGGTGGTCTCATCCAACTTCACGAATTCATGTAGCTCCATCCATCTCTACCCTGATTACTCCACATTAACATCCACAGCCTGGCCCTGTTCCTAGAAATCCTGACTAATTGGTAAAACTGCCCACTCAGCAGCTCCACCTCAATATTTAATAGGCATCACAAACTTAATAGGTCTAAGTTTAGACCCATTAAAGAACTCTCCGGTTTCTCTTCTAAACCTTCTCTTCTCTGGTGTTTCCCATCTCAGTATATGGCAGCACCATCTGCACAATTGCTCTGGCCCGACACCATGGACTCCTTGATGCCTGTCTTTTTCTCACATCTCTCATGCAGGCCATCAGCACATCCTCTTGGCCCTGTCATGAAAATATATCCCCAAAGTGACCTCATCACCTCCACCCCCACCACCCCAGCGTACATTGCCATCACCTCCCACCTGGATGACTGCAGGAGCCTCCAAACTGGCCTGTCTTCTCCCACGCTTGACAGACTCACCTCTCTTCATACAGTATCCAAAGGGGTTACTCCCAACGTCAGTCAGTTCATCCTGTGGACCCTATGGGAAACCTGTGGTGGATTCCCATCACTCTCTGGATGGACTCCACAGTCCCTCCCATGCCTGCCCAAACCTGCATGTTCTGTGGCCTGGGGAGCCTCTCCAGATTCACATCCTCCCATCCTCTCTTTCTGTCTCGGGCATCCAGTCCTTGTGCCCTCTTTACAATTACTCAGACAAACCATACATGTTCCCACCCCAGGCATTGTTTCCCCCTAGCTTGTACTGCTCCTTCTCCTGGAGGCTCACTCAGGCCAGACATCGTTGCCTCAGAAAGGATGACGTAATCTGGTACATTTGGGAGGAGTTATCCTCCCCTCCTGTCCTTTTCCCAAGAGAGTCACAGGCCTAGAGCCCAGGTTCTAGGTGGGAGTCTAAAATGATGTTTGGAGGACTTCCCTGCAAGGTGCAGCAGCTAGAACTCCATGCTTCCACTGCAGAGGGCATTGCTTCCATCCCTGGTTGGGGAACTAAGATCCTTCAAGCTGTGCAGTGTATCCAAAAATAAAAATATCAAAAAAAGAAAATATCAATAAAATGATGCTTAGAGGAGTAGGAAGGCACACTTAAGAGACCCAGGGAGTGATGAAAACCGCTCAGAGTGGAGCCCAAAGCCTGGGGATGGAGACCTTCACTCCCTCAGCGAGCCCAGGAGAGGCAAGCGGTGCCCACGTGTCACAAGGGGGACTGTGATCACCTACTAGGATATCCTGCCCTGAAGAGGGTGGTTTTGTCCCATACCTCNTAAAATGATGCTTAGAGGAGTAGGAAGGCACACTTAAGAGACCCAGGGAGTGATGAAAACCGCTCAGAGTGGAGCCCAAAGCCTGGGGATGGAGACCTTCACTCCCTCAGCGAGCCCAGGAGAGGCAAGCGGTGCCCACGTGTCACAAGGGGGACTGTGATCACCTACTAGGATATCCTGCCCTGAAGAGGGTGGCTTTGTCCCATACCTCTCAGCGGACTACTGGCAACATCTGGAGGCAGTTTTGGTGATCACAACTGCAAGGGGATAGATAGCACTAGAATCTAGTGGTGGAGGCCAGGGGCTGTGTTAAACACCCTGCAGGGCGCCGGGGGCAGTGATATCAACTGCGCTACAGTTGAGGAACCGGCTCTGTTCTTTTGAGAACCTCTGGGATCTCTTAAAGGGCTTTAACCCCCGCAAATCTTGGTCTGTTGCCAGGGAGCAGTGATGGGGTAAGAAGCCAAAAGGAGCAGGGATGGAAACATGACTGCTGTGAAGAGAACCTTCTAGAACTCAACCATGAGTCTGCAGGAGGTAGACCGTGCACACTGTGGGTGTAGTTGCAGAGTCATAGCTTGGGAGGCAGGCCATTGTGATGGTGCCTAGGGGGCATTCAGGCCCAGGGCAGTTTTAGCAGCCCTCAGGTTTCATTCAGTGACAACAAAATGCTTTTGAGCCCCTGGGATTTGCCAGTGCAGTGCTGGTTCTGACAGTTGTTTGTGCTCCAGAAGATGCTGTGGTGTTTGGAAGAGACCACCAGAGTCTGCAAACTGTGTGCCGGCTTTTGAGCAGACCTCAGAGTCCTGCCAGCTGTCTTTGTATCTGCCCCAGCCCCTCACCCCTTCCTCAAGGGAAGCAAGAACCAAGCACGCTATCACCAAGTGTCCAGCTCTTTACAGTTCCCTAATACATTGGGTTGGTCCAAAAGTTCATTCAGTTTTTCCATAAGACGTTATGGAAAAACCTGAACAAACCCTTTGGCCGACCCAGTACTATCTGATGCCCTTTCCAGGCAGGAAGGCCAGGAGATGGGGCTAGCTTTGGGCCTTTCAAGGCTGAAGCTGGTACAGGAAGTATCTCTGATGCTGAGTCATGCAGAGAGAGATTGATAGCTTACAGATCAAGAAAACCCTGAAAGAGTCTCCAGAACCTAGAGACACTGTGGCATAATTGTTATAGGGCCAAGATTAATGCCAGAGGTAAACCAGAAAGACCACAGCAGGACCTCTCAGACTTCAATCATTGCCCGGGTGTTGTTTTGAGGGTATTATTCCATTTTTATATCGCTTTCATATAAGAGGATTAACAAGAAGCCTTTTAAAATGGTTTGGCTGCACTAAAATGTCCTTCCAGAGTAATTTGGTATTTCTACAAAATTTTATTGAAGTATAGTTGATCTATACTGTTGTGTAATTAGGCCTTTTATTTTCTTCACTTGGCAAACCATCCTATTTCCCCTTCCATAAATCTGATCTGTGAACAAGAAATTCCTCTCCCAAACATCCTGAATTCTTTGCCATTACACAAACTGCTTTTGTTTAAACAATCTGTTGAAAAGTACACCGTGAAATCATTACATCCTACCTCCTGCTAAAACATGTTTCCATACACAGTTTTGTTAGAGAGACAGACAAAGGAGAGAGAAAGGGAAGGAGAGACCTACTAGTTCAGCTTCTGGGGGTAAAACATTCATCACATCTATCCATTGACTCAGTGACCTCAAATCTCTGCAGTTAGATCTTTCTGTACATCTTTCTGAATAGAGACCTATTCTAGATATTAGACATGTGAACAATTAGCTTCATTGAGCAGACTTCAAATGGTGCTTCAGAAATTTTCAGTAGGTTTATGCTGCAAAGTACAAAGCAAAAGTTTGCAGTTCTGCAACAGCGGGAACGTGCAGGCTAGTCCTCTGGTCCAATCCATATTCTCCTCCTTCAGTCAGGCCTGGATGTGTAGTCTAGGGTCCTGAGCCTGGGAAAGGGATCAGACATGCCATCTCTGAATGAATACCCAGGTAGGCTGACTCTACTAGTGGGAAGTCTTTCAGCAGTTGCCCTATATGATCCCATATGCAGATGAGTAAACTGAGGCTCGGGGATGGTAAGCAGCTTCCCCAAAGTCACACAGGTCAGAAGTGTTAAACCGAGGCAGCCTGATATCAGAACTTTAAACTTTGTCCTCACCACCACACTGCCTTTCTTGGATTATTGGCAAACTGCCCAAAGAGTAATGATTTAACAGGAATTCACTCAAGGGGAGAGTCATGTCTTTGCTGGGCCATTTAAGCCATGTGAGAAGATGTGCTAGAAATGTGTGAAACTCCATTGCCTTTGAACACTCACTACAGTGTACAAAACTCAGATGGAAGTGAGATAAACCCTTGCCAGTAACATTGGTTGCTTTCAGATCTCCTGCCATGATCTCCCTCAGCGTTGTTAGGAAAGCTCAGAGTGGCTGCAGTTGCTTATCAGAGGTAACTCAAGTTCATCTCCCAGACGTCTGGTGAGGTGTTGATGAGGGTCCTTAAAGAGTGACATCTGCCCATTTTAAAGTTTCTCCCGTGGTCCCAGAATTGACTGGCTGTATGCTGTCCCTGCTCCAATACCTGTGAGCAGACCGGTAAAGATGAAAACCAGTTAGATGTCCATCTGAATGGGAGGGGCTAAACCAAGCACAGGACATTCATAAAACTGAAATACTTTGTAGTTCATTTAAATTGGATGATGAAAACCTGTGTTTGCAGATATGTGAAGATCTCTAGGCTGGGCTGTGGTGTGAAATGAAGCTTTAGAGAAACTAGAATGGGAAGGAGACTCCATTTTCAAAAGCACATGTGTGGTCATCACTGATACTCTGGGGGAAGGACCCACCAAGGTCAAGGACGTTGCTCCAGGAGATGGAGTTGATGCATTTTTATTGATATTGTCTATGTTGCTTATATTTTTCTTTGTACTAAAAAATACCCAATTCTATTATTTTTCTTTGACAAGAGGGTAAGGACTGGTGATACCAAAAGTGAAAACTTGCAGTGTATTGAAAACCAAGGATTTGAAAAGAACTTCATGTTTCTGCAAACCACAGAGTGGGTGGGGTTGGATTCAGAAATCGAGCTGTGAGCTGCCCATGTTCCTGCCCTGAAGAAAGACAGACCAGGCCTTCTCACAAGACCTGTGTTTGACTATCAGTAGAGGAGTTTTTTCCTATTAAACATGGCGTTCATGGTATTTTGCTATATGATCATGTAATTGTGATGTGTTAGGTCCAAATAGGTTTCTGTGAAATCATCTCTGATCAGTAAATAGATAGAAAAAAATGGCTCGTGTATTTTTTAAAGTCAGTAACATGCCTTAGTGAGTGAATTCACTCAGTCGTGTCCGACCCTTTGTGACCTCATGGATTGTAGCCTACCAGGCTCCTCCATCCATGGGATTTTCCAGACAAGATTACTGGAGTTGGTTGCCATTTCCTGTGATGGATAATCAGAATGTCCTAGGGAGTTTTCATGTGACACCAAGAGGGAGCTAGAGGAAAACACTCTCTCCCTCCATCCCCCGCCTTGAGGATTACTGACTGGAGAGAGCACTCGTTTCTGACCCTCCAGGGTATCGTATTCTTCAGGTAGTTAGGATGAAGGAAAGCTGAGCCCCACCATCTAGTACCAGGGAATGGTTACAGTGAGACCCAGCCTGGTGTAGCTAGCATGTGGATTTAGACACGCCTGGGACGTGCAGCTGGGGGACAGCCTTGTCTCCTCATGTCCTCCACATCATATATGCGTGTATCCGCTGACTTACCTGATAGCTGAGGCCTGTCCAGTGAAGAGAAGTGGTATAGTGCCCATCACTGGAATCAGACCCTGTGGGCACATCCCACATGCTTAGGAAGGAGGGGGGGCCAGCAGGAGGCACACTGCCTGCAGGGCATCTGGGGTTTCAGAAGTGATGTGATCCAAGAGAAGCAGAAGAGCCACCCAACAAGTGGCCAGCAGCACTGAGGCTCAGATGTGAATGCGTGGGCTTAGGTGCCCCGTAGCCCTCCATGACTTTTTCAGCCTCGGATGAAAGGAGAGGGAGTGGCCCCGTGAAACCCTCAGGGGCCCAGCAACTCTGCCGTGAGGCCCCTCTGACCTGAGCAGGTCAACACAGAGGAGCTCTTTCCCTACCAGCCCTACAGAAATGAGCCCAGGCCACTCGGAAGAGCACGTCTTGGGCAGCAGCCTGGGGGCCGGTGGCAGAGGTGCCAGGGCCTGCTGCTCAGTAACCATCCTTGGGGGTGTGCTGAGCTCAGTGTGCCTTCAGGAACGGCAGCCCATGACAAAGGAGGAGCGCTCCCACACCAGGAGCAGGACTGGCCTGCAGCCTCAGAGAAGACCCCTCAGGGGCCCCTGAGAGGAAGGGGTACCTACAGCCCTGCAGGTTCACATGGATGGCGGAAGGGGGCGCTTGGACTGGAGACCCTGGGCCTGGATAAATAAAGTAACAGATGCCCGCCATGCACTGGGGAGGCTGCTCCTTCTCTAGGGACTCGCTTTCATTGATCCTCAGAACTCTTTGTTTGTGCCTAATAATTTAGATCAAAGCAGAAACTTTGGGGGTATTTTTTGCTTCAATTATCTGGATAGTTTCTCTAATAATCAATCTAAAGTCTAAAGAAAAGGACTTTCTTTCCATCTCCTAATTCCTACACATTACCAACCTGTGTTGACACCAGACACAATCAATTTCCCAGCAAGTAGTTGTCCAGGCTGGGTGAGACAAAGAAGATGTACAAGCCCTGGAAGATGTTTTCTTGTTCGTGAGATTGTCAAGGCAATTCATCAACCTGGAATGCTTTGCCATTCCAATCTCTGCCTTCTATGCTGTTGTTTGGATTTGAATTGTAGAGTCCCTGCAGTGTGCTTATACAAACACGTCCCAGATCATAGTTCATCGCTCTGGAATATATTTTACTGTATGTACCATTTGACTGGCTGCAAGCCATCCTGTCTGTGTTTATATAAAGCCAAACCACATTATCATAGATTGCTTGCACAGCTGTGAAAAAAATATCGAGGACCTACTAGTTGTCCCCATCAGCCTGTGAAACCAATATAATTTTGTCTTTAGAAATTCCATCTATGCCCAGCCCCATTCAAAGCAGATAAATAATTCCCGATGGGTGGTCTGCATTGCAGCCCCCTTTGCTAAAAACAGCCCCATCTGCCTCCCTCTTTCTTTTCCCAGCCCCTGGTTGAGAGGCGTGCCATGGTGATCCTGGCTGTAAAGTGCTGAACAAATCACCCAGCGCTGAGCTCTCCTCACCAGACCCTACTTTCAGGTTTGGTCGAGGGTGGGCATCCAGCCTGAGTTGGACAATCAGGGAATTATGCTGTAAATCTGAACCTAGATCAAGGAAAGTCAAGTTGGTCACTCTAGAGGCTTGAACTCAAGCTGAAAAACATTAGCAGTGTTGGCAGTGGGAGAGAAGAAAGAAGCAGACGTCCACAGAAAGGAACAAAAGGGAGACTTCAGATGAGGGTGGAGTCACCCCAGTATCTGAGCTCAACTGCATTCCTGATGCTGGATTTCTTGAGACACCACCAGAACTTTGTAACAAATTCCCCCTTCTCATGATCACAAGGAGGTGTTGGAAGCCAACATAAAATAATAATAGCTATGACTTGAAGAATGCTGCTTTCCAGAAAAGGAAATGAAGAGTAGGTGGGTAACTGCTGACACAAGGTCCCACAGTGGGCAGCCCAGCCCCGGGACCAGAGGGTGAATTTTGCTGCTCTGTGGCTTCTCAAAATGGGCACAAAGGGAAAGACTTGGCAGCAAGCAGACGTGGGTCAGTGTCCTCGCTGTGCCACTTCCCCGGTGCTCATTACTGACCTATGATTTCTGGTGGAATGAGGATAGCCACAGTCGTAAATAGAGCTGTTGCAAGAATCAGTGAGATCACATGATCTGTGTTGGTCTGATAGGCATTCCATAAAAGTTATTTTTAATCTGTTTCCCATTTTTCACTTGTAGCGAACTACAGTGACTAGAACTCATAGAACATTGTGAAGGATGGTGATAACCAACATTCCATCTATATCTTTACTGTCCTTCTATATCTTTATCTTTATCTATATGATGCTGAGATCAATATCCTTTATAATGTACGGAAACATTCTCCTACTCTTGGTTTACTATGAAAT
Source organism: Neotragus pygmaeus (assembly GCA_006410875.1). Lineage (NCBI taxonomy): Eukaryota > Metazoa > Chordata > Mammalia > Artiodactyla > Bovidae > Neotragus > Neotragus pygmaeus. Next base: position 548,471 of record SJYV01010127.1, read on the forward strand.
TTTTATTTTTCTTCAAGGCAATTAATGGTGGATCTTTTCAAGAAATTTTTAGCTTCTAACCAAAAAAAAAAAAAAAGAAAGGAAAGAAAAAGCCATATAATTTTTGTCTTTTGACATTAAAATTAATATCAATGATGGAATGCCTAATAATAAACTTTATTTCCTAGAATCAAGCATCCTAAATCATTTGGCATTACTCAAGGAATGGACTGGTACTTTCTCTTATGTTTTACTTATGACTTTTTAGCATGTAAGTTCAGCATCTTTAGTTTTCTTTCCTTTGATCTTTTCCAAATTGTATTTTGTGATTATGGCAGTTCATAATGATGAATTAAGTTTTCTACCATTTTCTGGTTTCTGGAGCTATTTAAATATTTGGGATGAAAATACCCCAACTATAAGGATATCCTATAAGGACTATATCCTAACGATATAGTCCTTTTTCCTCAAAGTTTTGAGACATAGTTTATACTATGGTTCTTTTTCTATTTAAGTTCTTACTTTTTCTTAAATAGATTAGAATAATGTATATTTTTCTGGAGAATTTACAGTTTATTGAGATAGTCCGTTTTTTAACATTGAGTTGAAAGTATTTTCATGTAATATTTTATCTGCTCCATTTCTGTGGACACTTTCTGCCCGCTGAGATTACCATTTCTCTTTATTAGGCCTCCCAGAGCCACCTCTAAGGGAGGCAGGTTGTTGGCAGGCATTTGCTCTCTTCCCACACTGGGCAATGTTGCCATCTCCCACACATGGCCACAGCCCCACATCATGTTAGGAACATCAGTTGTGATGCCTCAGAGCCCATTAGAGTGGATAAGCCTGCATGGGATAGGAGTGAACAGTGCTTTTAGACACAGGACTGTAGCTGCCAGGTTGGAGACCCATCAGTTATTGGGATATCAGGAAAGACCACCAGGGGATGCAGTACTGATGGCACAGTCTGGCCTCAAGGACTATAAGCTATTCATCTGGTCCATGGGCCTCCCCATCCACAGTGCCCCTATAGCACCTGTAATGAGGTTCTGCTCACCTCTTGTCTCCCCAGAGCCAATAATATTTGCATGTTATTTCATGCAAAAAGAATGGAGGAGCCTGGTGGGCTATAGTCCATAAGGTTGCAAAGAGTTAGGCACGACTAAGCAACTTCAGTTCAGTTCAGTCACTCAGTTGTGTCCGACTCTTTGCGACCCCATGAATCGCAGCACACCAGGCCTCCCTATCCATCACCAATTCCTGGAGTTCACNTTGGCAATGGGGAGTGAAAAAAGTATTCGTCCATCCACAGCCCAGAATGTAGCCAGGTGAACAACGGCTGTCTCCACTCATGAAGGCTGAGAATGCTAGGGCTTGTAGGCCAGACCAAAAGATGGGAGAGTTTTCTTACTGTGAAACTTGGTAAGGAAAAGCTTGGAAGGAAGGAAGACTTGGGAGCTGGTCAGGGTAGACACAGCACAGGCAGTGTGGAGATAGAGTAAAGGAGAGGAGAAAAGCTTAGGGGGTTACATTTCAAGTATGGACGAGAAAAGCAGAATTGAGTCAGGAGCAGGTGAACTGGACTAAAATTCTAATATGAGCATGTTTCACTGTAGACGCAAACTGAGCCCAAGCCCAGGATGGAGGTGGAGACCTGGTTAAGTTAGTATTGGCTTACTCTATAGTGATGGTTTGTGGGGGTAGAGGCAGGGAAGGTGATTTTGTCCCCCTAGGGGACATTTGGCAATGTCTGGAGACATTTTTGGTTGTTGGGTAGGGGTTCTCCTGGCCTGTATCAGGGAGAGGCCAAGGATGCTGCTGAACACCTACAAGACACGGCACAGCCCCTCCTGGTGAAAAGTCATCAAGCTCCAAGTATCAGTGGTGCCTGAAGTCCTGCTCTCTAGGCTGACTGGCTACAAAGGAGGCATGAGGGAGCCATTGGGAGTCCCTGTGAGAAACTGACAGCCACTGAGAAATTGTCCAGAAGTGAAGGGAGAGAGATGTTCATAGGAAGAGCTGTCAAATGTTTCACTGAGCTTGGGGAGGTGGGCATAGAGAATGCACCTCTGGATGGGGGGATCAAGAGGTTATTGACAAATTTGGAAACGAGTAGATTCAGCAGTGATAGGCTGAGAACCTGCCTGGTGACTGAAGCTGCAGTTGGGAAGTGGAAGAAGACGACATGAAAAGGAGACACGAGGACTTCCCTGGCAGCCTAGTGGTTAAGACTCCACACTTTCACTGCAGAGGACATGAGTTCGATCCCTAGTTGGGGAACTAAGGTCCCGAAAGCCAGGTGGTGTGGCCAGAAAAGGAAAAAAAAAGTCAAAACTTAAGTAACTGACCTCACAACTGGCTATATAGCCAGCTACAGTGGGTAGTGATGCTGCCCCTTTTTGTTATAATATTTACTCTTAACCAACCTTAAAGTGGTCTCTGCTGCAGAGAAGTAAGACTGACTTCGGCCCTATCTTGGTTCACATTTTGATCAAAAACTTAGAATACATTGAGGAAACAGGGAGATGAATTGTGTAGATGACATGGATTAGAAGTATCACAGATAATACTGTGATGGATTACAATCCACATCCAGCATGATCTCAAAATGCTGGAACCTCAGAATAATACTGACAGAGTGCAGTTTGACCCAGCACAACTGATCAGATCCAGTGGCGTTCCAAAATGTCAACTGCACAAATACGAGATGACAGTTCATTTGCCAGCAGGCAGGTGGAAAAAGCCAAGAGTCTGAAGTCCTCACAAGGGGGACACAGTTGCTAAAATCATGTTTGCAACTGTGTTTGCATTATTAAGAAACTCTGATGCTTAAATGATGATTCATGGCTTACGGAAGGCACTTGAGTATACTCTATTCTCACACCAACCCTCTGATGTGCACAAAGCATGTATTATTACCCCATTTTACAAGTAAGGAAACTGAGGCCCAGAAAGACTCATTGACTTTCCCAGGGTTGTGAAACTAGTCAGTGACTGGACTGCGATCAGAATAGAGGCCTTCCACAGTCTGGTTCTGTGCTGTCTCCACACCCCTCTCACCTGGGAGCACGTTGCCAGTGCCCAGGGAATGATGTACTCAGTTCCTTGGTGCTGCCAGGTGACATGGAGGAGAACGAGGACGCAGAATCCAATCGTGATTTGATCATGTTTATTCATTCTAGATTACTGACTAAGATGTATCAATATTTAAGAGCTAACCAAGGCTATAGATGAATGCAGCAAGAGCAGCTCTTGTTCACACTAGGTCTTGAAACAGTGCCATTTGCTAAACTTTCCGTTTATTTCCAGAAATTAACTTCTATAGAATCAATCTGATCCAAACTGTTTTATAAACAGATGATTTTTTTTCTGTATTATTTCCACTCATGAGTGATAGTTAAAATGACCAGATAAAGAAAACCAAGAAGATGCTGTCTGCCTGTATCCTGCCCCTGATTTTTGGAATTCAGCCAGTTCCAAAAGTACACTTGGCATTTTTCTGTCCCTCTTAACTTAGTTGGGCTTCCCTGGCAGCTCAATTGGTAAAGAATCTGCCTACAATGTTGGAGACCCAGGTTCAAGCCCTGGGTTGGGAAGATCCCCTGGAGAAGGGAATGGCTACCCACTCCAGTATTCTTGCCTGGGAAGTCCCATGGACAGAGGAGCCTGGGCAGAGGGCTACAGTCCATGGGTCACAANGTTCAAGCCCTGGGTTGGGAAGATCCCCTGGAGAAGGGAATGGCTACCCACTCCAGTATTCTTGCCTGGGAAGTCCCATGGACAGAGGAGCCTGGGCAGAGGGCTACAGTCCATGGGTCACAAGAATCAGATCTGACTTAGAAACTAAAGCACCACCACCACCACCAATTAAGTTGATTAGCAGGGTATAGTCGTGGTCCACACATTGGCACATGGCAGGGGAAGCCATTTTTCATCTAGGCCAGACACTGGCCCACAGAGATGGGCCTGTAGGATGAAGAACATGACGAAATAAGCAGAACCCAGGGCAGGTGGCACTGGGATGCTGCTGGCCCCCAGGAAGGATTATCCCACAAATGCAGCTCTTCTTGGAAATGCAGCATCTTTGCTCCAGGTTACACAAGCCCTACTGTGAACTGTAAAGAAGTCAGACCATCTCCAGGACACACCTGCCTTGATGGAGCATTGGATCTCAGAGTTCCACCTCTAAGTCAATACACAGGGTTTACAGAAGCCCAGAAATCAGAGTTAGGCAGGGAGACTTGGGAATATGACTTTGATACTAATTATGTTTTCTGCCTCCTTCGTCGACCACATCCAGCTTGATCTCTTGATCGTAGAATGTCACTGGTTGCTAGTACAGGGCTAGTATAGTGTGGTTTGCTTCCAAATGCAGACTCCCCCAGTTCTAGGTATTATAGTCCCATAACTGTTCTGTTCACATCTGGAAGGCTGTGGTTCTTTGCAGCGTGTGCATGGTGGGGCTAAAACACAGTTTCACTCCCTTTTGATTCACAGATTCAGACTGATCACAGAACTAGCCAAGCCAGTTGTATCACTGAAACAAACACTTTGACCAGACTTTTCTCCCCCATTCAGGGCACACACGTGCTTCAATCGATTGGATCTTCCACCTTATCCCTCGTACTCCATGTTGTATGAAAAGCTGTTAACGGCAGTAGAAGAAACCAGCACCTTTGGACTTGAATGAGAAACTGGCAACTTCCCTGACATTTTCCTGGCCAGTGACATCATCCTTTCCCTTTCCCTGAATCAACTCTCCTTTGATTTTGGTATTCTGTGATTTTCATTTTCAAACCAAATCAGGATTGACGAGCTGTGCATGAAGAATTGCCTTCTTCTAAGATCTAACCTTCAGGCTTATCTCCTCTACTTTCAATGAACTGCTAGCCTGTATGCAATATTTAAAAAAACAGCTGTCTCAAGGTCTGTGTATATCTCCGCATACCTCCATTACTAACAATGAAATATGAATGCAAGTTATGCTACACTTGACCAAATGGTAATAAATGTTTACTTCCATTTCTATGATTTAAGGGGAAATTTGAGCATTAAGCATTCCAAGCTTTTTTACACCCATGTCTTCTGGGCAGAACCACCATTTGTTTTTATAATTTCTAACAACCAACTTCAGAATAGGAGCTGATCAACTCTTTCTTTTCTTCCCATTCTACTTTTCCCTGGGCATCCAGTCCATCCAAAAACAGCAGTGGCTAAACCGAAATTTTGATATATTCAACTCATGATTTGTATGTGGCATCGGCCCCATCAGCTGGAACTAGCCTAGACATATGGTGCAAATATCACACTTTCCAACCAATAATAACAGCAAGAAAAACACCTCCTGCTGATGCAATGCAGGGCATCCCAATGGTTGTGGGGATTATGGTTCGACTTGAGTTCAGAGAAGTCTGGGGGTGGGGACACACCTGCTGTGAACACCCACCACCCAAGAAGCACAAACTTGTGCACACGTCCAAGAAGGAGAGCGCATTATGTAGCATAAACAACGAGGCTTCTACCCCCATGATGTTGTATAGAAATGTTGAAGCAAACAGGAGAAAGGGAAAAAGGACATCAGGACGATTTAGAAGGACATATTCAGTTGCTCTGAATGCCTGGGTTCTGTACTGTTTTATTTTGCTTTGTTTGATCACAGGTCTCTTCCCAGAGGGGAAAAAAAAAATATCCTGATAATCTCATGACTTCCATTCAAGCCAAGTAATTACTTGTTTGGCAAACAAACTTTTGTTTCAACTTTGATAGCGTTTTTATTTTTCATGTTTACTTTTCAGTTTTTCTTCACCATGGTGTTCAAATTCCTTCACATCTGATCGTCCACAGGGACCACACTAAATCAGAAGCTGCAGAGAGTGATGGTGCTTGTTAGGGATCAAGGGCAAAATGATACATCTCCTTCCTCCATAGCAATCCTCCTGGAGCAGAGATCTAACCCCCCAAAGGCACACTGATTTCTGTCAAATAGGGATCCAGTTTCTTTTAGCATTCAGTAAAGAGATGTCTCAGTAAATGTAGTGTTTCAGAGTAATAGTTGCAGGCTCCAGAGACAGCCTGACCTCTTGATTACGTTTGGAAGAAACCCAAACATGATGGTCATTTGCTATTTTTCTAATGTTGTTATCCATGTCGTCTTAAATATGTTGTAAATGAAAGTGTTTTTCTTCACTGGGAAAAGAAATGTTGAAATGTTACATTGTTGTCCTTCAATATCTATTAAACAAGGGGAAAATGTGAGAAATGTGGGCAAGTTAATTCCATCTGGAGCCATGTCTTGTGTTCATGTTGGTCTGTGTCCGGACAATGCACCAGTTGTGTTCCCTGCCCTCCATAAGGAAACATTCCTTTAGTAGGAATTCGAATGCCCAGCACTCTTTGCTGCTGTGTACCTGTGGTCCATCAAGGAATATGTATGTTGCAGAAATCTGGCCTTCTGTTGTTGTCTACAAAGAATAGTGACATAGGATGATGGAATTTGTAAGTTCCATAATGCAGAATCTGTATAATTCAGGACATGTCTCAGCATCTGGAAAGTCATGGATTCCAGTGGAGCTATTATTTATGAAATCAGGACATAGTTCAGTTCAGTTGCTGAGTCGTGTCCGACTCTTTGCGACCCCATGAATTGCAGCACACCAGGCCTCCCTGTTCATCACCATCTCTCGGAGTTCACTCAGACTCGCGTCCATCGAGTCCGTGATGCCATAAGGATGATGCAAGTCATTTCATCATCCTATATAGAACAGCATCTTTAGTAAAGGGACCATCTTTCATTTTTAGAACTTGGTGTTAGATATATGTAAGTATTTGTTAATTCAAGCATTAAGTTCTTTTTTTTAGGACTCATATGTTAGGCTTTAGCAAGAGAGAAAGCTGTTCCAAAATGGAGCCTGTTCCCAGGAATCTTCACAATTTACACAAATATCCAATTAAGCTGTTAATAGATTAACTAATGTCTATTCTCCCCAATACAGAAGGAACAAGGTATCCTAGAAGATATATATAGATAGAAAACTTAACATGAATGGTTTTCAACTAATATCTCCTTATTCCTACTGCCCTGGCCAACGCCATGGTTCAGATATATCCCAGAAGCATTACAGGAACAGTATTTCATAAGAGTCTGAAATTCCAGAAAGAAATACTGGTGTCAGAGTCTCTGAAAAATGTGAAGTGTGCTTAATGGGGGGTCCCAGTTTCCCTTACAGCCTTGCACAGACTCCCTGAGGAATGAAGACAAAGACGACAGACAGTTGTTATGGAAAGATCTTTATTTCTCTTTGTTCCAGATTATGTTTCGTTACTTAATATGTGTAGAACATTATATATATATATATATATATGTAATTACGTGTATAACAAAACAGCTATATGACTCAATTGTGCTCTTAATGTTACCATATGGAGGTGCAAACCACCCCAAATCATATAATTCATAATGAGCAAGATAGATCTCACCCATTTGTTACCATGTATAATTTATTTTTAAAGTATTTGTTTTCTCCATGGAGGCACATTATAAAATTAACCACTTTTAAACCACACTTTCCCTAAAACAAGATCTTTTAAAGCTATTTTTAGTAAGAGTATATTACCTTTAATTGGGGGACAAAAAAAAGTAAATAAGAGAACACTTATGTGTCGATTTGAAAAATGCTTCAAAAATAATATGAAGTATTATAATAATTTTGTGTATGTTCCATTCTATTCTATGAAAATGATAATCTAAAAATAGAACTAGACTCTGCAGAGTCAAGAGAAGTACTATAAAGCTACTGATTTCTTTGTAATTCCTATGTCTATAAGTTGACCGTGGTTGTGAAAATTTTTTACTACCATCACAATTGTCATTCAAAGAGAAAATTAAGAAAAAGAGGTATACAGTTTGTTGGCAGGCTTGAAATATACAGAATCTCGATCTTTTTCTCTTCTAATACATGATCATATGTCATTTAACAGTAAGTGCATTTGTATGACCAGCCCACAAGCTAGACCTTCCAGAACAGTTCTAATGTCAGATCTGTGGCATCATCAGTCCACGTGTCAAACCACATGTCCCAAATTTGGGTTCAGAAAATTTATCAGTTGCCACAAATGTTTTCCCAGTCAAGGTAAAACACTTTCAAATGAAAATAGTTAGAACTTTACATAACAAATGTGGTGCTTTATTATTATTATTACTATTATGTACTTCAGTGTTCATTCTTAAAACTACTGCAATACTATATCATCAAAGTCTGGGATGGATGTTCCAACCATCATAAGGTCCAAAAGAGAACATGTTATTTTCCTGTTAGTGACATGTAGTCCCTTTGTTCTAGTAGAAAAAAAAAAAAAAAGGTGCCTAGAGGTAGTATTTAGAGTAAATATTGTTCCATTAGCCTACTTCCTGCAGCTTCCAATTTACCTAAAGAAATGTCTATAATGATTTTGTTCAAGTCTTTGTTCTAGACTATAGCAGGAGAAGTCCTTGTTCTTGGGCTGATTTTGCTTCCATCGACAAGAGAAATGTCACGTAATACTCAGGCCAAGCTTTCTCTTCCATCCTACCACCTTCAAGGAATGTCAATAAACACTTTGGTATGGCATTGTGTGTCCTCCTTATTGCAAACCGAAGGCTAGGGTCATGTACAACAATTTGTATCATGCCTCTGCTCTCATTGAGTATAGGCAATAAAACAACACAGAAGACTACCAGCTGCCATGGTAAGTACTCCTCTGGGAAAATTATTTATCAAAAAAGCATAATAATGTGCTCACAAGTCGTGAATAAAGGGACAGGTTTTGTAACAAATTCCTGGTGTATGCCATTTAGAATGGCACACAAAGTGTGAAATTAAGGAGTAATCTTTCTGTCAAACCAGGCATCCACTGGCTTATTGATTCCCTGCCTGTTGAGATGCTTCTACCAAAGCTTCAGGCCACAGCCTGATACCTGGTGTGACCTCAGGACAAAGTTTAGCTATAGACAAAAATGTTGTGTCCAGTGGCATATACCATGACTCCCAATGGCCCAGTGATGTTCTCTTATCTCCTTCCAAATTTCTAAAAGAAAACCATGTGATTCTTACTGGGTGGCCAGAAGTTGATTTATTCTTTGAGGAAAATATATTTTATTCTCAGATAAAAGTACGGGTAGAATTAAGGGAAAACCTGAGAGAGCTCGTATTGTTTTTATACCCATACTGGGTTTATGTTAGACTCACTCAAACTGAAAGTAATTTTTCTCTTAAGAAAAAAAATTAGCCTAGACCATCATTGAGGGGTAGATGATATTATTTTGTGTTTCAATCTTATCATTATTCTGAAATCAAGATTAAATTTCAGATCTCCTGATTTCTATGACCATACTTTCCCAGTACACTGTGCTGATAATTCATTAATTATATACTGTTTAAAAAAAAAAAAAAACTTGACACACAAAGCTTATACTCAGGATGTGGTTTAAATATAGAGGGCTCTTCTCTAACAGAATAAATGGAGTTACAGAAAGTTAGGATCACCTTTATCGGTGCGGTAGGAATCACGTTTTGGAGAAGGCAGTGGCATCCCACTCAAGTACTCTTGCCTGGAAAATCCCACAGACGGAGGAGCCTGGTGGGCTGCAGTCCATGAGGTCTCCAAGAGTTGGACATGACTGACCGTCTTCACTTTCATGCATTGGAGAAGGAAATGGCAACCCACTCCAGTGTTCTTGCCTGGAGAATCCCAGGGACAGGGAAGCCTGGTGGGCTGCCATCTATGGGGTTGCACAGAGTCAGACACAACTGAAGCGACTTAGCAGCAGCAGCAGCAGGAATCACGTTTATAGCTGGGAACAGACACTTAGATACTTTTGTCTGTCTAGTTTATCTTGGAAACAAGGAATGGGAGACCAGAAGAGGTGATCTGCTCAAGCCACTAAGCTCTATCTTGGGAACAGAAGTTATGCCCTGTCACAAAATATCCCTTGGGGTCCTGTGCTCCTGAAGCTACTCTTCAGAAATTTGCCAGGAAAAGAGAAGAAACAGAACCAAAATCTACCATAGTGGATGTCAGGAATCCACAGCCAATGAGTATTCACCTGCCATATGAGTTTGCTGGGGCTGTTGTAACAAAGGATTACAAAGGAGTGGCTTAAACACGGTTAGAAGTCCAAGAGCAAGGTGATGGTGGGGTGGTTCCTTCTGAGACTGAGGGAGAGGTTTTGTCCGATCCCTCTCTTCCATATTCCGGTGGTTTGCTGGCAATCTTTGTGTTCCTTGGCTTGGAGATCTCTGCCTTCATCCTCGGGTGATGTTCTCCCCTTCTGCGTGTTTGTGTCTGTCTGTTTGTCTGTGTTTTAATTTCCCTTTTATATAAGGACAGCCACCATATTGGCTTATAACCCACCCTGTGGTCTCATTTTTTAAACTTAATTACATTTATAAAGACCCTAACTCCAAATAAGGTCACATTCTGAGGTACCAGAAGTTAGGACCCAAGTCAGCTCCTTTGGAGGACACAATTCAATCTGATCATCCTCCTACCTGCCACATTGCTGTCATCAGTCCCAACAGTAATAGTAATAATAAATAAAGGCTAGCATATTTAGAACCACGTGATTCACCATCAATTTACTAAAGGCTTTTCAATTGCAATGATAGTCATGAAAGAAACAAAATTGTTACCTATAAATTACTGCTATTTAAAATAGTTTAACATAATCAACTATATTTCAATTTAAAATTTTTTCATAAAAGTGAATGATTAAATTCTATTGGTCCCTTTCAGCTAAATACTTATTGTGTTTGCTTTTCACAGAAGTAAACATTAAAACATTTTTATGGTCCTTTCGCAGTATTTAAATAGGAGTACCTTATCTATAGTATATAATAAAGTAGCTTAATATAGTAAATCAATGATTAATATTACAGAAAATTCCCTGGTGGTCTAGTGGTTAGGACTCTGAACATTCACTGCTGAGGGCCTGGATTCAATTCCTGGTTGGGGAACTAAGATCCTGCAAGCTGCAAGATGTGGCCAATAATTAAATAAACATCAAATATCCACTTTTTTTGAAAGAAAAGTAATATCATAGTATTTGTTTAATCAGTGGATTATGAAGATGACTGGGACCATAATAAGTTTTTCACTACTTAAAAAGGAAACCCAACTGGTTTTCATGTATTATCCTAGCTATAGTATAGGGTCCTATACTATCCTAGCTTTTCATATTATTATCCTAGTAAATGTATAGCCAATATTTGAACAAGGAGCCTGACTTCCGAGTCTTAAGTACTCAACCACCAGTACCCACTGCTTTCATTCCTTTAAGCATTTTTTGAATACTTCTTACACCCTGAGCCCTGTTCTCAGGAGTCTTTGCCCTCAGGGAGTCCATGGTCCAGGCTATGACACTGCGTTCTTCCCCTTTGTTTGAAATTCAGCCCCTGTTTTTAATATGCACAGCCCCTCTCCCACTCACCACCCCAGCTCTTGTGTAAGATGTGATGTCATTGTAAAATAATGACGATAAATAAGCAAATGCTATGGGGAAAGTGAACAGGCGCCATTGGCTGTTTTCCGCTGGAGAGAAAAGACAGACAAAGACGTATTTATAATTGAGACAAGATTTGAGCATGGATAAAATTGGGGAAAGTGACTTAAATTTATCACCAAGAGGGAAACATGTTGTTTTTACTGAAACAGTAGACAGAGAAGGACCTAGAAGTGAGTAAATCAGCCTTAAAACGTTCTCATCTTGAAGACCTAGGAGAACATGGCTACAAAGAAAATTTTTTAAGTGTCTAGAACCACTGAATGTCAAAACTTGTTTCATTAGGCATCTCCCAGGATGTCCAAGAACTTGCATTTCTTTTCATTTTATTCCAAGGAGTGTACATTACAGTTTTCTTTTTGCCATTAAAGTTATGTAGTTTCTATTTTCTTTTTTGTATTGAAGTATAGTTAATTTACAATATTGTGCTATTACTTTTTAAGTGGAATAAAAGCTGGGGCATAACTTTTACCCAAACTTTTATATTTGTCCATGAAAAAAGCTTCTCTTCTTTCAAATTTATTCAGAACAAAGGGAGTATCTCTTTTCTAAGATTATAGTAGATATCATAAAATGGCCTCAATTCCTCACTTATAGCCACACCCTTTACTACACCTATAACTCTGCTATCACCTCCTGCAGGGAGCCAAACATTCTAAACTCTAACCCACCTGTTTTGGCCAGCTTACTGCAAACAGAGGCTTATAAAGCACTTGCAGAATTGAGCTTGACTTCTCTTTTTCTCTCTTGCTGCTCTCCTGTCCTGAAGAGTGTATGCCTGGTATAAGAGAAGGATGAGAGACACAGGGAGCACAGCTGAGACCAGGCTAGACAACCAACAGCCAGTCAATCCCCAAGTATTTGGGCAAACCCAGCCAAGATCGTGAAAGCCACCCAGCCAAACTCCAGCTGAGACATGATTATATGCCAGTGGTATTTTATGACTGTTGTACATCATTATGAGGGCAACAGATAACTAATTCAGAGATCATTAGGCATCCTTTCTTTACTGGGATAACTTGAAACCAAGTACTGAAAGTTTAGTTTAACCTTTGGAGTGAGTCCACTATGCCTGGTGGCCAACTGGTTAATTTGAATGAATGATAATGCTGAAGTGAGAAGAGAAATCAGCATATTTATGTGAGCTCATCAACAAAAATATATAAAAAATGTGAGGAACTCCACAGCCAGATAGAACAAACAAGAAGAACTTGAAATGATACTGCAATCTAAAAGGTGTTAAGTAATTACTTATAAATGTTCAGACAGACCGAGAAAGTATAGAATATATAAATCAAGGACAGAAAATCATAAACTTTGAGAAGCCAGGTAAGAAAAGAATAATAATGTGCCTTTTTCTGTTTTTTTTTTTTTTTTTAATTCTTTAAGCATTTACCTTGTAGGAAAATGTGTATCACCTCACAATATTTGACAGATATTGCTTCTAAACTAAGTGAATCTATATGTTCTAAGTGAATTCATATGTTTATCAAATGTAGTTTTGTCATAATTGTCTGATAAAATCAAATATTGCTCAGTTGATGTTTTAAAAATATTTATTTGGTTGCGCTGGGTCTTAGTTGCAGCACGTGGGATCTAGTTCTCTGATCAGGAGTTGAACCTGGGCCCCCTGCATTGGGAGTGAGGAGTCTTAGCCGCTGGACCACCAGGGAAATCCCTGTTGATTTTTGTTTTGTAGATTAAACTATTAGGTTGAGATAAGAACTCTGAACTTCTACCCTGAGAATGCTGAGCCCCAAAAAGTTCATGTGTAAGTGCTTATCCAATGTCATTCAAATCTAGTTTTGTTATAAGAAGTAGAGTTTATTTCCTTGGTATAGAAACACACACACACATAAATGTGATTTGATTTGTTAATTATTGTTATTTGTTTTGGTCCATTTTAGAAATAATTTATAAATCAAAATTCTTTGAATTTGTAACTCAGTAAGCTTCGTTTATTTTGAGTCTGTATATTATGCATGTGTAAGTTAATGATGGTAGGGTCTCCTTGGTGGCTTATTTATTTTACAAATATGTAATGACCGTCTTACTCCCCAACAATATTTACCCGCAATTTTGTTCTCTTCATTTTTAAGAGTTCTTAAGGATTTTATGGATAATCCACATCCTACCTATTGTGTGGATACCCATAAAATCTTTTATCCAGAAAATATGTATTCTTCCCAAGTACAAAAGACTGTTCCTAAATAAAGACTACAAACAACTCAAATGCCAAAGAAGTCATACTCCTACATTCCCTGAACACAAGGCAATGCAATTAGAAGACAATAGTTTTAAAAGTTATTTATTATAGGATAATAAAAAAAGACTAGCCACAAATCATGGATATCACTAAAATATCTCTTACAATTTATATCCAACTGGTTCATGAATAGCTCTATTCAGAGGGCTGATAAAGAGATCAAACTGTATCAGTTAAGGTTTTAATCAGGAAAGTAGTCACTCTGAGTGATACAGAATAAGGACTTGGACCTTACACAGCTCTTGGAGCTGGTAAATAAATCTCTGAAAGCTTTTATAGCCAATGATTGGTCTGAATCAGGAAGAGATCTGCAGCCAGATCTGCAGCAGGGGAGGAAAAGGAAGCTCACAGGGATGAACTGAAACCCGTGAGAACAAACTGGAAGTCACATCAAGAACACTGGTCCTTGGCAAAATTAGTCCCTCTCGTGATGGAATTACACACACATACCTAATCCAAGACTCAGAGAAACGGCAGAAAGATTCCTTCTCTCAAGCTCTTCATCTAATCCACCAGCAGTTCCATTTCTTTTCACCAGTTGCCTTGCCACCTCCCTTAGTCCAGCCCACAGTGATTCTCCATTTGTACTATTGCCATAGTCTCCTTTCAGGATCCAATCAGCACCCTACAGTCTATTCTCCACCCTGTAGCCAGAATGAGCCTTATAAAACGTGTTAAATCACATCACTCTCCAGGGCAAGCCCTCCAGTGGTTTCTCATCAGCATGTAAATCCCTACATGATATGCCTCCGGCTACCTTGCTTACCTCTTACCTCTCTCTCTCCCAGCCACACACCCAAACACGTTTTCACCTGAGAGCCTTTGCAGTCATGAGTTGCTCTGCTTGAAATGCTCTTCTCCTTCATGTCTGCAAGGTACTCTTTCTCTCTCCATTAGGTCTCTCCTCACCTGTCATCTTCTCAGAGAGATTTTCTTGTTTCATGTTTTTTCGTACGTCTCTCAACCTTATACCTCTGTTTCTTGTATCTCCTCCATAAGAATGGAAGCTCCAGGAAAACTTGTTTTGCTTACCCTTATAGCACCAAAGCCTGAAACAGTTCTGGCTAAATATCAATGTAATGAATTCATTTAGTTAATTAATTAATTAATCACTAGATATTTTCTTGAATAAATGAATGAATTTATACAGGGAGTAAAATATTAATAAGACTTTCAGTTTCCAGTTCCTCATGTAAGGAGCTTATAAGTAATCATTTTGTCCTGATGACTCAGAAGAAGCAAAGACAGGCTGAAAATTCAACACTCCTTGGGTCCATGAGAGAGAGAAAGACACGAAGCCAACTGTGGCCTCAAGATTGGAAAGAGAGTCAGGCAAATATCAGGAGTAGTGATCGATCAGAGCAAAAAGACTCAGAAATTGCCCCAGGAGCCAGGGCTGAAGGAGGAAACTCAATGCGAACAAGTCTGAGAGTTAAAAACTCCAGGAGGATTTAGTCATAGGGAGGTCCCCACAGTCTTGTGAGACTTCCTTCCAGGAGTTTAACCAGGTTCCCACAGTAATTATCAGAGGAAAATACCCTCAAGCTTCTGGCAGGGAGAGGGGAAAAGGAACCATTTTGAAACATGCCAGAACACTTTGTTCTTTTTAACAAGTCCAGCCTACAGGGGAAACTAGCCAAACAGACCCTAACCCGTTGGGGTATCACCAGAGCCTAACTGACTTCAGAAGAGGGAAATACCAAGCTCCAGCACACTGTGGTAATCCTCTCCCACTTGAGGAGGGAGGGAAAAACCGAGCAACACTTGTGAAGTTCACAGTCCAGAGGCAAAGGCTCAATAAAAGATTGAGGCCTGACCATGGGCCTGTAGAATGCTTCCCCTCCCCCCACACCATCATGTGACTAAAGGCCCATTTACAGCACGTCCTTCTATACAGCACCTCATTTCTTGTTATTAAGAAAAACACTAAAAGGCTTACCGAAAGGAAAACAACAGCAACACTATTTGAAGAGACAAAGCAAGCATTAGAACCAGACATAGCAAGGGTGTTGAAATGACCAGAATGGGAATTAAAAAAAACTATGATTATTATACTAAGGGTCTAATGGGTAAAGTAGACAACACACAAGAATGGATGGGCAATGTGAGAAGAGAGCAGAATTCCTAAGAATGAGAAAGAAATGCTGAGAAAGATAAAACACAATGTAACAGAAATGAGGAATGCCTTATTATGGGCTTATTAGTAGACTAGACATGGCTGAGGAAAGAATCACTGAAATTGAGGATCTCTCAGTAGTAACCCTGGAAACTGAAAAAGAGAACAAAGACCAAAAACTGCTAAACAATATCCAAGATCTTTGGGACAACTCAAAAAGATGTAATGTATATGTAATGGGAATACCAGAAAGAGAAGGGGAAAAGCAACAGGAGACGTTTGTGAAACAGTGATGACTGAAAACGTCCCCCAATTTCATCTCAGTCCAAACCACAGATCCAAGAGGTTCAGAGAACCAAAGCAGGGGAAACGCAAAAAAAAAAAAGTGCTTTGGCATATCATCCTGAAAGTAGCCGAGGAGGGGTGGGAGGACACCTTACCTATAGAGGAACAAAGATAGTGACTATGTCCAACTTCTCAGAAATTAAGAGAGTGGAGTGAAATGTCTGAAATGTTGAGAGAAAAAACATCCACTAACCTAAAGTTCTGTACACTGCAAATTATCCTTCAAAAGTGAGAGGGGGACTTCTCTGGTGGTCCAGTGGTTAAGACTCCACTTTCCAATGCAGGAGGTGTGGATTCAGTCCCTTGTTGGGGAATTAAGATCCCTCAAGCCACAGGGTGAGGTCAAAGAAAAAGAAAAAAATGAAGGAGGAAAAAAAATTCTCAGAGCAAAGAGGGAATTTATCACCAGTAGACTGCCGTGAAAGAAACTTTAAATGAAATACTTTAGATGAAAGGAAAATAATATAGGTCAGGAACTCAGGACTATATAAAGATAGGACAAATAGATGAGTGAATGAAGGGTGAATAAGTGAAAGTTAAAGCCAAGTCCACAGAGGAACAGCTTCTGCTCCACAGCTGGGACCACAGTCACCAGGCCTGCCGGCGTGCACCGGCCTGCCTTCTCCAGGTTGTCCTCCTTAGCCTTGAGCTGCACTGAGGTCTCACAGCCTCCCTCCTAGATCCTGCGAAATGTGGGCTGGGGACCGTCTACTCCACCATATTGCTAATATCACCAGTACCACACTATCTTGATTGTTGACGCTTTAAATCAACAGTTTAAGTCTTAAAATCGGGTAGTGTCAGTCCTCTGACTTTGTTGCTTGCCTGCAATACTGTTAGCTATTCTCAGTCTTTTGCATCTCCGTATGAACTTTAAATCTGTTAGTTTGTCGATATCCACAAGATAATTCATTGGGATTTTTATTGGGATTATGTTTTTATCTACAGATCAAGATGATGTATTTTGAGGCCTCAAGAAAGTACAGGTAAATTTTTTTAAACACTGCCTAGAATACCTTAGGGATTTAATAAATGTAATTTCTGGCTAAACAACCTTATCTGCATAGGAAACAGAATTTAGGAATGAAAGCATTCCTATGTTGGGCCATTTCACAACAATTACTTCTGTGTTTCCAGAGTCTTTGCAGACTATAAAAGGGCTGACCTTAACTTTCATTTCCCAAGAGGAGATCATCAGAAATTATTTTGTAAGCATGATAATTAATCTAATTAATCTTGTTTTCTAATCTGTGTCCTCAGACCTCAGAACTGTAAATCGTAGAAACTAATCCTAGAGTCCATTATATGATTGTCTTTTTTTCCTTTTATTTTCTAGAGCTCATGTGGTTATTTCCTCTAGGCATCTTCTTCATGAGTGTTTAAAGAAGTTAGGAGACAGGATCTAGGCTCCTATGCTGCTGATTCTTCCTGAGACATGGAGGCTCTTTTGATGATGCTGCTGCCTCTTGCTCAAAGCTTTCCATCAATCTATTATGTATTTTGCAGAATAATAATTCAAAACTATTGAATTCAAAAATTCAATTACAGTCAGTAAAATACCAGTTATATTACATTTTCAACCAATCTGAAGTGGATCCACATCTTCTGTCTTGATCTGACATGTTCCTTTTAGAGTTTATGCTATAAAACATAGAATTACAGACAATTTCATTCAGTTCATGAATATATTTCTTTTGCTTTTCATTAGCTTATCTATCTGCTGGAGAAGGAAATGGCAACCCACTCCAGTAATCTTGCCTGGAAAATTCCATGGACTGAGGACCCTGGTGGGCTACAGTCCATGGGGTTGCAAAGAGTCAGACACAACTGAGCAACTTCACTTTCACATGTATTAAGATTTTTAATTTTCTTTCTTTTTAATTGGGTCAACTATTTTATTTTTCAGGGTTTATTTTATTTTACTTTATTGAAATACAGTTGATTTACAATGTGTTAATTTCTGCTATACAGCAAAGTGATTCAGTTATACATATGTTCTTCTTCATATTCTAAGATGTTTAATTTTCTTAATGAACACCTCAGAAGTCATATAGAAAGTTTTCATTTGGGAATTGATTTGCCCCTTTACCAATATTCAAAGCATATTCAATTCAGTTCAGTTCAGTCGCTCAGTCGTGTCTGCCTCTTTGTGACCCCATGCACTGCAGCACATCGGGCTTCCCTGACCGTCAATAACTCCCAGAGCTTGCTCAAACTCAGGTCCATCGAGTCGGTGATGCCATCCAGCCATCTCATCCTCTGTCTTCCCCTTCTCCTCCTGCCTTCAATCTTTCCCAGCATCAGGGTCTTTTCTAAGGAGTCAGTTCTTAGCATCAGATGGTCAAAGTATTGGAGTTTCAACTTCTGCATCAGTCCTTCCAGTGAATACTCAGGACTGATCTCCTTTAGGATGCACTGGGTGGATCTCCTTGCAGTCCAAGGGACTCTCAAGAGTCTTCTCCAACACCACAGTTCAAAAGCATCAATTCTTTGGAGCTCAGCTTTCTTTATAGTCCAACTCTTACAACTCTACATGACTACTGGAAAAACCATAGCTTTGACTAGACGGACCTTTGTTGGTAAGGTAATGTCTCTGCTTTTTAATATGCTGTCTAGGTTGGTCATAGCTTTTCTTCCAAGGAACTAGCATCTTTTAATTTCATGGCTGCAGTCACCAACTGCAGTGATTTTGGAGCCCCTCCCCGCCCCAAATAAAGTCTGTCACTATTTCCATTGTTTCCCCATCCATTTGTCATGAAGCGATGGGGCCGGATGCCAAGATCTTCGTTTTTTGAATGTTGAGTTTTAAGTCAGCTTTTTCACTCTCCTCTTTCTCATTCATCAAGATGCTCCTCAGTGCCTTTTGGCTTTCTGCCATAGGGTGCTGTTATCTGCATATCTGAGGTTATTACTATTTCTCCCTGCAATCTTGATTGCAACTTCTGCTTCATTCAGCCTGGCATTTTGCATGATGTACTCTGCATATAAGTTAAAAAAGCAAGGTGACAATATACAGCCTTGACTGTATATACTTGACAATATACTCCTTTCCCAATTTGGTTATTCCATATCCATTTCTAACTGTTGCTTCTTGACCTGCATACACATTTCTCAGGAGGCAGGTAAGGTGATCTGGTATTCCCATCGCTTGAAGAATTTTCCACAGTTTGTTATGATCCACACAGTTAAAGGCTTTGTCATAGCCAATAAAGCAGAAGTAGATGCTTTTCTAGAACTCTTGCTTTTTCTATGATCCAGTGGATGTTGGCAGTTTGGTTCCTCTGCCTTTTCTAAATCCAGCTTGAACATCTGGAAGTTCTCAGTTCATGTTTTGTTGAAGCCTCGCTTGGAGAATTTTGAGCATNAGTAGATGCTTTTCTAGAACTCTTGCTTTTTCTATGATCCAGTGGATGTTGGCAGTTTGGTTCCTCTGCCTTTTCTAAATCCAGCTTGAACATCTGGAAGTTCTCAGTTCATGTTTTGTTGAAGCCTCGCTTGGAGAATTTTGAGCATTACTTTGCTAGTGTGTGAGATGAGTGCAATTTGTGCAGCAGTTTGAACATTATTTGGCACTGCCTTTCTTTGGGATTGGAATGAAAACTGACCTTTTCCTGTTCTGTGGACAAGAAAACTGCTGAGTTTTCCAAATTTGCTGGCATGTTGCATGCAGCACTTTAACAGCATCATCTTTTAGAACTTGAACTAGTTCAGCTGGAATTTCGCTAGCTGATGATTTCATTAGAT
Source organism: Neotragus pygmaeus (assembly GCA_006410875.1). NCBI lineage: Eukaryota > Metazoa > Chordata > Mammalia > Artiodactyla > Bovidae > Neotragus > Neotragus pygmaeus. Next base: position 568,457 of record SJYV01010127.1, read on the forward strand.
TCCACAACATTGACCAAACAGCTGTTGAATGACATTGTGACATTGTGCTTCATTTCTGTTCTCTCAGATCCATATGCTTTCAAATCTCTCAGATCCTCAAATGTATATGAGTTTATCTGCTCTCCAAAGTTATCTTATATAATTTATCTTATAATTTATCTACATTATTTTATATAATTTATATAACTCTTATCTTATATAATTTATATAACAACTGTGATTCTCTCAAATGTAGACTTTATTTAGAAAAGCTAGATGGCCAAGGAAGAGAGAGAAGAGATGATCGTGTGAGGTGATTCTTCCTAAGGTAAATATTGAAANTGTTAGCTATTCTCAGTCTTTTGCATCTCCGTATGAACTTTAAATCTGTTAGTTTGTCGATATCCACAAGATAATTCATTGGGATTTTTATTGGGATTATGTTTTTATCTACAGATCAAGATGATGTATTTTGAGGCCTCAAGAAAGTACAGGTAAATTTTTTTAAACACTGCCTAGAATACCTTAGGGATTTAATAAATGTAATTTCTGGCTAAACAACCTTATCTGCATAGGAAACAGAATTTAGGAATGAAAGCATTCCTATGTTGGGCCATTTCACAACAATTACTTCTGTGTTTCCAGAGTCTTTGCAGACTATAAAAGGGCTGACCTTAACTTTCATTTCCCAAGAGGAGATCATCAGAAATTATTTTGTAAGCATGATAATTAATCTAATTAATCTTGTTTTCTAATCTGTGTCCTCAGACCTCAGAACTGTAAATCGTAGAAACTAATCCTAGAGTCCATTATATGATTGTCTTTTTTTCCTTTTATTTTCTAGAGCTCATGTGGTTATTTCCTCTAGGCATCTTCTTCATGAGTGTTTAAAGAAGTTAGGAGACAGGATCTAGGCGCCTATGCTGCTGATTCTTCCTGAGACATGGAGGCTCTTTTGATGATGCTGCTGCCTCTTGCTCAAAGCTTTCCATCAATCTATTATGTATTTTGCAGAATAATAATTCAAAACTATTGAATTCAAAAATTCAATTACAGTCAGTAAAATACCAGTTATATTACATTTTCAACCAATCTGAAGTGGATCCACATCTTCTGTCTTGATCTGACATGTTCCTTTTAGAGTTTATGCTATAAAACATAGAATTACAGACAATTTCATTCAGTTCATGAATATATTTCTTTTGCTTTTCATTAGCTTATCTATCTGCTGGAGAAGGAAATGGCAACCCACTCCAGTAATCTTGCCTGGAAAATTCCATGGACTGAGGACCCTGGTGGGCTACAGTCCATGGGGTTGCAAAGAGTCAGACACAACTGAGCAACTTCACTTTCACATGTATTAAGATTTTTAATTTTCTTTCTTTTTAATTGGGTCAACTATTTTATTTTTCAGGGTTTATTTTATTTTACTTTATTGAAATACAGTTGATTTACAATGTGTTAATTTCTGCTATACAGCAAAGTGATTCAGTTATACATATGTTCTTCTTCATATTCTAAGATGTTTAATTTTCTTAATGAACACCTCAGAAGTCATATAGAAAGTTTTCATTTGGGAATTGATTTGCCCCTTTACCAATATTCAAAGCATATTCAATTCAGTTCAGTTCAGTCGCTCAGTCGTGTCTGCCTCTTTGTGACCCCATGCACTGCAGCACATCGGGCTTCCCTGACCGTCAATAACTCCCAGAGCTTGCTCAAACTCAGGTCCATCGAGTCGGTGATGCCATCCAGCCATCTCATCCTCTGTCTTCCCCTTCTCCTCCTGCCTTCAATCTTTCCCAGCATCNTGGGGGTGGAGGAATGGGGGAGTGACACCAAAGTAAATACAGTTTTAAATCGTTCAGTGTAACAGCTAATTAATATTCATGTCTCTGTCATGGTGACAGAGGCACCACTGGTTATTCTTCAAATGGTTTGGGTTTTGTTTTCTTTCTTTTTTAAAAAAAGGAATAGAAGGTGACTGTGACAGACAAGAGGGGAACCAGGTGAAAAGGAAAGCTGGGGAGGGGAAAGTGGCTCTAAAGTGATAGAGAAAAATAAAATGTAATTTTAAAAAAGGCAGAAATTATCAAGAGTAACTCAGATGTAAGGAAAAGACAGCTCCCAGCCCTCAGCATTCCAGTTCCTCCATACCACTCTGCTCTGAAGGTTCTGGTGACAGGTTATCCTTGTTCCCGGACCTACCTGGTTGTGAGTGATGGAGGAGATGGGAACATGCAGAGGCAACCTAGGGCTGCCTGCTCCTTGTAGATAGTGCATGCAAATGAAATGCAACCAGGGCTCTGTAACCATAGACAGAGGCAGGTGAACTCTGCCTAACCTACCTTGCATCCCTTCTAGAGCAGAGGTTCTCAAACTTGAGAGGTTCAGAATCCCCTCAAGGCTTGTTAAAACACAGGTTGCTGGTCCCCATTCACCAAGTGTCTAATTCTGGGGTGTGATCTGAGAATTTGCGTTTTTGAGCAGTTCAGGGACTGCATGTTGAGAATCCCGGCCCTAGATGCTGACTGACAGATGCCGGAAGACAAAGACCAATGAGTCCTGGTGTTCCAGACCCTGTAGATGTCCTTCTGTCCCATCACCATTGTGTCCCAGTGTGCTAGGCTGTGTAGATGAACTCTGCCCCATTCAGTAGAGGTTGGGTGACCACTAATCCTGTCCAGGACCCTAGGAAGGGACAGAAACAAGACTCAGACTGTGCTTGTGGGAAGCAAGCGGGCAGTCTAGTGGAAGAGGCACCCTTGGAACAATTACCTCTGTTGTAGTAAGTAACATGATGCTTTGGGAACCGGAGGAGGAAAAGATAGATTCANAACAAACCCTAATTTGAAGTAGAAGAAAGAGAATGTGACTTAATCCCCCATCAGTAGATGGAAAGACAGGGAGCATCCGAGTACGTATGAACTCTGTTTAAAATAACCATATTTCATGCCTGGATGGCTCAACTATGGAATATTTATTTTAAAAACAAAGCTTAAAATTTTTCACTTAAGTATAGAATCAATATATAACCAACCAAAGACATTTGGAAAATACAAAATATAAGAGAAAATTACTCAATGATAAATAACTCAAAAAGAATCACTATTTGAGTGTAATAACATCACCTGTTTTCAATGCACTTTAAAAATATATACTATACAATAGAAACAATTTTGAATCATTCTTTTTTTATAGCTGTCATTGCAAGACAGCTTTATCAATTTGCATTCTAAGTGTATAATTTTCTATTTTCCTAGAGAGGACAGAGACCATTTATTTCTGTATCTCAGTAAATGTACGGAGAAGGCAATGGCACCCCACTCCAGTACTCTTGCCTGGAAAATCCCATGGATAGCAGAGCCTGGTGTGCTGCAGTCCATGGAGTCGCTAAGAGTCGGACACAACTGCATGACTTCCCTTTCACTTTTCACTTTCATGCATTGGAGAAGGAAATGGCAACCCACTCCAGTGTTCTTGCCTGGATAATCCCAGGGACAGGGGAGCCTGGTGGGCTGCGGTCTATGAGGTCGCACAGAGTTGGACACGACTGAAGCAACTTAGCTGCAGCAGCAGTATGTGTAAAGTGGGCCTCCATAAATACTGGTAAATAAATATGATTGAATTGAATATGCAACACTCTAAATGTTTCCCTGTAGGAAATGATTAATGAATTGTCATTAATCATTGCAAGGAGGAGAAGGGGACGACAGAGGATGAGATGGCTGGATGGCATCACCAACTAGATGGACATGAGTTTGAGCAAGCTCCAGGCTTTGATGATAGACAGGGAAGCCTGGTGTGCGGCCGTCCATAGGGTTGTTGCAAAGAGTTAGACACGACTGAGCGACTGAACTGAACTGACTTGCAAGACAATAGTGCAGTATTATTCAGTTCAGTTCANCAAGCTCCAGGCTTTGATGATAGACAGGGAAGCCTGGTGTGCGGCCGTCCATAGGGTTGTTGCAAAGAGTTAGACACGACTGAGCGACTGAACTGAACTGACTTGCAAGACAATAGTGCAGTATTATTCAGTTCAGTTCAGTCACTCAGTTGTGTTTGACTCTTTTTGACACCGTGGACTGCAGCACATCAGGCTTCCTTGTCTATCATCAACACCCGGAGCTTGCTTAAACTCAGGTCCATCAAGTCGGTAATGCCATCAACCGTCTTATCCTCTGTCTTCCCCTTCTCCCACCTTCAATCTTTCCCAGCGTCAGGGTCTTTTCCAAGGAGTCAGTTCTTAGCATCAGGTGGTCAAAGTATTGGAGTTTCAGTTTCAGCATCAGTCCTTCCAATAAACACCCAGGACTGATTTCCTTTGAGATGGACTGGTTGGATCTCCTTGCAGTCCAAGGGACTCTCAAGAGTCTTCTCCAA
>SJYV01010127.1:575088-692230 GCA_006410875.1 Neotragus pygmaeus
TGAATATGCTGTTTAGGTTGGTCATAACTTTCCTTCCAAGGACTAAGCGTCTTCTAATTTCATGGCTGCAGCCACCATCTGCAGTGATTTTGGAGTCCCAAAAATATAAAGTCTGACACTGTTTCCACTGTTTCCCCATCTATTTCCCATGAAGTGATAAGACCAGATGCCATGATCTTAGTTTTCTGAATGTTGAGCTTTAAGCCAACTTTTTCACTCTCCTCTTTCACTTTCATCAAGAGGCTTTTTAGCTCCTCTTCACTTTCTGCCATAAGGGTGGTGTCATCTTCATATCTGAGGTCACTGATATTTCTCCCAGCAATCTTGATTCCAGCTTGTGCTTCTTCCAGCCCAGCATTTCTCATGATGTACTCTGCATAGAAGTTAAATAAGCAGGGTGACAATAGACAGCCTTGATGTACTCCTTTTTGTATTTGGAACCAGTCTGTTGTTCCATGTCGAATTATGTTAAAATTTTTTGCTAATTTACTGGCAAAAATTGAGCCCCAATTGTTAATTTATATTTCTTTGATTTCTAGCAAATTTGAACATTTAATATGAGTTTACTGTATATATCCCTTTAAAAGTTACTTTTCATTTTCTTGGACCTCTTTCTAACACAGTGTTGCCATACTGCTTATTGGTTTATATGTTCTTTATATACTAGGGTGTAACTTTTGTTTTAAGTGGATAAATTTAATAAACTCATATGGAATGTTCAAATTTGCTAGAAATCAAAGAAATATAAATTGACTAGTCGGGTTCCATTTTTGCCAGTAAAACTTTTCCCAGTTTGTCTGCCTTTTTATTTTGTATATATATTTTAAAATATATGCAAGAATTTTGAATTTTTAGATAGTCAAATAGTTTCCTTTGAGGTTTTTTCCGTGGCTTTAGAAATTATTTCTCCTATAGAAATCAGTTAATCATTATATACAATTTATTTCCAGATTTTACTCCTTTTATATTTAAGTAGTTTATTTTATAATCAATTTAATTAATGATTTAGATTTTGGACCTGTTTCATTTTTGTATATAGAAAAACTCAAAACTATGCATCTATTATACTGAGCTGTCTTATTTCATAATATATATTAGAACCATTCTCATCTTACAAATCTTCTTTTCCAAAATTTTCTAGCTATTCACATTTGAAAATTCTTCATGAAAAACTTTAGGATAATTTTAATAAATTCCAAAATAAATCATTTGGTGATTTATTAGAATTTTGTTAAATATGTTGATTGATTAACAAAGAATTACAGAATCTAAACTCTTCATTGAAAAACATGCTATGTATTTCTATTTGTCTTCTTTAATCTATCCTAGAATAATTATGTTCTATATAGCTATAAAGTAAAATGTATGCTTTATGTTTTTTTGTTAGGGTTGTCTCTGCATGTTTTATTTTTCCTTCCATTGCAGGTAGAAAATTCCCTTTATTCTCATTCCTTATGTTGTTTTTAATTTATAAAAGCTGGTATTTATTTGTATTATATTTAATCACCTTTTTCTAATTTTTAATTTTCATATTTTTCCAGTTGATTCTTCTGGGTAGTCTAGAAATGTCCTTGAACTGTCTATATTCAACAATGTTACCTGTTCCTTTGGACCATTTTCACTCTTCCTTTCCAACAAGAACCAGTCTGGTCTTCCTTCAGCATTAAGTAGGAGTCACAAGAGCAGGTGTCATCATTGTACCCCTGACTTCAATTATAATGCTCCTGCAAGTTTTGAGACATGTTTTATTAAATTTAGGATATTCCTTTTTATTTGAGGTTGCTCAATTTTAAAAAACCATGAATGGGTATTGAATATTATAAAATATTTTCCAGTATTTATTAAGTTGATGGAATTTCTTTCCTCCACTAATCTGAACAGGGAGTGAAGCACCCTGAATTGTCCTGGGATAAAATCTACTCTGATATGATGTATATTTTCATACATTGCTTAAATTAATTTTGTTTAATATTTTTGAGGCCATGTTCTTCCATCAGTTTGAAAATTTCTGTAAAACAGAAGTTTTTATAAAAAATGAAGTGTAATTTAAATAATGCATATATCCATGCAAGCCAGAGTAAAACTAGGCTATTTCATCACCCCAGAAAATCTCGTTTTGCTCCTTTTCAATCTCCTCCACCCAGAAATCAACCCCTCTTCTTATTTCTATCACCATAAATGAGGTTTCCAAGCATTTGTGATTTTATAGAGCTTTCAGCTGTGGTCTTAGTTGTATGCCAAATCAATAGGTAATGTTTGGTTTCTTGCTTAATTCCACTATGATCACAGAACATAGTACTCTGTAGAACTTCAGTTCTTCAAAACTGTTGAAATGTGCTTTATGATCCAGTACATAATAAATGTTCTTGCACCAAAAGGATGTATAGCCTGCAGTTTTATTTACATAGATTATGTTGTTTGTTCATTGTGTTGTTCAAACTGCTAAAAATGTTTCTTTGTTTTTTATGTGCTTGTCCAATCACATAGAGGAGTGTTAAAAATCTCAGGTTCTGATTATATTTATTTCTCCTTTTAGTTCTGTCATTTTGCTTTGTATATTTCAATGCTATATTTTTAAGACCATACAAATTTAGAATTTTTATAACTTACTCACAGATTGATGCTTTCGTCATTAAGAAATGTTGCCCTTTCTCTCTAGTAATGCCTCTTGCCTTAAAAATCTACTTTGTCTAATATATGCATAACTACACCAATTTTTCTGTTAGCTACTATTTATGTGGCATAAATCTTGCTATCCTTTTAATTTCAGCCTTTCTGTAACTTTCTATTTAAGGTGTCTTATTGAAGCACAAACAACTATATCCTGTCTACAACCTTTGTCTTTTAATCTAGGGTATATCAAATTCCATTCAAGTTTGCAGTAACCGCAGTTTTAAAAAAACAACTTCAGTTTGCTTAAACATATCATCTTACTATGTGTTTTCTATTTGTCTATTCTTACTTTATGATCCTTTGCTTTCTGTTCTTACTTCTTTTGAGTTTTTTTATTATCCCATTCCCTCCCTGCCATGAATTTGTTATTCATTCTTTTTCTACTATTTTCATTGCTAATCTAGAGATTATAATATTAATTCTTGATTTATTAAAGCCAGGTACTTTTACGAATTCCCACTCAGTACTAGAACTTTAGCATATTTTCATTCCATCTCTTTTTTTGTGCTATTTACTCCCTCTCTTCTTTTGTGCTATTATCGTATATATTTTAATTCAATATCTATAAATATTTAAATTCAGAAGACATCATTTTTATTGTTATATACAGTTCCTATTTATTTATATCTAGCCACGTATTAATCCCTTTATTCTTCTGCATCCCTTCAGACATTCTCACAGTTTTATCTGGGATTATTTTTCCAGCTACGTTAAGAACTCCTTTTCAAATTTCCTTTAATGTAAGTCAGCTGATGATCTTAGTGTTTGTTATAAAAATGGCTGTATTTTACTTTCAATTTTGAAGAACATTTTTACCGGATAGTATATAATCTAGATTGGCAGCTAATTTCTTCTAGCATTTTGAAGATATCTGAAGATAGTTATTCTCCATTGTTTGAGAATAAGCTCTTGATCTTACTGCTGCTCTTTTGCAGATAATATATATCTCTAATATATATATTATAGATATAATATATATCTCCTTTCTATAATATATAATATATATCTCCTTTCTCTATTTTTTCAAGATTTTTGTCTTCAGTTCTTAGTAGTTGACTATGATCTTCTTAGGTATGATTTTCTTTTCTTGAAACCCTGCTTAATATTTATAAAGTTTCTTGANATATATTATAGATATAATATATATCTCCTTTCTATAATATATAATATATATCTCCTTTCTCTATTTTTTCAAGATTTTTGTCTTCAGTTCTTAGTAGTTGACTATGATCTTCTTAGGTATGATTTTCTTTTCTTGAAACCCTGCTTAATATTTATAAAGTTTCTTGATTCTATGAGTTGTCTTTCATTAGGTTTGAAGAATTCCTGGCCACTATATTTTAAAATATTGCTTCTTTTTTCTCTTCCCTCTCTTTCTGATACTTCAGTTATATGTATGTTAGAACATTTTTACACATAATACCTTATGTGCTTTAGTCTCTTTTCTGAACATTATTTCCTCTTATCTCTCATGTTTCATTTTGCATATTTTTTTATCTATTAAGATCCCTAATCAGGTTCACTAACTCTTTCTTAAGCTTCATAGAATGTTATTAAACCCATCTATTCAGTCATAGTTTTAGTTTGTGGGTTTTCCCCCCAGTTCTAAAAAGCCCATTTTATTCTTTGGATTTCTCAGTTCTGTGCTGAAATTCTCTATCTTGTCATTTAATTTCTTGAAGATATTAAACACAATTATTTAAAATATGTCTTTAAAATTCATTATCTGCATCTTCTTCCTGTTTATTACTTTTTCTATTTTCTATCTTTTTCTCTCAGTTTCTAAGATAATTCTTCTTGTGTGCCCCCCTTTTAAATTAAGTGCCCGACATTGTGTATGAAATATTGTAGAGATAATGTTGACCTTGGGTGATGGTGTTTTCCTCCAGAGGGGATTTTCTATTGCGTTTTGAAGCTGTCCTTCAGTCCTTGAGAGAGCTTGTCTATTTCCCTTTACCAGTACTCCTAAGATGTAGCACTTTGGGGTGCCAACTACAAGTCTAGAGTGTCTACCAGCTCCTTCTTCTTAGCAGATCCATAAACTCCAATTTTTTGTCTCTCCAGCCTGATGAGACATCTAAAAGCCCTGCTTATTTTCTCACCCTTTCAGTCATTGCTTTGGAATTATCAAATGCTTCACGGGAAAGGGGTGCCATTCTGGGCTGCTCTTCTTGTTAGGATCTCAGTGGTTCAAGTTCTTGCTGCTTTTGAAACTCTCTGATGTTTCAAGTAGAGGACTATCTGATTTGAAAAAATTTGCCAACTTTCTCAGTGAGAGTATTGCTTACACATAGACTAACTCATCATTGCCAGAAACAAAATTCGGAGTAATGACATGATATAATTTAGATTTTTTAAAATATCACTCTGGTTGCCTCAAAAATAAGTGATGTGGAATTGAGGAGGAAGAGGGATGGTAGCAGATACCCTAGTTAGAGAGCTATCACAATAATCCAGACAAGAGAGAATGGTCATGTGGAAATGGAGAGGAGTGATCAGATTCTGGATATGTTCTGAAGGTAAAGCCAAGAGGATTTACTTACAAAATGGATGAGGGATAAGAGAGAAAGAGGGGAGTCAATGTTGACCCCAAGGTTTTTGGCTTGAACCACTGGAAGGATGGAAATGGCATTCACTGAGGTGGGGAAACTTGGTGGGACTGCATTTATGAAGGATGATCAGGAGATGACTTCTGCTCGTTAAATTTGAGATGCTAATTTGTTATCCAACTGGTGATGCCAAGTGTATACTTCAATATGAGTGTGAAGTTCAGCGAATGGTTGGAAACTGGAGATAAAAATTTTGTAGTCATGAGCATACGGATGTAATTAAAACCTCAAGACCGGATGAGAGCACCTTGAAAGTTAAATACAGAGAAGACTGTAGGGCTGGTATGTGCGTTAAAAAATATTTATCCATCTCTTGCCTTCATGTCCTCCTCTCAGTGTGGGAATGTACCAGATGCCCCAGGCAACTTCCACGTGCTGTACAGCAGCCCTGATCAGCCCTGATCATCACCTCTCCTGACCTGCCCAAGGGAAGGGATCGTGAAGCTCTGGCTGGTAGCTCCTACGCATTTTCATTAATGTAGGGCTCAGATGTGCAACACTCAGATGCTCAGCAGGTGCGTAACTGGCTGACACAGCGGGTCCTCCAGTCAGAAGGGTGGTGCTGTGGGTGGCCTGCAGATTGTCGGGGCGGCCGCCGGGCCTCCCGCCAGGCTGCACCTTCTCCCCCTCAGCTGCAGAGGGCGCGCGCGAGGCACGCGGCGCTCAGGAACCCACGGGGCTCAGCGGGGGGCAGGGGAGAGGCGGGGCCGAACGTGGGGCGGGGCCAGGAGGCCTGGAGGCAGCCGGCCGCAGTCTGTTCGCAGCTCGGGGCAGAGCGGGTTCCCTCCTCGCGCCGGCTCGGGGCAGCTGGAGGCGGGGCCGTTACCCGCCGGGAGCTCCGAGCGAGCCGGGTGGCAGGCAAGAAAAGCACGCCCGAGCGCCATGATTCCTCTCGAGAAGCCGGGCAGCGGCGGCTCCTCCCCGGCCGCCGCCTCCGGCTCGGGTCGGGCTGGCCGGGGTCTGGGCACGCCGCGCCGGCCGCCGCCCCCGACCCAGGCCCGCGGTCTGCTGACGGAGATCCGCACCGCTGTGCGCACCGAGCCCTTTCAGGACGCCTACACCCTGACCCCCGGCCGGGAGTTGGGCAGGTGAGGCCGGCGGGCGCGCGCAGATAAGTGCGGGAGGCCGGCCGGCGCGGGGGCAGATAGCGCGTCGGGACCGGGTACAGACGTGGGTGCGGGCGGCGATTAGGGCGGCGGGGCCCCCCGGCCACGAGCCCACGCGCGGCGTCCCCCAAACCGTGGTAGCGGCCATGAGAAAGGCTGCCCCCACAACCTAGACCCCTTCCTCTCTTTGCTGCGGGCGTTCCAGTCTCTGTGGTCCCTTGTGCGGTAACTTAACGAGGTGGCGTGGGAACCACGCTGCGAACCTTTCCCCGCGGCAGCGAGCCTGAAGTCAGTACAGGTGTGGCGTCAGCTTTGGTTTTGCCTGCGAACTTGTGGGTTCCTGCTTCTCCCTCTGTGGCTGCGATAGAGGCGCGCAGAACCCCGAGCGTAACTGCTTGTTTCGCACCAGCCCTGGGCCAGTTTCCGTCAGCCCCTTTCTGCTGACTTCAGTTGCGATTTCTTGGGTTTGTGCTGTTTGCCTTCTGAAATATTTAGGTCCGTGTGCTTTTTTAAGTTCAGATCGGTTTCACTTGTGGACTCTGGGCCCTTGTCTGACTTTCGACGCCGTGATACAGTCCTTGCCTTTTCTTCCCCATCTCGTCGTTGTTTTGTAGGGGTGGGGAGAGCTTAGAATTTGGTCTGTTTTTAAAATCGCAAAAGGTGAAGGCTGTTAGGGTACTTTACGTCTTGTACGTTGAGGAGGGGTCACGGAGTGATAGGTTTTGTTGTTTAGTCGTAAGTCATGTCCGACTGTTTTGCGACCCCGTGGACTGTAGCCCACCAGGCTCCTCTTGTCCATGAGATTTCCCAGGCAAGCAAACTGGAGAGGGGTATTGCCATTTCCTTCTGCAGGGGATCTTCCCTACCAGAGATTGAACCAGCATCTCCGTGCAGGCGGATTTTTCTTTTTTATACCTGCTGACCGACGGGGGGACACTAGAGGTTTGGGGACCGACTTTTTCTCTGAGAACAGTTTGAAGAAATTGTCAGAAGCACTGGCTTTGGGGTCAGACCCGAGCTCAGATCCCCCAGTCTGCTTGCTCTGTGCGCCTTTGGACGGTGACTTAGTCTCCCCAGCCTCACGTTTCCCACCCATAATATCAGTATAGTGACAGTATCTCCCTCATGGGGGTGTCAAGGTGCAGGGGCTGTACAGGTCAAACCACTGGCCCTGGCACACAGCATTTGATAAGTATTAGCAGCTGTTGCAGACATTTATCAAGGTTTAAAAATCTCACCATGTTGTAATGGAGACTGGGCCTGACAGTTATAACAGCCTTCATTTGAGGGTCTCGGAAAAAGGTCTTATAACAGTGACTACAACGTTAAAAACAAGCCGCCTTACAAATATTAAGGTAACCTTTAGAAGTCGTTTTTTGGCAAAGAAACTGACCTTAAAAGTGTCTTATTTATTCCACATGGGAAAAGGAAAAGCATCTTCCAGGGCCAAGCTTTGCTTCACTCTGATGGGTACTAACTGGATCTTTGTGCACTCTATGACAAAAGAAGACAGCTCCTGGCTCATCTAGGCATTCTAATTGGTGAAAATTCCAGACGTTCTGAAGTAGCTGATTTCTCGAGGAAGGAAAGCTAGGACTCCCCATTGTTTGGTTGTCTGGCTTCATTCCACAGAAGGGAAAACGCATTATTACACAACTGGAAAATGTCTGCAGGCGGCAAGCACTGTCTTGTAAACTCGTAACAGATGATTTAGTTGGAAAACAATTGATTTGCTCCCTACCAGGTGTTGTGACAATCCCTCCAGGACCAGGGAGGTTAAATCAACTTTCATTTTAACTTCTGTTATAAAATTAGTTTGTCTATAACGTTGTGTTCGTTTGCTTGAAGGTTATGACATCTTTTACATATCTTATATGAATTTCTTTACATAAGCTGATAACTCCTGATTGCTGTTGCTGAGTCACTTCAGTTGTGTCCGACTCTGTGTGATCCCATAGACGGCAGCCCACCAGGCTCCCCCGTCCCTGGGATTCNTTTGTTTGCTGGTCTGAGATAAAGTTCTTTGGGGCTGCAATCCATGAATTAAGGAAAGAAATGTGTGGTAGAGGGAAACTTTTTCTTTTTAAACTTTTATCAGTTTCATATAAATTGATTTAGTTAGGGTGGCATTTAGGGATTTTTTATTTAACTGCACAGGTGAGTTTTTCCCTAAATATTTATTCAGCATTTCCCTAGAGAAATGCAGATGTTTACCTTTGGTACATGCAAAAATGTGCATGAAACTTTCCCATTTAATTTACAGACACCTATCATAAAGCAGTTTATTTCTTGGTTAAAAACATTCATTTTGGAGAGAATTCATGCATACTTTACGAGCTAACTCTGCAAGAATCCACTGCAGATATTCTTAGAATGAAAAGGAAAGGTAGTTGCTCTGAATTCTGATGAGACATCCTGGGAAAAGCTCTCACATCTGTGATCTACAAAGGCCCTATAAAAAGGAAAATGAGAAAGAAAAATCATCTGATATGCAATATGTCAGGTGACACAAAAAATGTGATCTTCTTTTAGTTCTCATTGCAACTTTATGAGTCAATATTGCCCTCATTTTACAGAATGAGAAGCTGAGCTCGAGGTTAAGATTAATCCAAGTTATCTAGCTGGTGTCTACTTCTGCTTCATTGACTACACTAAAACCTTTGACTGTGTACATCACAACAAACTGTGGAAAATTCTTCAAGAGATGGGAATATCAGACCACCTTACCTGCTTCCTGAGAAATCTGTATGCAGGTCAAGAAGCAACAGTTAGAACTGGACATGGGANGGAGCTCCGAGCGAGCCGGGTGGCAGGCAAGAAAAGCACGCCCGAGCGCCATGATTCCTCTCGAGAAGCCGGGCAGCGGCGGCTCCTCCCCGGCCGCCGCCTCCGGCTCGGGTCGGGCTGGCCGGGGTCTGGGCACGCCGCGCCGGCCGCCGCCCCCGACCCAGGCCCGCGGTCTGCTGACGGAGATCCGCACCGCTGTGCGCACCGAGCCCTTTCAGGACGCCTACACCCTGACCCCCGGCCGGGAGTTGGGCAGGTGAGGCCGGCGGGCGCGCGCAGATAAGTGCGGGAGGCCGGCCGGCGCGGGGGCAGATAGCGCGTCGGGACCGGGTACAGACGTGGGTGCGGGCGGCGATTAGGGCGGCGGGGCCCCCCGGCCACGAGCCCACGCGCGGCGTCCCCCAAACCGTGGTAGCGGCCATGAGAAAGGCTGCCCCCACAACCTAGACCCCTTCCTCTCTTTGCTGCGGGCGTTCCAGTCTCTGTGGTCCCTTGTGCGGTAACTTAACGAGGTGGCGTGGGAACCACGCTGCGAACCTTTCCCCGCGGCAGCGAGCCTGAAGTCAGTACAGGTGTGGCGTCAGCTTTGGTTTTGCCTGCGAACTTGTGGGTTCCTGCTTCTCCCTCTGTGGCTGCGATAGAGGCGCGCAGAACCCCGAGCGTAACTGCTTGTTTCGCACCAGCCCTGGGCCAGTTTCCGTCAGCCCCTTTCTGCTGACTTCAGTTGCGATTTCTTGGGTTTGTGCTGTTTGCCTTCTGAAATATTTAGGTCCGTGTGCTTTTTTAAGTTCAGATCGGTTTCACTTGTGGACTCTGGGCCCTTGTCTGACTTTCGACGCCGTGATACAGTCCTTGCCTTTTCTTCCCCATCTCGTCGTTGTTTTGTAGGGGTGGGGAGAGCTTAGAATTTGGTCTGTTTTTAAAATCGCAAAAGGTGAAGGCTGTTAGGGTACTTTACGTCTTGTACGTTGAGGAGGGGTCACGGAGTGATAGGTTTTGTTGTTTAGTCGTAAGTCATGTCCGACTGTTTTGCGACCCCGTGGACTGTAGCCCACCAGGCTCCTCTTGTCCATGAGATTTCCCAGGCAAGCAAACTGGAGAGGGGTATTGCCATTTCCTTCTGCAGGGGATCTTCCCTACCAGAGATTGAACCAGCATCTCCGTGCAGGCGGATTTTTCTTTTTTATACCTGCTGACCGACGGGGGGACACTAGAGGTTTGGGGACCGACTTTTTCTCTGAGAACAGTTTGAAGAAATTGTCAGAAGCACTGGCTTTGGGGTCAGACCCGAGCTCAGATCCCCCAGTCTGCTTGCTCTGTGCGCCTTTGGACGGTGACTTAGTCTCCCCAGCCTCACGTTTCCCACCCATAATATCAGTATAGTGACAGTATCTCCCTCATGGGGGTGTCAAGGTGCAGGGGCTGTACAGGTCAAACCACTGGCCCTGGCACACAGCATTTGATAAGTATTAGCAGCTGTTGCAGACATTTATCAAGGTTTAAAAATCTCACCATGTTGTAATGGAGACTGGGCCTGACAGTTATAACAGCCTTCATTTGAGGGTCTCGGAAAAAGGTCTTATAACAGTGACTACAACGTTAAAAACAAGCCGCCTTACAAATATTAAGGTAACCTTTAGAAGTCGTTTTTTGGCAAAGAAACTGACCTTAAAAGTGTCTTATTTATTCCACATGGGAAAAGGAAAAGCATCTTCCAGGGCCAAGCTTTGCTTCACTCTGATGGGTACTAACTGGATCTTTGTGCACTCTATGACAAAAGAAGACAGCTCCTGGCTCATCTAGGCATTCTAATTGGTGAAAATTCCAGACGTTCTGAAGTAGCTGATTTCTCGAGGAAGGAAAGCTAGGACTCCCCATTGTTTGGTTGTCTGGCTTCATTCCACAGAAGGGAAAACGCATTATTACACAACTGGAAAATGTCTGCAGGCGGCAAGCACTGTCTTGTAAACTCGTAACAGATGATTTAGTTGGAAAACAATTGATTTGCTCCCTACCAGGTGTTGTGACAATCCCTCCAGGACCAGGGAGGTTAAATCAACTTTCATTTTAACTTCTGTTATAAAATTAGTTTGTCTATAACGTTGTGTTCGTTTGCTTGAAGGTTATGACATCTTTTACATATCTTATATGAATTTCTTTACATAAGCTGATAACTCCTGATTGCTGTTGCTGAGTCACTTCAGTTGTGTCCGACTCTGTGTGATCCCATAGACGGCAGCCCACCAGGCTCCCCCGTCCCTGGGATTCTCCAGGCAAGAACACTGGAGTGGGTTGCCATTTCCTTCTCCAATGCAGGAAAGCGAAAGGTGAAAGTGAAATCGCTCAGTCATGTCTGACTTAGTGACCCCATGGACTGCAGCCCCCATGGGATTTTCCAGGCAAGAGTACTGGAGTGGGGTGCCTTTGCCTTCTCTGAACTCCTGAAGCACAGAACAATACAGTTAGATAGGTACTTGATATAAGAGCCTAAAACTGAAAAAGAAAATGAATGTGTTTGTTTCTTTTTGGTTCCCTTTTCTTCATGGAGAAGTGTAGCACACTGGTTAAGAACATGGACTTAGCAGTCAGTCAGTCTGTGATCGAGTCTTGGCTCTTTACTTACAGGATTCCCTGGTAACTCAGACAATAAAGCCTTTACCCGCAATGAGGCATACCTGTGTCAGAAAGATCCCCTGGAGAAGAAAATGGCAACCCACTCCAGTATTCTTGCCTAGAAAATTCCATGGATGGAGGAGCCTGGTGGGCTGCAGTCCATGGGGTCACAAAGAGTCGGACACTACTTCACTTTATATGTACTTGAGTGAGTTACCAAATCTCTGATTACCTCACAGAGTTGTTGAGAGAATTAAATAAATTAACAGCACATCTGTAGCATAAAAGCTTCGCTTGATTTAGGGCATGCATTGAGAAACTGTAATGCGTTGGGTAGCTAAGTGAATGGTATTTTACATGTAACCAAAACGCAAAAACAGGAAAATCTGCACAACCTCAAAATGTGTTTCTATCTGTTGCAGAAGTAGAAAACCTCATTGCAAAAGACCAGGAAACTGTTTAGACATCTCAGGAAGTGAAAGTTCTGTTTTGTATTAGAAGCAGTTTCTGTTTAAGGTTTATCAATTTTGCCTGAATGTTGTAGTTTTGACAGAATGAAGTGTGTTTTTGTGTAGTTCTTTCAGTCGTAAGAAAAGTAGCCTCTTTTCCTAGGTGTTGACTCTGGTTGCATTTCTGATATAAGGAATTGATCTCATGCTGATGTAGAACTTTAAAATTACTCGTTATACTTTAATGATGTGGTATGAAAAACAAAGGTCTATTCATTTTGTTCTCTGGCCTTTCATTTAGTGAAAATGTTGAGGTGTGAAGCGCTAACTTCAAAGAAATCAAGTTTTTGCAGGCATTCTCATTATTTTATAGAAATATAAAGCTTTCAGTGAAGTGGTTGTTTGGAGAAGACATTTTAAATGATCAGTATTGATTCCCTACTAATGAGAGGATGTAATGTTGATTATTTTAAGAAATACCGCATTCTTTCATGTCTCCAGCAGAGTCCATAGTAGCCTAAATGTCAGTAAATATATGATGTAAAATTTTCTTTTATTGCTTGAAACGACTTGTTATTCCTGAGGCTTGTTACCTTTCTTTTGAGTCAGGACATGTGCCAATGTAAACCACAGTAACGATTAGAGGTACAGGAGACATGACCTTGGGTTCCAAGAATTTTTTCAAAGAGTTGACTTCCATGGAGCTTTTATTGATAGTGTAGGAACAAAAACAAAAAAAATCTAGAAATTTTCTAGAAATTTTAAATTATACTAATTTCACATCAAATGATTTGCCTAGTCTTCAACTTTAACTTTTTTAAATATATTCATAAATTTTATCTTAAGAAAAAAGATATTTTTAAAGCCAAAAGAATATCTTGTTTTTTATACTATTACATACTGATAGTTGAATTTCCCTGTGAGCAGAAAAGGTATAAATAAATCTGAGTTCTCTGTTGCAATGGGTACTTCATACATGGGGGCTTTACAGTTTTATAGGGGCTTTCACATACATTATCTCATTTACTTCTTATCACAAGCAGATTTGGGAAGTCCTGTTTTTCAGATGAGAAAATCAAGATACCAGTAGATTGAGTCATATGAGAGACAGCTGACCTGGGACTCCTTGCAATCACTTCCATTATGCCACAGATGTTTGTCAAAAACAACAACTGTAGTCTATCTTGTGGCTAAAGCAGCTTGCCATCGTTTTTGTAAGAGGACATGTTAATGGCTTCCAAGTTGGAGCAGATACTGCCAAGCTTCAGTGTCCTGTGGTTGGCCCTGCCTGGTTGTGTTACCCACCTGGGGTCCCTGGACTCTTTAATCAATAGAAATTGGTAAGAGGCCAGATGAGAATTTTGGGAGAGCCTTTTCTGGGACTTGGGCTGTAGCGCACGGGAATGAAAACAAGAATCAGATGCCCTTGCTCATGCCCCTGAGTGGGAGGGGAAGGGTGCAGCAAGCTGGTCCCTTGGATGGGGTAAGGTTAGGGGTCGATGGGTGGGTTTGGCTAGAGGGGGGCTTCAATGGTCCGCCCAGCCCCTTGGTGTGCAGGCCCCTGCTTTTTCTCCCAGCACCTCAGAAATGGCTGTCAGTTTGTGGCCTTTTTCTAGCTTATTGTTCATGACTGACCCCACCTGCGCATGCATGAAGTTATTTTTGAGTCCCTTATAGTTCCTTTATATTCTGTTGCTTGAGGAGATGTTTGTACAGGTGCAGGCACTCAGGTGAAGGGTCCCAGATCCCAGCCTGTCTCAGCTGGGCCTCATGGTGGGTAGGGACATCCTATCTCATTCTCTTCAAAGCAGTTGGGAGTAACGGGAACAAGGAAGGATTTTTATCAGGAAATAAGAGGCTGTACAAGCTGAAGAGGATGCTCAGGTGGGGGTGTTTTAGCACGTGGATGCCCTTTACCTGGGTTCATGTCTGTAGGTGATGGCTTCAGGTTGAGGACCTTACAACTACTTGAACATGTGTCATAAACTCTAAGTCATAATTTCTTTAGAAATAAAGACCCTTGTTAAATAATACTATCCATGTAAAAACTGTGCCTTGTTTTAGGAAAACTATTAAGATTTCTTGGCAGTTCATCATCAGTTTGAAAGATATTTACAGTTTCGGATAATCTGATATTTTGGGATGGATAAAAATAACTAACTGAGTTTGCGGTTGAGCATCAGACATTGCTAGGAAGTACGGCTCCTTCTCTAAGGCACGTGCTTCATTAGGTCAGCTGTTTTAATTTTGAAAAGTTGGAGCTTATGTTAAAAGTAAAAATTTAATTTAAATATGTAAACCTTCCCATATAAAATCAAAGTTTAAAAATATATAAACTTAAGGATTTAGTGAATTTCTGCCACTTTGCAAACCTAACAAAATTTTATAAAAGCCGGTTATTGAACCAAATGCATTAGAAAGTTAGGTAGCTATAATCATTGGTTCACCTGTTCAGGAAAGGAAGGAGGAACTCAATTTGTATAGTAAATTTATGCATCAAGTAGAGAGTTCAAATTAAGTCGCCTCCAAAACTCTTCAGTTCTGTATGATTTTTTAAATAAATTATCATAGATCTGAAATTGGAGAAGGCAATGGCACCCCACTCCAGTACTCTTGCCTGGAAAATCCCATGGACGGAGGAGCCTGGTAGGCTGCAGTCCATGGGGTTGCCAAGAGTCGGACACGGCTGAGTGACTTCACTTTTACTTTTCACTTTCATGCATTGGAGAAGGAAAGGGCAACCCACTCCAGTGTTTTTGGCTGGAGAGTCCCAGGGACGGGAGAGCCTGGTAGGCTGCTGTCTATGGGGTCGCCGAGAGTCGGACACAACTGAAGTGACTTAGCAGCAGCAGATCTGAAATTAATGCCCCAGACAATACAAATGGCTGCTGTTCCTGATTGCAGAGCATTTCCTGAATGGCCACTTTGGAAATGTCATTTTCTTTCGTCTTCACTACCCTGCAGGGTTAGTGCCATCAACCCCATTTTGTAGGTGAGGAATCTTAAGACTCAGAAAAGTTGAACAAATTGCCCGAATTTCAAACCAAGTCTGGCTTTTGGCTCTACCTGTTCTTGTCACTCATGCTGACTTATCTGATGGACTCGCTGAGTTTTACACTTAGGATCAGCAGATGGTTTGGTTTTTGTTCTTTCAGAGGTAAGGAAGACAGATCTGATATAGGTCATTCTTGAACAGAGCTTCTTTGCGCCTAAGGCTGTACCCCAGTGCTATTAAGCAAATATTGGACTTGGCATATTGAGCACACAAGGCTCTTTGGTAGGCTCTGGAAATTGTTCCCAAATCTAACAAATCAGTCACTACTCCTTTTATGGGCAAAGTGACATGCCACGTGGGAAAATTTTGTGGGGAAGACAACATTTGAGCTGAGCCTGAAAGAATGGATGGAATTTCAGTAGCAGTAGCAATGCAAGACACTCCAGCCATTGGCAATAAAACAAGCACAAGTGCAGAAAAACTCAGTAAAAAAGAGGACAGCAAGTAGCCCTATGTGGCTAAAATATTAAACCTTATGAGGCTGAGTTTGCTAAATAGAACTTCTATTTAGCAAAATAACAAGAACAGTGTATGTATCTAGGGTATTATCTGATGTTGTATTTGAACACCTGCCGTAGGCCAGGCACTACACATGGAGATGCAAAGATGACGAGGCCAGGTCTCTGAAACTCATAGCAGGGCCAGGAAGACAGGCATAGCCAAAAAATTGTAACATGTTGGAAGAACTTAAATAATAGGATACACATGGAAACAAAGCCCTTTACTGTAGTCTAGAATCAAACCTAGAACCTTGGAACTCACTTTTATTTTTCTTCCTCTATATACACTCAAAGCAGCACCTCCAATTTTTTATCTTTGCCTGAGCCTTATGTATTCTAATGTGTGTTCATCTTTGTGTGGTAGCCCAACACTGGTTATATTTGGAATCCATCTATTAGTAAATAAAATTCTCTTTACAGAGAAAGGCGCCTTAAACTTCTCCCATCTGAAGCCTAACACTTACTCCCCTCCCTCCACCCTCTGCACATCTGTTACCATTCTGGTTTTTCCTCTCAGTGGATGGTACCACATTACCCAGGACTCAGGACAAAGATCTCCAAGTCCTCTTCCGCCTTTCCCTTCTGCCCTCCTCTCTGCTGAAGCTCAGTCTGTCTTGACCTTGAATGCCTTGTAAATACTTCCTCTCTTCCCAGCCTCTGCTGCTGCTACTTTAGTTCAGACCCCTTACTTTGAGCTATTTTCATGGCTTCCCTAGTTTCCAGTTAACACTTGGCAATACACTCAGAATTAGCTTTTTAAAACATTTATCTTAGCTTTTTAAAACTTTCACTAAGGTAAAAGTCTCATAGATGCCCATTCTTACCTTGAGAAATGAAGCACCAGCTGCTTAGCCTGTCATACCTAAATCTACCTACCTATGGTCACTGAGCCTTCCTTAGCTTTTCCAGTTGCACACTGGTAATACAGAGATCAGTAAAAACCCAGTCCTTGTTCTGAGGAAGCTTAGACTGGTGGGTCTGACTCAAATGTCTCTTCCTGTTGTTATCTTTGTTTATCCTTCCTGTCTTCCTACCCTGGAGTGTGTTACCATTGTTATTTTGAAACATTCTCATTCCTAATAGCTCCCCCCGCCATCCCCACCCCCCTGCCAAATGATTAATGAAAATCAGTTTTCAGTTTAGTGTGTAATAGTAAACTATAGATGTTTGTGAAATGGGTGAAGAGCTCCAGAAACTGAAACATCCTGATAATCTAGGAAGAATTTTGGCTAAGCAGCTAAGGAAGTAAACGTGAAACAGACGTCTTACATCCTTTGAACCTCATCAGCCTCAAGTCCCTGCATATAACTACAGCCCCGAGAGTCAGAGAAACATCATTTATTTCATGCTTTGAAGAGGCCTCAATAACTTAAAGGGTTGAAATACAATCACAGTTTTTACCATGAAGTTGCGGTAAAGCAGGCGTACCAGAGCACTGCAGGGTGTGGAATTTAGGGAAACCGTGACTGTCCAATTCTTAGTGTGTTCACTCGACCCCCACACCTTGAAGACTGAGTCTCACACTTCTGTGTGCCTGTGGCTCTAGAGAAAGAACAGTTGCTAGAACCTGGCTTCATCTTCTGACTCCCTGCGTGGTTTTAAGGGTTCTCCTCCATCGCCCCAGTCATCCTGAGAGGAGGCAGGGCCAGTTTCCTGGGACCTACTGTCCTGCTATCTGCTTCAGTGGTGTGCAGTGTCAGAACAGGGGAAGAGTTTTCTTCAGCGTGGATTAGGGCACAAGTTGGTCACTCACTGCTGGATGCCTGTTTTGATGAGGCTCACTAGCTATATAGAATGATCTGTACATTTTAAAATGATTGAAAAGTCAAGAGTCATTTAATGACATGGAGACTATGCAAAATTCACATTTCAGTGCTGGTAAGATTGTGTTTTGGTGTGTGTTTTTTTTTTTTTTTTTAAACCCTGCCTCCCCTATTCATTGACCTGTTGTCTGCAGCTGCTTTCACTGTACAGCAGACTTGAATGGTAGTGATCAAATCAGCTGGCCAGCAAAACCGAAAGTATTTGCTATCTGGCCCTTTACAGAAAGGTTGGCTGACTCCCAGGATAGTGCATGATATGGGGGAGAGAAAGGGTAAACCTACAGCTGAATGCTTCCTCAAAAACAAGGGTGGTGTCAAGATTAGTGATTGGTGTGCGAACTACTGTGGGGACCCACAGAAATGGATGCCTAGCAGGAGACCCAGGGTAAGGATAGTTCTCTCCTCTGGTTGCTTCTGGCCTCTGATTTAAGCAATGGCTCTTTTATAAGAAGGGTTCCCAGAGTTTATAAGTTAGGGATCCATTCATGTGTTGCGTCTTTGGTTGGTCTTCAGAAATATAGCAATACATTCAGGACAGGTATGTAAGCAGCAGTATTTTACTATAATTTTACACAGGACTGTATTGCCTAGAGTGTTAAGTGTGGTAACAGTAAATACCTATGTGTTTGCTGTGGGAGTTCTTTGAGGGCAGCTCAACCCAAGCATTTCTAATTTAATAGCAACATGTTTGTTGTCAATTATATATTGGTCAGTTTTTTACAAATTAGACTTTCTCTTTTTCCTCTTTTGAAACATCAGAAATATAGGTATAAAAAAAATCAAATGATTAATGATATTTTTTTCTCTTCCTTAAAGAAATCCAAAGATCATTAGGAACCTTTTAAAACTCACTGGAGATGTTATTAGCCTAATGATTTTGTGGGGCTAAAGAAAAAGAGGCGTTAGCCTGTGATGCGTAGTTTATTGTTGAATCTTTCTAGTGACCTGAAGAAATGTCATCTCACATTCCTGTTGAGCACAGAGAGCCTTGTTCTAAATTAGGGTGCTGTTAGGTAGATTGCCACCTAACTGATCAGCTGTAGGGCTGTGCCTAAGAATTTTTCATGTAACATTTTTATTGCTGATGGTAACAGAAATTCAGAGGGGATGAACATCATATTTGTGGTTAACAGTAGCACAGAAGGAAGGATCAGTCCTCAAAATTACATTGGTAGTCTAGAATGCTGGGCCAAACCTAGAAAGTAGAATTTAACAGCAAATTAAAGCTTTGCATTGAAATTTTTAAAAGTATATTTCTAAAACATAGTATCAAGACACTGGCTTGAAAGAATATGAAAAACCTGTCAAGTTTTTTTTCAAAAGACATATTAATTTGTATTGGGCCAACCTCAGCAAAATAATAATCCTGAAGCTCTTTGAGCTTATACTTGGAGCAGTTGCATCAGATTTGGTTGACGCATTTTACCAGCAAAGACCCTAAGGGGATGAGGAATAATTGAAAATTGGAAAAGGAAGTAGCAATTAACAGATCACATCAGCTGTGCCCAGCACCTGATAGACAGTCAGGTTGGTCCTTCTGTATCGCTCAGCAAAAGATATGGACACCAGCCCTTCTCTTGAAGCCAGGTTTAGGTTTGTAATGAAAACCTTACTAAAATAATGTGTGCCCACGAGAGGAAAAGACTGCCTCACAGATTGAAAGAAAGACACTGGCTTTGGCATTTGGCAGTGGGTTAAAAAAAAAACTATTTGATTTCTAAGTTGCCTTCCAGCTTGAGTATTGGGTGTTTATGGTTGATAATTATTACAGCTCAGTGATTTGTTTGCTTCATAATATTTTACTGAGTATGTAGCAAGTACCATGCTAAGCAATTGCATGTATTCTTTAATTCTCACAACAACCCTGGGAAATAGATTCTGTTTGTGTTCTCCTTTATAGATTAAGAAAATGAGATTTTTTTTTTCTTAAGTTAGAGCTTAAATGGCCCAAGGTTATGCATTGAGTGAGTGAATGGAGCCATTCTTTGGAATTCATGCCCAAATCTAATTCCAGACCTTATTCCATAATCAATATGCTGTGCTGATCCTCTGTGTGACTTATTAGTGTAATAACATGGCAGTAGAGTGTATCAAAGAAGGCTTGTTATATCTGTCTTTATAGAAAAGCTAGACTTTTCCAGCTGATGCTGTAGTTGAAATGATGTCATACAAATGAGATCCCTACCTTTAAATAACTTTGGAAGGTGATTGGGTCTTTTTAGAGTCAATTAGTGACAGTGAAATCCATTATTTTAGGAATTTTGATAACCAGTTTCTTTTTTAAGATTCAAAGTATTTTATGTATAAATGTGTAAAAATTAAGTTATATATATATATAAAGCTGCAAAGAAATATTGGCCTAAATATTTGGTTATCCTCTATTTAGAAGAATGAATCTTATAGATTTGCCATTACATTTTATTTATAGAGAGGTGTTTCCCAAGTTATATTGCTACTTGAGTGTTTGCATATGACCTAAATTTAAATATCCATTGACTGTTTGGAAATTTCATTAAAAATCACCCCTGAAAAGTCAGCTTTAACAGTGACTGTTGTTTTTCTTAATTCTAGGGGGAAATTTGCAGTGGTGAGGAAATGCATAAAGAAAGATTCTGGAAAAGAATTTGCCGCCAAGTTCATGAGAAAAAGAAGAAAAGGCCAAGATTGTCGGATGGAAATAGTTCATGAAATCGCTGTACTCGAGCTAGCCCAGGACAATCCATGGGTCATTAATTTACACGAAGTCTACGAGACACCATCGGAAATGATCTTAGTTCTGGAATAGTAAGTATTGTCCTCCTTCCTGAGTTTGTTTGCTAGTCCACACTCCTTTATACATGCCACTCATCTGTGATAACCTGGCAAGCCCTGGTTCTCTGGAAATCTGAAGATTTTCCAAAACTTTTTCATGTATTTATGGACATCCCAGACCTTCATTCTTTAGTGGAATTCTTTTGAAAATAAAGTTTTCTTATGTTCTTATTAGAGGCCTTCTGAAGGAGGTAACTGGTACAATATTAAAACAAAAGACATTGATACAATTTCTTACATGTTCATATGGTCTAAGTTAATAATTCTTCTTTCAGAAATAATTGTTGGGATTCATACTGTGCTTTCAATTTGGGTAAGTAGGTGGGACAGCAGAGAAAACAGCTTTGGAACATGATGGACAGTTTTTTCTTCTTAAGAAATCCTGTCAGACATAGAGAACAAACAGATGGACTCCAAGGGGAAAGAGTGGAGTGGGCTGAACTGGGAAATTGGGATTGACATAAATACAGTACTATGTATAAAATAGATATCTGTATCAATCTAGAGGGGTGGGATGGGGAGGGAGATGGGAGGGAGTTTCAAAAGGGAAGGGATATATGTATACCTATGGCTGATTCATGTTGAGGTTTGACAGAAAACAGCAAAATTCTGTAAAGCAATACTTCTCCCTCTATAAACTTTTAAACATAAATAAGTTTATAGAGGGAGAAGTATGGATGGCTTCTAAAAATGTCTAAAATAGTGTCATCCTCTTGATAATATNGATATATGTATACCTATGGCTGATTCATGTTGAGGTTTGACAGAAAACAGCAAAATTCTGTAAAGCAATACTTCTCCCTCTATAAACTTTTAAACATAAATAAGTTTATAGAGGGAGAAGTATGGATGGCTTCTAAAAATGTCTAAAATAGTGTCATCCTCTTGATAATATAATTCAAGAGCATTGTGTTTATATATTTCTTTAATTCAGTAATTTCACTTGTAGGAATCCTTTCAAAGAAGAATTAAAATGTGGACAACAAAAAGCGTGAACATGTTTTCCACTGTGAATTTTTCATTGTAATAGAAATAGCCACAAATGATTGAATGGTTAAGAAATGTAGTCTATGTGGATTATATCTCAAATTGTTTTTCATTTTCAAAAAACCTTGGTTTAGAGGTTTCTGATCTTCAGTTTGCTCTGGAGAGGGTTGGTTAGAATTGGAAATTGATCTGAAAGGGACTGTCTGAAATGTGACACTGTGATCATCATCTTGTCTCTCTCCCGATCTCACAGAACCTGCTCTTGACCTTCCCTCCTGTCCCCGCTTGGTCCTCCATCATCTCCTGCCTTCACTTCCCTGACACTCCCTTCACTTCTGGGGTCGTTCTGCAGCTAATCCCTCACCAGTGCCTCACATTATGCTTCTCTTCTTCTCGCTCTTCCTCTGCAATCCATTCTGCCGGTTTAAAACACGGGACCTAAGCCATTGTCCCTCCCCCAGCCCATTCTTGGGAGCATTTGCATAGCCTTCCATCTGCTTATTACATGAGGAAGAGTTCCATCCTCAGCTGGGCTCTTGGTGAGGTTTTGTAATTCTTTACCCAATCTCTCATCCCCTTCTTTTAACCTCCCCAGACGGAGGGCAGGAGCTTATGAAACCCTTGATCACATGTGCTGTCATCAGCTTCCCACTTGTTAGATAGCAAGCCTTCTCTTCCTTTACTGAGAAGATAAAGGCCATCAGGTGTGCACTGCTCAGCATCACCGACTCTCACCGCCTGTCCTCTGTTCTCAGGAAGAGAGTCCATTCCTTAACTCCAAGGCTAAAACTTTGACTTCTGCTCTTTAATCCTCTTCCTGCCTTTTCTAGGACCTTTGTTGTGTGTTTTACTCACTTTTCTAACCTCTCTGAGAGTCCCTCCCACCTCAAGTGATTCTTTTCCATCCCTCTTCCAATGATTCAGTCACTTGTCTCCTACAATTCCTGGTCTTCAGCTTAGACTCTTTTGAACTATTGTCCTGCCCTTCTCTTCTGAATGTGCAGCTTTCTTCACCTTCTAATCAATTTTGTTATACTTCACTGAGCCATCCATTTGTTTAGCTGCCAATACTCCATCACTTTTCAGTCTGATGCCACCTGCTCCTCTGAAACTTGCGTGAGGTCATCAGCCCTGTTTGCGGGAATCGATCTCCTCGTTTAAGTGTTCGTTCTGCTGCTTACGCTCTCTAAACACTTGATGTTATACCATCTTCACTTGAAATTATGTTCTTCTTTAGTTTTCGTGGCTCTTTTTTTTTTTTTTTAAATCTTAGAGCCTTTCCCCCTTCTACTCTATAAGTGCTCTCCACAGTTCATTAGCATTACTCTTGTCAAGCATTTATGACCTGCGCATTTACCCTGGATGATAACTCTTTGTGGCTTCAGCTATTATTTACATGCTGGGTGTTTCCAAATCTTTGTCTCCAACATGAGACCGTTCCCTCGGCTCCAGCTGCCTAGTGCATATCCCTTAATCCACCTGCACATTGTGACCAGTGCAGAATCAGTGTGTGCGCCCCCACATGGCTGGGCTTCTAGCGCCTGTGTTTTGCTCCCCGTTTCCACTGGTGTCCCTATTTATTTCATCACTCAAATATAAACCTTGGCTCTGTCCTTGATTGCTGTATCTCCTCTAATGCGCTTGTGTAATGTTGTGTAATGAATCACCAAGGCTTCCACTTAACCCTCTCCCCTGCTGGTGCCTGCTCCTTTGTGCTTGCTGTTCTTCCCCTGTGTTGGGTCCTCACTGCCTCTTCTGTGGACGTTCCCTGTAGCTGCTGAGCTGATCACCCTGGCTTCAATCCTAGAGCGTCCCTCAGGCTCCTGTTGGGCAGGTAACCAGCACGTAGATGTGGGGATACTATTCCCTTGCTTAGACACTTTTGGTGACTTCTGCTGCTTTCGTGGTCATGATTCTAGAACCACAAAACCATATGGTTTGGCCAGAATTTTCTGTGTTATGCATTTTGCTTGAAAAGGAAGTCTTACACTGAGGTATTGTTGCTATGGAAACAGACAGGTTTATGATTACTGTATTACTCATTCCACCTGCCTTGTGCACTGGATACTAATGGGCGCTGGTAATAGGAAAGTGAAAACAGCATAACCCCTTCACTCCAAAAGATATTTAGTGAAAGAGATAGTTTTTTTAAATTTTCTCCAGCTATACAAGATTTAATTGAGATAAAATATTTTGTAAGTTTGAGGTCTGCAGTGTTTTGATATACTTGTATCTTGCAATGTTAGAGCATTAGCTAACACCTGCATCACATAATTACTGTTTCTTTTTTTTGTGGTGAGAACATTTAAGATCTATTCTCTTAGCAACTTTTGGGTATATAATACAGTATTATTAACTATAATAATTATAGTTACATTAGATCCCCAGAACCTACCTTCTGACTAGAAGTTTATACTCTGACCAACAGCTCCCCTAGTCCCTGGTAACCACCATTCTAATCTCTGTTTCTGTGAGTTTTGCTTTTTTAGATTTCACATATAAGTGATATACAGTATCTGTCCTTCTCTGTGTGACTTGTTTGACTTAGCATAATGCCCCAAGTCCCATCCGCATTGTTGTGAATGTAGAATGTCTTTCTTTCTCACGGCTGAATAAGAGTCCATTGTATATATACTGCGTCTTCTTTATCCATTCATGTTTTGACAGACACTTTAGGTTGTTTCTGTATCTTGGCTATTGTCAATAAGGCACGGGAGTGTAGATATCTCTTTGAGCTCCTGTTTTCATTTCTTTTGGATGCATACCCAAAAGTGGAATTGCTGGATCATATGGCAGTCCTACTTGTAACTTTTGGAGGAACTTTCATCCTGTTTTCCAGAGTGGCTGCGCCAATTTATGCTCCCATCAGCAGTGCACAAAGGCTCGCTTTCTTCCACATCCTTGCCAACACTTGTTGTCTCTTGTCTTTTTGATGATAGCGGTCTTAACAGGTGTGAGTGGATAGCTCACTGTGATTTTGATTTGCATTTCCCCAACTGTCAGTGATGTTGCAGACCTTTGCACCTGTCTGTTGGCCATTTGTACATCTTCTTTGTGAGCATGTCAGTTGTTCCTCTGCCAATTTTTTAAAAATTGGAGTATTTGGTTTTTTGCTATTCAACTGTATGAGATCTTTATATATTTTGTATACTAACCCCTTATCAGATATATGATTTGCAAATATTTTCTCCCACTTCATAGTTGCCTTTTCATTTTGTGATGATTTTCTAAGTTCTGCAGAAGCTTTCTAATTTGATGCCGTCCCAGTTGTTTATTTTTGCTTTTGTTGTCAAATCCAAAAATATCATTGCCAAGACTGATTTTAAGGAACTTACCACCAATGTTTAGTAGGAGTTTTATGGTTTCAGGTCTTACATTCAAGTCTTTGATCCATTTCAAGTTGACTTTTGTGTATGTGTAGCTGAAGAATTGATGCTTTTGAACTGTGGTGTTGGAGAAGACTCTTGAGAGACCCTTGGACTGCAAGGAGATCCAACCAGTCCATTCTGAAGGAGATCAGCCCTGGGATTTCTTTGGAAGGAATGATGCTAAAGCTGAAACTCCAGTACTTTGGCCACCTCATGCGAAGAGCTGACCAATTGGAAAAGACCCTGATGCTGGGAGGGATTGGGGGCAGGAGGAGAAGGGGATGACAGAGGATGAGATGGCTAGATGGCATCACTGACTCGATGGACGTGAATCTGAGTGAACTCTGGGAGTTGGTGATGGACAGGGAGGCCTGGAGTGCTGCGATTCATGGGGTCGCCAAGAGTTGGACATGGCTGAGCAACTGAACTGAAGATTCATTCATTTGCATGTGAATATTGAGTTTTCCAAACACCATTCATTGAAGAGACTGTTCTTTCCCTGTTTTGTACCCTTGGCTCCTTCATCATAAATAAAGTGATGATATGTGCATGTTTTTATTCCTTGGCGCTCTGTTCTGTTCCATTGATCTGTGTATCTATTTCTATGCCAATAACATACTGTTTTGATTACTGTAGTTTGTAATATATTTTGAAACTGGGAAGATGCCTCCAGGTTTGTTCTTTCTCAAGATTGTTTTGGCTTTTTGGAGTCTTTTGTGCTTCCACACAAATTTTGGGATTGTTTTTTTCTGTTTGAAAAATGCCATTGAAATTTTGATAGGAATTGCATTGAATCTGTAGATCATTTTGGGCAGCATAGATATTTAATGATATTCTTTCAGATCATGAACAGACTATCCTTCCATTTACTTGTGTCTTCTTTAGTTTTTTTTCACCAGCGTCTTAGTTTTCCATGTACAGATGTTTGATTTCTTGATTAAAAATAGTCCTAAGAATTATTCTTTTTGATGTTACTGAAAATGAGATTATTTTGTTGATTTCTCTTTCTGATAGTTCATTGTTAGTATATAAAAGGAACACATTGACTTCAGTGTACTGATTTTGAATGCTGCAAGTGGATTTATTTACAAATTTTAGAACAAGATTTTATATGTGAGAATATCAGAATAATAATTCAGCCTAAGATCACATGACAAGTAGTAGAGCCAAGATTTAGCACAAGAGTGTGTGAGTCCAAAGCCTTTAGCTGTGAGCTGTGCACCTTTACTCCAAGGGAGAGGCTCAGGAGTGCCCTTGGAGGAGACATTTCGCTTTATATACTAGCCATCATTGCCTTACTCAGCACTTTTCAGGTTGCTTGGACCACATCCCATGCTTTTCTGTCTGACTTCTATCTCGTCTTCTGCTAGCACTTCTCCAACCTCACCTTCCGTTCTAGGCACGCTTTTTTCTCAGTTCTTTAAGAGGTCATTGTACTGTCACCTGCCTTACATTGCTTAAGATGAAGTCAGCGTTAGTTCTTAATTCCCCTGTACATGTGCCTTTTTAAAGATTTTTCTCTCTCACACTGCTGCTGCTACTGCTAAGTCACTTCAGTCATGTCCGACTCTGTGTGACCCCATAGACAACAGCCCACCAGGCTCCGCCGTCCCTGGGATTCTCCAGGCAAGAACACCAGAGTGGGCCGCCATTTCCTTCTCCAATGCATGAAAGTGAAAAGTCAAAGTGAAGTCAGCGACCCCATGTTTTCAGCAATTTGTACAAAATGTGCCTTGATTTTCTTTGTTTATCTCGCTCGAGGCTTAATGAGCTATGTGGATCTTTTAGTTTTTAACAGATTTAGGGATTTTTCAGCCATTTAAGAGATATTTGATTCCCTGGTGGCTCAGAGGTTAGTGTCTGCCTGCAATGTGGGAGACCGGGGTTCAATCCCTGGGTCGGGAAGATCCCCTGGAGAAGGAAATGGCAGCCCACTCCAGTATTCTTGCCTGGAGAATCCCATGGATGAAGGAGCCTCATAGGCTATAGTCCACGGGGTCGCGAAGAGTCAAACACGACTGAGCGACTTCACCTTCACCTTTTCTGCCCCCACTTATCTTGTTCCTTCAATTACAGTGTGTTAAACTGTTCGATCCCTAGGTTCAGAAGATGCCCTGGAGGAGGGCATGGCAGCCCATTCCAGTATTCTTGCCTGGAGAAGCCCCATGAACAGAGGTACCTGGCAGGCTACAGTCCATGGGAGGTTGCAAAGAGTCAGACACGACTGAGCGACTAAGCACAAACTGTTGCATATTGTCGCTCAAATCCCTTTGTTATTGATTTCCTTTAGGATTGGCTGGTTTGATCCCCTTGCAGTCCAAGGGACTCTTAAGAGTCTTCTCCAGCACCACAGTTCGAAAGCATCAATTCTTTGGTGCTCAGCGTTCTTTGTGGTCCAACTCTCACATCTGTACATGACCACTGGAAAAACCATAGCTTTGACTATACAGACCTTTGTCTGCAAAGTAATGCTCTTTAATATTCTGTCTAGGTTTGTCATAACTCAGATCCCTAGGTCTCATTTATTATTTTCTCCACCCCACCACCCATACTTTAGACGGATGGCTTCCATTTCTGTCTCCAGATTTGCTGGTTCTTTTGTAGGGTCTGACCTGCTCTAAAGCTGGGTGAAATCTTCACCATAAGTGTTTTTGTTTTGTTTTTTAAATCTCTAGCAGTTCCCATTTGGTTCTTTTCATATTTCTGTCTCCTTGTTATGTTCACATTTTACTTTAAATCCCTGGGTGTGTTTATGAAACCTGTTTTAAAGTCCTTACCTACCAATTCCATCATCTCTGGGTCTGTTGTTATTTTCCTGTTAGTTGTAAGTTGTGGCATTTTCAGATGTCTAGTAATTTTTGGAAGGATGCCAGACGTTTAGAATGGCATGGTGCTTGGGTGGATTTTATGATCTTCCACTAAAAGAATGGTGGTGTTTATTTTGGCAGGCAGTTAAATTACTTGTGGATCAGCCTTATTAGTGCAGGTCTAGGAGTACTTTAGCCTTTAGTAAGACCATAATATGGCATCCTGGGGGGGGTCTGCTGAATGCCCCAGGTGCTTGGCATGGTTTTTCTACTCAAAATGGGCAACATTCAAATATCTTCTGTCCTCTGTGAATGCTAAGAATTGTTCAGCTTATGATTTCCTGGCAGTTTTTTGCCTGACCTCACAGTTTTACCCAGTGAATGTGCATATAAGTATCTTGTCTAAGACTCTGGGATATGACTGAACAGATGTCTACAGATCTCTCTGTGTGTAGAACCCTCCTCCCTGCCAGTGAATGTGCATATAAGTATCTTGTCTAAGACTCTGGGATATGACTGAACAGATGTCTACAAATCTCTCTCTGTGTGTAGAACCCTCCTCCCTGGTACTCTGCTTATGAGATCCAGCTGCCTTAGCCTTGCTCAACTCCCTACCTTCTCATTTTAGCAAGGCTGCCTGCCATATTCTGCTTGGGTTCCTCCCTTGCCCTGTAGCACATTCCATAAATTACCTCCAAGTAGGAAGTGAAATGAAAGTAGCTCAGTCGTGTCCAACTCTTTGTGACCCCATGGACTGTATAGAATTCTCTAGGCCAGAATACTAGAGTGGATAGCCTATTCCTTCTCCAGGGGATCTTCCCAACCCAGGTCTCCCACATTACAGGCGGATTCTTTACCAACTGAGCTATAAACTGAGCATAGAGCTCAGCTTGTTTGTGCCCCCACCTCAGGGATAATGGTCTTAACTGCCTGTTGTTCTTATGTCTGAAAATAGCTGATTCATATACTTGGCTCATTGTTTATGGCTAGAGGGCAAGTAGCTGCAAGGGGAAGAAGCTACTTATCCTTCTGGAGTATATCCTGTATTTTCACACCACCCTTATACGTGTCCACGCTTCGTAGTATGGACTCTTTGGGGTTTGGTTTTGGGGTTTTTTTTTTTTTTTGAGTCTTTATTGAGTTGTTGCAGTATTGCTTCTGTTTTAAGTTTTGGGGTTTTTGGCCTTGAGACATATGGGGTCTTAGCTCCCCAACCAAGGATCCAACCCACATCCCTGCATTGGAAAGGGAGGTCTCAACTACTGGATCACCAGGGAAGTCCCCTTACTCTTGGCCATTTCATCTAGTACATTCCTGTTCATTCTTGAAGACTGAGAATAAGTATTATCTTTCTAATATTTTTTTCCTTCCAATTAATTTCTCACTTGCTAAATTATCAATAACTTGATGTGTAATTTCATACCATATATATCTGTGCATTTGTTGTTGTTTAGTATATAAGTTGTATCCAACTCTTTGCAACCCCATGGACTGTAGCCCACCAGGCTGCTCTGTTCATGGGACTTCCCAGGCAAGAATACTGGAGTAGGTTGTCATTTCCTCCTCCAGGGAATATTCCATAGTCTTAAAAATATCTTTCTTTTTTTTCTTCCCCACTAGTACAAGAAATCTCATACCTACTTTTTCATAATTTATGTCTTTATCCCTAGCACATAGCACAGGGCCTCTAATATATTTGAATGATATTTGTTAAATTTGAATAGTGAGGGAGTACAGATGCATACTGGGCCTCTAAGCAGGATAGAAATGGAAATGCTAGTATAGACAGAAAAAGAAGTGTTTGCTGTGAGGTTGGGAGCCATGAGCTCGCTAAGGTGTAGGCCATGAGGGGAACTCTTACCTTCTAAACATCATTTATATGACTCTGAATAATGTAAACAAAGAGATACTTATAATTTTCTGCAACCCACTAGAAAGTTGAAACTCATAGTTCTTAATATTTTCTATAAAAATAGTTTTAGTAAAATTTTTTGGAAAGTCCTTCAGTTAATCATTCTGTGAAAAATATTTGGATAAAAAGTTATATGAATTAAACTTCATTTCTGAATAATTTAAAGTCATGGAAAATAAGCACTACTAAGCTAAGCTAAGTCACTTCAGTCGTGTCCGACTCTGTGCGACCCCATAGACAGCAGCCCACCAGGCTCCCCTGTCCCTGGGATTCTCCAGGCAAGAACACTGGAGTGGGTTGCCCTTTCCTTCTCCAATGCATGAAAGTGAAAAGTGAAAGTCAAGTCACTCAGTCGTGTCTGACTCTTAGCGACCCCATAGACTGCAGCACCAGGCTCCTCAGTCCATGGGATTTTCCAGGCAAGAGTAGAATACTACAATAAAACTGAAAATTTTGCTGTAGTAAAAGGTGGGCCCAGCAAAATTCTTCCTGCTGTTCTAGTTTCTGTGTGAATATAAATGCTTTGTGCAAAGCAGTTGTTCATATTTTTGTGTTTTCTGTTGCCACACTCGACAGATGCTTTTACCATCTCATGTTGTTCTATAGTAAAACTTCACTTGGGTCCATTAGTTAAAATGACAGTTGGTTAATGGATCAGGCTTAAACAGGGTAAAATGACTTGGTGATTGTACACATTGTACCTAGAGGGGTATGTAAGCCGTACTGATCACTGAAGGCTGGCTTATATAGCTTCTTTACAGTAGTCTCTGTTTGAAATGTTGGATTGGCCAAAAAGTTCTTTCAAGTCTCTTTTTTTTTTTTTACCCCCCTTTTCCCCCATAAGATCTTGTGGCAAAACCCATTGGCCAACCCAATATAGCCTTCAGAATTTTTAGAAAACTAATTTTGCCCTTCATATCTTGTGTTTGGGAAAACAGAGGAAACCCTTTTGTTAAAGCAAGAATGAGTGAATGGCTAGTGGAAAAGACTAATAATAAATTGTTCTTAATCTTAGGTAGAGAGATCCTTGAATTTATGTAAATCAAGCTCTATTCAGTTTTATTGTGGATGGTAGTGTTGAGCTGAGGGGCCCAGAGGACAGAAAATTGAGATTGAGAAACTTTCTGGCAACCAAAAGACAGTTCTCTCAGCTGAGGAGCATAGGCCATCCTGAGTGTACTCTGCAGATTGTAGCCTGTATGTGCAGAGAGTCGGTGCCCTGACTGTACATCACACCCTGGTGCATCTGTAGCTGCTGGGGACTGAGTGGACTCAGCTCATCTTATCTCCCTGTTCACAGCAGACAGCACTGTCAGGCTGTCATGAATTTTTTTTTTTTTTTTTTTTTTTTTGCTGTAAATGCTCACTATTTCCTTTCTTTCAAATTAAATAGTGCTTTGCCTGAATATGTCATGGCCATTTTACAGTTAATTACATAAAATTGTTTTGATGCTTTCACATACGGTTTTTTCATACTGTAATTAAAATCTAACAAAAGAGTCAGTTGTATAGGTTTAACCAAAATGAAAATCTAAACCAGTCAATGAATTATTTTCTTTCACTCTTATCACCTGCAGTTCTTTAACTAAACTTAAATAGGTTCTTATATGATTTTTGTGAAAATTTTTGTTTCCTTATCTTGACACAATTTGGAGAATAGGTTGCCCTAACAAAAAAGAAAGAAAAAAACTCAAGCTACCTTATGAAAAGGAAATGAATGAGTAGCTTTTGTTTGACAGAAGCATGGCTGCCTGGCGTTATATATTTCACATTAATTCTGTAGCAACTTCATGGAAGCAACTCAGTCTTTTTTTTTTTTTAAACACAGGAAAATTTGAAGTATGACATGAGTTGTCATTTATGGTAAGGAAAAATTGTTTAAATATGGAACTTCTGCTGAAAGGAAAGGAAAAATTATAAATGATTTTTTTTATTAGCAAAATTATTCAGAGGGAAAAAACAGAAATGGAGTTGCTTTGGCCAGAGGGTGGAAGAAACTAGAAGTCCATTCTGCTCTTTTGTGAGCCTACGTCACAGCTACCGAAGTTTCGGAAGCACAGTCCCTTCACTCCAGCGCTTTCCTCCCAGTATCTAAGTTGAAGACTGCAGGCACAGGAGCAGACCGGAACATTCATGCACCTTTTTCATCACGACGTTGTCTATAATCATGAATAATTAGACACACACACACACACACACAAACCCTAAATGTCCTTCAAAGGAGAATAGCTAAGTAAATTATGAGGTTTTAGAAATTATTTTATTTAGGCATACTTTACCTAGTATATAATTCACAGGCTTCAAGTGTGTAATTCAGTGGGTTTTAGTAAGTTTACCAAGTTGTACAACCATCACAATAAACCCGTTTTGAAACATTTGTATGCTTTCAGTAACATCCTTATGCACATTACACCCCCTGCCCAGGCAGCAGCTTCTGTGCTCTCTTTCTCTATAAATTTGCCTTTTGGGACGTTTCATATATAAACTATGGTTTATCTATTCACAAGATTGCAAGAATGAAAAATCATGAGGTAGACATATAAAAACCATCATGGAAAAAACACATAAGCCATGTTTAATTTTAAAAAAGTAATAGTACAGAATCAGAATGTGTCCTGTGTTACCATTTACGTGTTGTTTAAAAATCCACGAGACTAATATTTCTGTATGCATTTTAAGTGTGATTTTTAAAAACAAAACTGGAAGGATGGAGTATGCCCAAGTGCTAAGAACTTACCTCTAAGTGTGGCTCTTGGATTGGGGAATGGGTTGTCATGGAGGGTATTTGCCTTATTTTCATTATTTGCAAAAATAATGTTTTTATGTATTCTGTAACCAAAAATTCTTGAAATTTTTTTTACTTGAAACTTTGTTAATATATTTTACCACTTAGGTTTAGTTCTTAAAGTTCTTAAGCTGTTCTTATTTAGCTTTGGAAATGCTAAAATCCGCTCATATTAAAGATTTTACTTTTTATTTTAAAAAGTGGATTTCAGCATGTAAATAGACAAAAGTGTACACACATTCAACTTAATAGTCTATCTAAATAAGAATTCCTAATGTGTCTAAATATTAGAAACAAAAAGACAACTATTTTCAATGAGTCCTTTTCCTCTTTACTTAAATTGTGCTGCTTCTCTTTCCTAGTGCGGCTGGAGGTGAAATCTTTGACCAGTGTGTTGCAGACAGAGATGAAGCCTTCACAGAAAAAGATGTTCAGAGACTCATGAAGCAGATTTTAGAAGGTGTTTGCTTCCTACACGCTCACGATGTCGTTCATCTTGATTTGAAGGTAAGAAAACTGAATCATTTTCCAGTTTTAAGGTTGCTGGAGAATGATACCCCAGATGTGAAATGTTGCACAATGATTTATTCAAACATTTGTCAGGTCTGTGTGTGTCATTGGGTTACAAGGAAGTAAGAGTTGAATCTTTATTCTTATCCTCTAGCCAGTTTTTCAGGGAGAGAATGCACATGTGTGTACCTGGGAAGATAAATAGTGACATGTTGCCCTAGAAATGGAGCTTCAGCAATATTTCTGGGTGGGTGCAGGCTTCCTGGTGGAGACAGGGCTTGAAATGCTGGTGGTGGTGGTGGTTTAGTTGCTCAGTCATGTCTGACTCTTTGTGGACTTTCTGGTCATGCCAATCCTGGGGATCCAGGCGCCACCCACAATTGCTGCTGGATGGCACGCTCTGACACCTTACACACACAATGCTGTACACATGCCGTACTGCGGAAGTATGAAAAGTGGGCGGTTACACCACAGGAGACAATGGGAGTGCTTGAGGGACATTTTTTGAAGGCAGGTGTGGACACGTGTGTACCCACATGTAGTCCCAGGAGGCTGATGCTGCAGTGGCCTTAGAGATCACCTGGTGAAACCCTAAGAGCATGCACCAGGCAGCTGGAGCTCTTGTTTTTTCCCTTGAATGTATCATATGCATTAGAAATTCAAAAATCCTTGCTGCAAGACATAGCCACCCATGCTTCCCAAGGGAACACTTGCCAGGAAGGGATGGTCTTTGCAGTCCAGGCTTCAGGGAACTCAGACTTTTAAGAAGCCTCAGTATCAGACATGCAAAAAAAATTCCCCAAAGTCATGTTTGTGCTGAGCCTTCTCTCATGTTTGGTTTTACACACTCAACTTTGTAAAATCATACATTTAATTTTATGACATTTTGCTAGTTTTATGTTGTAGAAAGGACCTCCACGAACAGAACCCCAATTTAAATAATATCACACCTTTAGGAAATGAGCTCTCAATTTATGACAGCTCCACCTGTGACATTATCCAGACTAGGAACTAATTAAGTAGCGAGTCAGACAGGTTGCTGACACCGTGTGTCACGCATCTTTGATGTTACTTGAAAGCAGTCAAGGGTGAATATTAAGTTCTTGACTACCAGGTTCAACTGTGTATTTACACAAGGAAATTATATCCCTTTCTCCCCAATACACTCAGTATAAATTGTGTTCCTTTCTCCCCAGTATACTCAGTGTAGAATACTTTCCAGATTTAATAGAGGCTTTGATGATGGGCCTTTGATGTTGGAAACAGGACTCTTCCATGTTTCCCAGACCCAGAGGAGCTTGAAGACAAGGTGGCCTGGAGGGTTCTCAGCCTCTCTCCTGCCCTCTTGCTCCTCACACACGTAGTCCGGCTCGGCTGTTAGTGAACTATGGAGGGAAAGGTCAGAGGTGGGGTTGGAAAGGCAGCCACACTGACGGAAATGATTTCTACCAGGAGGTCACTCCCAAGTCGGCCTGCATGACCCTTGTGAGTCTGGACAAAGAGTGTCTACTGTCCTTGTAACAGCCATCTGCCCAGTGACAGTGTGTTGATAATGTTGACTCTCAGTCTTGCTAAGAGCTTGAAAGACTAAGCTACAGAGCTAAATGTATATTAGGCGTGTGCTAAGTTACTTCAGTCACGTCAGACTCTTTGTAACCCCATGACTGTTGCCTGCCAGGCTTCTCTGTCCATGACATTCTCCAGGCAAGAATACTGGAGTGGGTTGCCATTTCCTTCTTCCTGACACAGGGATCAAATGCTCATCTCTTATGTTTCCTGCATTGGCAGGCGGGTTCTTTACCACTTGCGCCACCTGGCAAGCCCTGTTAAAAATGATAACCCCAATATATATGGTAACGTTGAGTCATTAGACCATTTTTATTCCCTATGATGATGAAAATGGGCAATTCTTGTCCCAGAGACAGAAGTTAGTTAGGCAACTATTAGAGTTGCCCCTGTGAAGAGAGACAATTGCAAGGATGGGAAATACACTTTTCAGTAAGTAAGAACCCGGGCAGTCAGTTTGCGCAAAGACTGACTGATTCACTGAAGACCTTCAGCCAGATGCAGGCAGGCCTCGGAGAAGTCGCAGGTTTGCTTCCAGACACCACAGTAAAGTGAATATCTCAAGAAAGAAAGTTTCACTGTCTTTCCGAGTGCCAAAGTTATTGATCACAGATCAGCACGACAAATATAATGAAAATGTTTGAGGTATTTCAAGGATTACCAAAATGTTCAGAGTCCGGACAAAGCTCAAGTCTCAAAATCATCTCAATAATGTGAGCTGGTCCTGGGCGTAGTGGCCTGCTTTTACGTCAGCCAGGAGGAGGACTGACCAAAAGGTACACAAATATCAGTCTTAAAACCCAAGGTTGGGGCTTCCCTGGTGGTCCAATGGTTTAGGCCCTGCACTTCCAATACAGGGGACGCAGGCTCGAGGCTCGATCCTTGGTCAGGGCACTGAGCTCCCACATATTTCCAAAAAATGAAAGTCAAAAGGTAACCAAGGCTGTTAGTGTTCCAGTGGTCTTATTGGTCAGATCTTTCACGGTTCTGTGCTAGGCGTTCAGTCATTAAGCCTGCCCCCACCGCCATGTGTATGATGGGAAGGAGAGGAGCAGCCTTGGCATTGGAAGCTGGAACTTTTCCATTTGAGATTTAAACTGATTACTGAAAGTTTAGGCATCAGCGTTTTACTTGAAAGATTGGTATCATGTAACATTTCTAAACAGTTCCTCCAATTAGGCAGGATTATTAACCTGTTACTGTATTTTGACCTGGGTTTTAGTGCAGAAAAAGTCAATTTAACTTAAACTTTCATTGCCTGATAAAATGTTGCTCAAAATTTTGTCCATGGTACCTTAAGCTTTATTGAGCAAATTAGCCTCAACTTTACAATGGTCTTATCCAGTGGTGACTCCCAGTAAATGATAAATAGACAATGTGCAGAGGTGAAGATACCCAGGTAAAGAAAAGGATTTCCCCTTGAAGCTGAGAAATAAGATTTTGGGAAGATGTCTCTATTCCCATTGTCTGAGGATGGTTTGTATGTTTCCTGTGTATTCCACCCCCATTACCCCTCAGTGGACCTTCTTTCTTTCTTTCTATCTTTCTACTTGGGATGCATGCATCTTAAATTAGAATTAAGTGTTGTGAGCCACAGCCTTGATCATGAACTGGATTCTACAAAAAGGAGGACTGCCTGAGCTGTGAATTTTAAGGTTCTTATCTTTGTTTTTAGCACTTATTTTCACTTATGGAAGTGGATTTATTTCTCCATCAGAGACTGATGGAGACTATAGTCTTTTATTTAGAGAAGTAAGTTCTACTTTAAAAACGTACTGGTGGTCAAACCAGGGCACAGTTGGTCGAGAGGACACAGAAAACATAACTCTGAAATTCCATGAGATAGCTGTGATTTTATTATGAGATGTGTGTTTTCTCTAGTAATCTCTTTCAAGGGTTTAAGGTCTATCACTTTGGCAGATCATGGACACTTGTGACTAAGCCTCGGTTTCAACTACTACAGTAACATTCTAATAATTTGGTCACACAAACACAGAATTTATTGTATTACGACTCGACCAGCAAGCTTTTGAATAACAACTAAAGAAAGCATTTCCCAGGGAATATAAAGGGTAAACCAAATGTAAGGGAAAAACATTTGAGGGATTAAATGGCATTTACAGACATCCCCAAAATGAGCATGTCTTATTAATCACAAATGACCCTTCAGATCCAGTGATTAGCAGTACTTCTCTCGGCCTTTTTGGTGTACTGGGAAGGGCGAAGCATGCGCAGTGATGAACAATATGTATATTCAGAGCCAAACGCCTCTCATCTAATTTGCCTGAAAAAATGACATTTGATTGTAAGTAGTATTTCTTTATTGTAATAAAATTACAGTTGCTTTGAGTAGTTGGGGACTTACAATCACAGTGCTGTATAGGATTTTTTTCCCTGAAAAATTAGCTAGAAGCTAAGTAACAAAGAGAACGTGGCTTTATAAGGAGGTTTATATTACCAAAACCTCACTGAAAAGAGAAATTGATTCTAACACTGATCAGTTAAGCTTCTCAATCTTTGGGGGCAGGAGAGTGCTTTATCTGGTTTGGGTATTTATAACCATTGAGCACGCCTCTGCAATGGAGACTTCTGTAGTGACAGCAATTTGTTGTTTTAGTTTTTAATTCAGTTTCAGGTGTTTACTGTAGCCAAACTTTTTGTAATTTAAAAAACAAAACAGGTTTTTATACAAAATTAGAGATAATACTGGCCACGGTATGGTTTTTTCACTATAGGCAGAAAAGCCTCAGTTATTCTATGAATTTGTTTTCAGAATAAACTCATTCCATTAATTGCATAGTGGTAATAATTACCACATTGAGTAAGAGACACTCAGAATTCTCTGACCATTTCTTGGGGTGTCATTTGAATCTTTTTCCCCCTCTTAAGGAGTTTATGGCCACACCATCAATCCAGTGCCACTGGCTGCATGGTGCCGAACTGAAATGGGCTCCAAGCGTGAAGTCCACACCAGAGCTCTGTGACTTGTGACTTGGTGTGAAAAAAAAAAAGTAAAATATTTCAATAATTTTGCATATTAGTTACCTGTTGAAGGTATGAACTTTTAGATAAAGTGAGTTAAATGAATACATTTAATTTCACCCATTAAATTTTGCTTTTTGTAATATGGGTGCTAGGTAATTTTAAGCTGCATTCTGGGACTCATATGACCTTTCTGTAACAGGACAGCACTGGTTTCAAGGGGATCAGGAGATATTTAAGCCAAAACAACCGGTACTGTATCTCTTAGCCTCTCCATTCATTTTTCTGCCCACTGTAAGCTAGTTTTTTCTCCCACAGCTTTACCGAAAGTTACCTGCTCCGAGTTCCTTCATGGTCCTCGTGCTTCCTTTTGTCCCGTTTGATGGAGCGATTCTTCACGGCTCCCCTCCTCTGATGTTACACCTGGGTTCTCGCTCTCAGACCAGCTTCTCCTCCTCCTTGGTTCTCGTTGTGTCCCCTAAACATAGCTACCAGCAAGCCTTCATCCTGGCCCACTGCTCTTCTGCCAGATACACACTTCCTCTTGTTGGTGTCATGCTTAATCTTTCCCGTGTGCTCTTGGCCCCAAAGCCCTGTCCTCGGCCTTGCTCTCTCTCCAGATTGAATTTCCAGCTGTCCTGGGTGGTCCTGAGAAAACTGAAGAGACGGTCCTGTCTGTGGACCTGGGGGATCAGTCTGCAAATGACAGGAGCTCCCTCTTCGTGTTCCTGCATGTCATCGCTCACAATGGCCTGTGCATTTTGCCTCTAACGTGTGAGATTTCTTCCATTCCGTGTTTCATCACACCTGCCTCAGTCTCTCTCCCACTGGGGGCCTTTAAAAACAGGCCAAAGGCGCGTGTTTTAGAAGGCTGTTCCCAGCCGCAGGTGTGCATCTGGCAGCTGCTGCATGTGCCGTGCTGTGGGATGGCTCCCTATTGCCCTTGGGCCTGTGGTCTGTCTTCCCTGGATGCCCTCTTGTCCCTCCCCTCGTTTCTGCCTCCTGCCAGGTGCTTCCGAATGGCCCACAGAGCCCTGCAGGTCCTGCCCCCAACCCCGTTTCCTGCCAGCCTCACACTTGCCTCTCACCTCTGTGTTTGTCTGGAGCTTGCAGCTCTTCCTTTTGCCTCCCCCAACCCCGAGATGCTTCACCATGAACAGCTCCTTCTTAACATTTGTCTCCCTTCAAATACTGCTTCCTCCAGGAAGCCTTCCCTGACTGTCCTAGAAATAGCATCCATACTCAAACATACTTGCGAGGCATGCTGTCACCCTTTACGCACTCTGGGTTCTCTGTAGAGCTAAAAATTACCCGGAGTTGTACTATCTATTGGTACTTATTTGGCCCTGTTGGAACGGGGGACACATCTTGTTTTCTGCCATTTCCCCTGGTCACAGCTCACTAGGCAGTCCATGAAACTTGGCTGAGTCAATGGTGAAGTCCTTTTTCCCCTTCAGGTCTGCTCCCTGGCCTCCTCTGGAACTCTCCAAGGTAGAATCCCTTCCTCTTGTTCATTTAGTGCCCAAACGCTTTGTGGACTGCAGTACTTAACGATGCCCAGCAGAGTCAGTTGAGCCTGCCAGGCCCATCTGTTTCTCTTCTGATTATGAACTCAGGACAGTAAGGGCTTATTGTTCATAGTCATGTTACCACATGTCCTGACACGAAGTAGAGACCCTCTCAGGGCTTTTCTTTAGAGTTCCCTTTCTTCTTTTCACTTACTCAGTGAACACCAGTGCCTGTCTGCCGAGGGCGGGGCCCTGAGCCTGGTGATGCCACCAAGCTGTAGACTACCAAGCTGTAGTGTACAGATTCCACCAAGCTGTAAACTCTTCCCACTCACCGCTTCTGAATCCAAACTGTGATAGACCTAAAGCACTTTCATAGTAGAGAAGGGTAGGCAGGATGGTTGGGTCAACAGTAAGACACCTTTTCCTTCAATTTTTGTTGTTGTTGGTTTTTTTTAATGCCTTTTAAGAGTTTTTTGGGGGCCATGAGGCACCTGGAACCTTAGTTCCCTGACCAGGGCTCAAACCTGCACCGCTTGC
The DNA here is from genome assembly GCA_006410875.1 of Neotragus pygmaeus. Lineage (NCBI taxonomy): Eukaryota > Metazoa > Chordata > Mammalia > Artiodactyla > Bovidae > Neotragus > Neotragus pygmaeus. The sequence goes on from SJYV01010127.1 coordinate 614,480, forward strand.
ATTGGAAACACGGAGTCTTAATCACTGGCCTGCCAGAGAAGCCCTATGACCCCTTTTAAAGAGAGGGCCCATCTGACCTCAGCTTCCTGTGTTGTAGCACAGCCCTTCACGACACTGCTTCCCTCCCGTGCTAGGTCCTCTCACCAAGTTGACAGGAGGCAAAGCAGAACAGAGGAGAGTGCTCTAGGTGGAGGACGGGCGGTGTAGAGATGCTGTTGTGAGAGAGAGCAGCGCAGGAGTGAGGGGCTGGCAGTGTCCCAGAGCCTGACTTGGCCTGATCCCGGGAAGCAGATGCGCGAGGAGTCTGGAGAGCCGGCCGGAGCTCGCCCTGCAGGGGCTTCTGGACCCTGGTGAGCAGTGGGGAGGTTATTGTAGGACCTGGGGACAGCTACTGAAAGGGTGTAGGCGCGGCACAGAGGACAAGGACCCTGCTGGCTGCAGTTCGGGCAGTTTTCTGTTGCAACTAAGCAAACAGTGATGGTAGCTGGAGTTAGCAACCTGTGGTGGGAGAGAAAACAAAGTCTGGAAATGCCTGCATCTAGGATGTAAAGTCAGTAGAATATGGTGACAGAATAGCTAGAAGGCAGGGCAGGGGGAGGGAGGAAAGACGGAGAGGCTCCTCAGTCTTGTGTCCTGGCGGCTGCGAAGAGCATCAGCTGAGATGCCCACAGAGGGGCAGGAGAGTCTGACGTGGGAGGAAAATAGGAGTGGATCTGATTGGAGCTTGCAGAATTTGAGGCGCCTCTGAGACATCAGAGGGGAGAGGTTAGGTAGCAGTTGGTGGAAGAGATCTGAGCCAGAGATGATGGTGACTCCTGAGCTGCGCGTGAGAGTTCCACCTGTGATGCGGATGGGCGCTGTGTGGAGGGAGTGGGGTGACGGGACGAAGGCACTGCCAGGTCAGGCTCTGGGGACCTGGCAATTAGCAGGTGGCTAACGGGAGACCGAGACCGACGACAGAGGAGATGGCAGCAGCCGAGAGTTAGGAGGAGAGCCAGGAGAAAGGGAGTCCACAAACAGGGAAGGAGCGGTAGTGTTGGGTGCCGCTGAGACGGTGCACAGAAGAGAGCCCCAGCGCTCCAGTGACCCAGGCCGCAGACGAGAAGATGGGAGTTGGATGGAGCAGCCAAGTGTAAGTGAAAGAGAAGGTGGATGACCATCAGTACCACCCTTGAAAGCACAGGTGTGACGGGGGAAATAGGAAATTACTGTTAGAGCAGTTTGTCTTGTATAAACCTTTGCAGAGGAGACCCAAGCACTGTGCCTGGAGTGAGAGGCGAGGATAAATTTGTCAGGCAGTGCAGAAAGGGGCTTCCCAAGCAGAGGCGAGGCCAGAGGTGTGTACCATGTGTGTTGTTTAGGGACTATAGCCCGATCGTTTGGGAACAGATTCCCCACAGAAGCCCCTGGAGGGGGGACGTGGCAACTCACTCCATTATTCTTGCCTGGAGAATCCCGTGGACAGAGGAGCCTGGCAGGTACAGCCCATGGGATCGCCAGGAGTCAGACATGACTAAGTATGCACGCTTCTCAATTTATCTTTGGAAATATTCTTAATAATGAAAGACAGTAAATGCAGACCCTTTATGAAGCAAATATAAACTCTTTCACATCTCATACTTTATTTTTAAAAATTCTAATGAATCTTACATTCTGGTCCATAATATATCTGCTTGACTGTTCACGCTGAAGTGTCTTCTTCAGATGAGTGAATATGGCTCCAGGAACATGCAGCGTATTGATCCTGTGGACTTGGGCAGTGCTCACCATCACCATGTGCACCCACCCCCTACCCCCACTCCACTGGAGTTACGTGTGTTGCTGAAGAACGGCAGCTGGACAGCATAGGGAGAATATCGTGATCAGACTTGCATTATGGGAAGATTATTGTATGAAAAGGATGGGCTGAAGGTAGGGAAAACTAGAGACGCAGGGTTGTGTCCAAGTAGGAAATAATGAAATCCCAGACTTTAAGCGGAGGAGATGCTGAGGTCTAGGAACTAGAATGAGCGTGACTGGTGGCTTCATGCGATCTGACAGTAGTAGAAAATGGAGACAGAATTTTATGATGATTCCCACTGTTTGACTTGGGCATTGAGACAGGAATCTGTAACCAGAGGTGTTTACTGCATTGAAGGCCTTGCCCTGAGGCAGAAGCCGAAGGTGTGGCACATTTCAGCCAGCTGAAAAGATCTGATTTTAATTGGTGCTGTGAGTCTGGAGAGGACTGAAGCCTTGCTGGTAGATAAAATTGCTCAGAAATAGAAATGCAGTGTCAGGAGAATGTCAGTCAGCAAGAGATCTTGACCCACACCAATACTTAAAAGGAGGACAAAGAAATCCCAAGAAAAAGATCTGTAGAGAGGGATCCATAGAAGGAGGGATCTATCCAAGAGGGACTGCAAGGATGTCCACAAGTTCCTGATTGTCCAGCAGTGAGTGCCTGCAAAATAGTCCCTGCAGGACACCCGGACGTGGTGGGCCTTCAGCTATTAAAGATAATGTGCCCTTAGTGAGAGCAGACTGAGCTGAGGGGGCAAATCCTGATTCAACTGGGCTGAGAAGTGGTCGACGTGACCTTGCTTTCAACAGCTGAGCTTTGAGGGAGGGAGTGGATTGGGTAGAAAGAGATTCAGGGTCACAGGGGAGGGTTTTTTCTTTTAATAAGTGGTTTGGTTTTTAAGATAGGAATAGATGGATATTTATGTACTGAGGAGAAGCTAGCATCAGAGAAGACACAGTGTGAAGCCTCCTGCCTTACACACAGGAAGTGTGCTGTAAGCAGAGCTGTTAATGAATGACTGTCCACTGGTAAATTTCTCACTCTCGGTTCCACAGGTAAAATCTATGCTTTACAGGCTGCCTGTTCTTTTTGCTCTTTGTACACAATCATGATTTATTAATTTGGGGGTGTCATTTTTTTAGCCTCAGAATATTCTGCTGACAAGTGAATCTCCACTGGGTGACATTAAGATAGTGGATTTTGGTCTTTCAAGAATAATGAAGAAGAGCGAAGAACTCCGAGAGATCATGGGCACTCCCGAGTATGTGGGTGAGTATTTGTCAGAGCGGGGTGTGTCTTCTGCTCAGGGACAGGTGTTGCCTTCACTGGGGAACTCACATGGGGTATGATTAGTGGTGGGGCCAGCCATCACTGTGTTGAAATTCTGCTGTCAGAGAGCCCTTCCTTTGAGTTAAAAAACGGAAAACTTTAAAGAGTCAGGTACCAAATTGGTGCGTCATTCTAAGTGGAGTGGGCTTCCCTTGTGGCTTAGCTGGTAAAGAATCTACCTGCAATGAAGGAGACCTGGGTTCGATCCCTGGGTTGGGAAGATCCACTGGAGAAGGGAACAGCAATCCACTCCAGTATTCTGGCCTGGAGAATTCCGTGGAATGTATAGTCAGTCCATGGGGTCGAAGAGACACACGACTGAGCGACTTTCTCTTCACTTAGCAGTATAGGATAGGGCAGAAGGATATTGAACAAGTAAAGGACCTGTTAAGAACTTCAAGTTGGTAATAAACACCGTGAAAGTCATTGCAAGGCCTGTGATTGCACATGTGTGGGAAATACCGGGTATTCTGCTACGTTGATACAGAGCTGAAAGCTCCTGGCAGAAAGAGAAAGGAGGGAGCTGTTCAGGTCATGAACCGTGGCTTCTAGGTTGGTAGATAAAGTAAACTATGACTTTTTTTGATAGACAAGAAAGGTGGAGCACAGAAGGATTAGTGGTTTGAATGAGGTTTAAAATAGAAATTTCTATAGAAGAGCAAAGCAGTGAAATAATTTAGAGGTGATGACCGGGGATTACAGTTTTATTTAAAATCTGAGTAGAAGCAGCTCTTTGTGATGACAAGACCTCAGATATAGCTCAAGTTTAGCTTCTTTAGACCAGCGGTCAGGTCCCACAGGTCACTGCGGAAGCTGCCTGGGATGACGGCGGCCCTGGGAGGATGAGGATGGCTTTTGTGGCTGTGGGTGAGAGCTGAAGATGAGAGAGAAGACCGTGGCCCTGTCTGGGAGGAAAGGTTTGCTTTCAGGCAGAGGTATAGAGTCTCCTCCTAGAAGACCTGGAGGCTTGGCGAAAAATGGAATGAGAAAGGAGAGTGGTATGTAGAAAGGGAAAAAGGATTCCAGGGCATCCAGAAAGCTCCAGGGCACAGTTAGGGTTGAGAAAAACAAAGCCAATAGGGCTTTTTTTTAATAGATAGCACAAAAAATAATTTGAAATTTTAAATTGCTTTCTAAAGTCCTGCGATTTGAAACAGCAGACCCTTTATTAGGTAATAAAAGATATCACAGGCAGAAAAACACCATTCAAATATTGGTTTGGGGGTTTTTTTTGGTAGACTGGAACACTTAATTTCCTGTATGCTGACTGATAACGCCTCATGACCACAGTGTAAGGGTTAGGAATGTGGCTTAATGTGCTGCTTCAGGGCAAGTAGCCGGATGTGTTAGCCAGCCATTAGTGGGTGGCCTTGTAAAGTAGAAGAAACACAGATGACTGCAGACTGAAGGGCTATGGACTAAGATGCCAGCAGGAATTACTGCACTCAATGAGTTTGGGGCTTGGGTTGCTTGTTTTCCAATGTTTTCTGCTCTGTGGTAAATTCCCAATTTTTTATCAAGAGCTTTTTTCCCTCCAAAAAATAAAACTTTATTATAAAAAAAAACTGTATAAGCCCAGTTGGGAAAAAACTGAAAATGATGCAGGATATAATACAGAGAAACGTGAGGGCTCCTGCCTGCCTCCCGCTGGCCTGCCCCTTGGAGGGGAGTTGGAGCCGCCACTGCCCCAGCCGCCTTTCCCGGTGTGCTCTGCTCCACGCTGGTGAGCCGTGTGACCTCGGTCCCCACGCTGCTTTGTGCCACACGCCTCTCTGTCCATGAAACAAGGCTGTGCAGCTCCTGCCTCGCTGACCTGCCCAGTGACGGTCTTCTGTCAGTGTTGAGCACATCAGAAACACTCAGAAAAGTGACCCATGTTACCTCCTCCCCCTCTACCCACCATCTGCTGCTCTCTTGGCTGTTTTACTTTCTCCTGTCCAGTAATTTGGATTTTATGCATTTGATTTTAAATTTCCTAGTAGCTTCTCTTTGAAACTTTTAAGTAACATTCATAATCTGTGTCTCAGCTTTGTGGCTTCAGGTAGGAGTTGAGGAAATCAGCCCTACACACTTCTCCCGTCATATCCTCCCCTCCCCTACTTCCTCCCCTCACATTCGGGGCAGGTTTGACCCCAACTACTAATGCATGTGCGACTTTGAGTGTTTTGGTTTTCCCTGTTCATTCCCTTTTTTATTGTGATTACCACAGTTTTTTCAGTCTTTGATCTGTTTTTAAATGGATTCAGTACTTAACTGTCTTTGCATAGCCTGGCCTTCCTATCTGTATACTCACGAAAAAGAATCATCTTTGCGTTGACTGGCTGGTATCAGTGAGTAGTTTCCAAGGAGGATTTTCCTGAATTTCCCCTGTGGCCTCGCACACTTGGGGTCCCCTTCTGTTGCCTTGTCTGGGTGGCAGCGGTCTAGTTAGACGGTAGCAAAGCAGACTGCTTTCCCAACCCCGTGGAGCTGTCCTTGTTTTCTGTGCATGATGCACGTCATCCGAAGATGCCCAGGGTGTTTTCTACCCTTGTTGACTGACTGTGAGTTATGGGCATTTTAAAGGCTCACTCCAGCCACGGCTTAGAGAGGATCAGAGGCAGGTCCAAAAGGGGTCTGGCGGGGAAGTACTACAGACTCAAGGCAAGATTTAAAAGCAGGAACCTGTTAGAGCTGATGCTTGATTAGATAGAGGGAGGGTGGGGGAGTAAAAGTTATCACTTTATATGGTAGTATTTATGTATTCAAGTTTTTTTTTTTAATTGCTAGGATCCAGCATTGGAGGTTAGAAGTTCCAAAAGGAATTAAGCAAGTTAATTACAAATGTCTAGTTAGACTTTACACTAATTCATATTAATTTGATTTATACTGTGAACTTTTTAGCCCAAACCTTGATAATGTCATATAGTTTTGAGTATTTAAATTTTTATCTCTAACAGCAAATTTGACATTTTTCCACAAAACTAAATATTTTCTTTTCTTTCTGCTACTAGCTCCTGAAGTTCTCAGTTATGATCCTATCAGCACGGCAACAGATATGTGGTAAGAATCATTGATGAAAAATTGATCAAATCAGTTTTAAGAAATGAATCTGATACTGATTTTCCTTACCTCTTCACTCTGATTTAGGAGCATTGGAGTGTTAGCATATGTCATGCTGACAGGAATATCGCCTTTCCTGGGCGATGATAAACAGGAAACTTTCCTCAACATCTCACAGATGAATTTAAGTTATTCTGAGGAAGAATTTAATGTTGTGTCTGAGTCAGCTGTTGACTTCATCAAGACACTTTTAGTTAAGAAACCAGAGTAAGTATTAGTCAATACTGATCTTTAATCAATTTTTGAGCCATCTACTCTGAACAAAAGCAGATTAACCACTGAAACCCCAAATGAAGACACGAAAATGTAGACACAAAACTAGATTAAAATCTTTGGCTTTTTAAAGTGGCAGAAATGAAAATGTTTTCAGAAAATGTGAACTGCACCTCAGTGTAACAGATATTTTCCATCTGTCCTTGGTCTTTCAAGGGGGCTTTTCAGAGATAACTTGCTTAAAATACTGTTTTTCAACATTGTGGGGAATGGTTTTTGCAAGCAAATGCTAAAACTTCATTTAATTCAGTAACTACAGTAAGATTTTTACCAGCTCTTCATATGTCCCAAAATATACCTCAGGCTCTGATTTATGATGGAAGTTTTAAGCCATCTTGTCTTAAGTGTAAACTGTGTATCCCTATCCAGAGATCGCGCCACTGCAGAGGAGTGTCTGAAACACCCATGGCTGACTCAGAGCGGTGTTCACGAGCCTGCTTTCAAGGTCAAAGGGGCCTTAGAAGAGGCACATGCCCTCCAGGAAGCAGATCCTGTGTCTGAAAGTAATTCAGATACTCAGAAGCCAGAAACCGAGGAATCCATCGTAACAGAGGAGCTAATTGTAGTTACTTCATATACTTTAGGACAATGCAGACAGTCTGAAAAAGAGAAAATGGAGCAAAAGGCCATTTCCAAACGATTTAAATTTGAGGAACCTTTGCTACAAGACATTCCAGGAGATTTTATCTACTGAGCAGTATTTCCCTTTAGAACTTTAACATTTCTACATTGGAAACATTATTTATAGACTTCTGACCAAATGGTACATGGACTGGAAATGGATGACCAGGTATCAGTGATAGAAACTTAAAGTAACTGTGTCAAACTTGTGGAGAGAAATCAAGCCAGATTTATCAAGTGGCCGAGGAGGCGGCTTCACGGGTGAAGTTACCTTTTTCAATGTTCTTTTTAAGAAGGGAGATGTTTGAACCTTTTATTTCTGCATCCTGCTTCTCCAGAATGAGAATTTGTATGCAAAGACATCTGTATTCACTTTCTGTAAAAATCCAAGTAAAAGTGCCAAAATTAACACCTGTGTAAATCTGTTTTGCATTATTCATATGTATATCTGCATATATATATATGTTGATACCTTTACTAAAATTGATACTTTTTCACTTTGGGTTTTTTTAGAGGGAGTAAGATTTTAATTTAAGTATTTTCCAACTTTTTGAGACCTGGAATAAATCCACTAGTTTAAAAATGTCTTATTTATATATTACTGCTTTATGTTGATTTAATTTGGCTTCTGTTGTCTGTTTTTCTCTCTAATGCTTGTCACCTCATCAGTGAAAAACCTTGGCTAATTTGTTTTTCTTCAACATCACTAGTAAGAGTGGTGTGATTTTTCATCTCTGAAATGGTTCTGGTTTTCAAGGCCAAGGTTAAGTCATCCTGTGATATTCCACTGGTGTCAGCCTGCATCTCCTTCGTCACGCCTTCCTTCATAGGCCCAGCCCTGCGCAGAACTGTCCCTTTGGTCTCTTAGGAGAGCCACCTCTTACACGATCGGATCAACACAATGGTGCTTTGGTCAGTGAGAAGATGGTATAATGCTGTTTTTGTTAATAAAATGCTGTTTTTGTTAATAAAATCCCTAAGTGTCAGGAGAAGAAATAACAAAGCATATTCATGCTGACCATTGAGCCTCTACTTCTGCTGAGTTGTATTAGTCCCCGAGCTATATTGGGAAAATTTACAAAAAGCCAGAATATTTATAAACCTTCACTTTGTTCATAAGAAATTTGATTTTGGAGACTTGGTCATTAGGGAGGTACCCTTCCTTATCCCCAAAAGACTTTGAATATACTCAGTAGCATTTATTTAGGGTTGAATACTTCAGTTGTATCTGGGCCCCACAGTGAACAGTAAATTCCTATTGCATTAAAAAATGCAGATGTAAAAGTGGATGCTGTATAACTTAAAGCAACTAAATATCCTTCTTACATGGAACAGTCTGAGAGTCTTTATTTATCTTGTATTAGGTCCTAGTATCAGGTTAATACACCCTGTCTGTGACCCGTATGCCGTGTGCACACGTGTGCTCTGTACTGTGAACTGCTCAGGCCAGTCCCTACACAGTCTGCCAGGGAAGCATACAGTGCTCTCTTCTCAGCCTGGTTGCTCAGCTGTCAGCATCAGGATGAAGGGGACACCAAGCCATCTGTTTTTAGGTCTGTGCAGGGGACCAGGCTGGACTTGCACATGCCTGGTCTCCGTGGGCTCCCAGTCCTGCCATGTGAGCATCGCAGCCTCTGTTGTTCCATCCATGAGATGAAACTGATAAGGTAGTTCAAACCCTCGGGTTGCACTGTTTTCTCACTAAATTGGCATATTGATTTGTACAGTTTCCTAGAAACGAGCGTTTCTAAAGCTCTAGAAAGAGGAAGAGGGAATTCTGCTGCAGCGGCAGTTTTTAGTGAAAACACGTGGCCGCAATGCTAAGTCTCAGGTAAGTCTTGAAAAGAGGTAAAATACATTTTTAGTCAAATTTTTATAAATATCTCCGACAAAAATAGGTGAGAAAAAAAATACCCAGTATTTGAACAATGTGGTTTTATACTTGATGGATTTGTTCAGTTTTAAAATCAGAATCATGTGGACCACAGTTTATAGACTTTTTCCAAACAGTTTTAAAATGGTATTTATAATGAATACATTTAACTGCTGTATTTGTAAAAGAGAAAAGATGTATTTTCTTTTTGCCACTTGTAGTACACTACTATCCTTAGCTGCTTTTGTGCTTTTTTTTTTTAATTTGCATATTTTTACTTTAGCATATAAGGATAAGTTTTTTTTTATCTTTCTGATAGGTCTGATGCATTTAAAAGGTCAGGTTTATACAATGCTTTATTATTTTTAAAGCCCAGTACCAGTTATTTTATGGGGTCGCAGAAACGTGAATGGCTCTGAATGTATGTCAAGCGTCATTCAGTTCAACAAGAACATCCTCAGCCCCCTCCAGCTGCCTAGATCATGCCTGCCTGTGATGGAAGCAATAGTGTTGAGTCAACCGTTTGAATTCGTAGGGCATTTTGCTAATATTTTTCTGAAATATTTGCTTTGGTGTCTTGAAGTGAGAAATTATACAGCTTCTTTAGAAGCACACTGGTAAAGGATATATCAACACTTTTTGGTTTCTGTAATATAAGTAGAGCATTCAGAGTCTTCACAGTTTTGGACCAAACCTTTCCATTACTTTATTTACCAAATAGCTCTGCACTTATCTAAAGCTATTCATGTTAATTTTTTCTTTTCACTAGTTTACAAAGGACTAAACTATACTATTGAGTTATCCATGCAGTTTAGAAATCCAGTTTTAATTACAGTAAAATTCAACATTATATTTTAGCTTGATGAGTTGCTTATGAATTATGCAAAATGTACAAGTGGTTTCAGTGAATCGCGAAATTGTGTCCTAATGTTCCATTTTGTTTTCACCTGAAAAGTAGAATATGGCTTTCTCCCGTAGTTACAGAGAGAGGTCAGATGCTAATTGTGGTATATCTTAAGCTTTTTCTATGGACTTCAGTTTGGAAGACAGTGTAGAAGAGAAGAGGTCACTAAGAGAAGCTGGACAAGAGATGGATGCTGTGTGGCTCTGTCCACAAAGGCCTGAGCCAACAATGCTCCCTGGATACCGACATGGGTCATCCCAAGGTACCAACAAACCAATCCTGAATACATTTTAAGCTCACACTTGGAGGGTTTTGAATTAGACTGATAAAAATAAGATAGCCGAAACTTAAAGGTCATCTAGCACTTGACCTTCAATTTGTTACAGAACTAAAAGAGCTGGATTAAAGATGGTAATCTCAAGAGCCTTAGCTGTTTCATTGTAGGAAGGGGGGTATAATTTACAGGTGATGAAAATGGACAGCTCTAAATCCATAGCAGCCTCTCTCGAGCCTGACAAATGAATACATTCGTATAGAGGGAAATGATACGGCGTGTCCCCCCAGTGTGGCTTTGACTCTGGTGACTGAGACTCTTCCACACAGGCAGCTGTATCAGCCATGTGCTGCTTGGGCCATGTGGTGCTGTTTGCACACACCACAGTTTATGTAAAACCGTATTTCTGTTAGTGGACCCCAGGTCTGTTTCAGGCTTTGTCTAATATGAATAAAACTGCTATAGATATTCTTCCCTAGGAATTTTTTATGGACACGTTTTCATTCTTTTTAGATTAAATAGAATTTCTAGGCCACAGGATAGATGGCTGTGTATCCATCTTTTTGAGAAAATTACCACTTCCAAAGTGATTGTTCATTTCCATTCCTGCCAACAAAATACGAGAGTTCTGGTTGCTTCAGTTTAGTGATGGCCATCTTTTATTTTAGCCGTTCTCATGGGTATGTAGTGGTGTCTCAAGGTGGTCTAATTTGCATTTCCGTGATGACTAATGAACAAATATTTCGCGTGTTTGAACCATTTTTTGCCCTTTTTAATTGGATAGTGACTTGTGATAATCTTCTAAGATATGAGTCCTTTGTAAGATTTATGGTAGACATTTTTTCCTTCCGTAAGTTGTCTGTTTTCTCACATGTCTTGTGATGAGAAGGTGNCGTGTTTGAACCATTTTTTGCCCTTTTTAATTGGATAGTGACTTGTGATAATCTTCTAAGATATGAGTCCTTTGTAAGATTTATGGTAGACATTTTTTCCTTCCGTAAGTTGTCTGTTTTCTCACATGTCTTGTGATGAGAAGGTGCTTTTAACTTCAGTGAAGTCCAATTCATCAATTTTTGTTTTATGGTTAATACTTTGTGTCCTCTGTAAGAAGTCTATACCAACCCCAAAGTCAGGAATATTTTTTTAAGCTTTACAGTTTTTAACTTTTGTGTTCAGGTCCATGATCCACTTTGAATTAAAAATTTTTCCCCTTTGTTATTAGGTAGGGGTCAGAAATGGCAACCCACTCCAATATTCTTGGCTGGAGAATTCCATGGACAGAGGAGCCTGGCAGGCTACAATCCATGAGGTCACAAAGAGAGCAACTAACATACACACAGGGGTCAAATATCTTTGTTTCCCATATGAATATTTAGTTTGTTCCAGCACCATTTGTCACAGCAATTTTCCTTTACTCATTGAATTGTTTTGGTGTCACAGTCTAAAACCATCTGACCATAATGTCTGTGGACCAACTTATGCACACTCTTCTGTTTCATTAACCTGTTTGCTTATCTTTTTGTCAGCACTTTGTAAGTCCTGATGTCAAGTACAACAGGACTTCCAATTCCCTTTAAGATTGTTCAAAAATGCAAAGGAACTAGAAAACACAACATAGTGTATATTCCTGCTTATTTCAGTTAAATTTTTCTCAACATTGTTTAATATTTTTCAGTGTAGAGACCTTGTACATCCTTTGCTAACTTTATTCCTGTATATGCCGTAATTTGAAGATATTGTCAGTTTTGGTTTTTGATGCTCCTAATCCTCCAGTGGTAAGTTTTAGCTCATTGTGCTTAATCAGACCTACGTTATAAATTATTCAAGCAAAAATGAGTGTACCTTTCTTCTGAAACTCTTCTTTTAAAGTTATCAGTCTAAAGTTTTGTTGCTAAGACTGGAAGGAAATCTGCTGACATACATCAGTTCAGTTCAGTTCAGTAGCTCAGTCGTGTCCAACTCTCTTCGACCCCATGAATCACACCACGCCAGGCCCTCCCTGTCCATCACCATCTCCTGGTGTTCACTCAGACTCACGTCCATCGAGTCCGTGATGCCATCCAGCCATCTCATCCTCGGTCATCCCCTTTTCCTCCTGCCCCCAATCCCTCCCAGCATCAGAGTCTTTTCCAATGAGTCAACTCTTCGCATGAGGTGATCAAAGTACTGGAGTTTCAGCTTTAGCATCATTCCTTCCAAAGGAGTAAGTCAAGGCTGTATACTGCCGACATTCATAATACCAAAATTAGGAAGGAATAACACTCCCTCCTCTCCTTCTCTCAAAGTAGAGATGAAGTGATAGAATCTCGGAATGTGTGATCGGCCCGAGATGTTGCAGCTGCTGACAAAACAAGGATAGAATCATTGTGCTTTCTAGGGCTTTTACTGCAATGGAGTCTACCTCTGGCTACATCTTAGATAATGTTCACAAAATAATATCTAAAAATTATTTCAGTGTAGCTAAATTGTGGATGGATCTTTTTTTAATAACTGGAGGATAAGTACCCTGAGATTAGGCTGGTACAGAGGTTGGCGCCTTATGCCCTGTGGCGTGTTTGATAAATGAAGCTTTCTTGGAACACAGCCTATTTGTTTACATTTGTCTGCAGCTGCTTTCACAGGAAAACTCGAAGGGTTGAGTAGCTCCAACAGACATCATAAGGCTTAATCAGCCTAAAATAGATACTATCTGGCCCTTTTCCGAATAAGTCTGCCAACCCCCAGGCTATTGTCATCTAAACATATTTTAAACAGGAGATTTTACTATTTCAAACCAGTACTGACACAGTCCTTTGGGGAGCAGTTTATTTTACATGACAGAAGAATCTTAGTACTTTGCATTCCTTCTTACAGTTTTTATTAAAATAAGTGAGTTTTTATCTACTAAAATGAAACTATTTTTACTAAATATGTTACCAGCAATAGTATGACTTTTACATAAAAATGCTTAGTGTTGATATACTGTGATGGGTTTTTCATGAGAATTAGTATCATGTTAGCTCTCTAACATGATATTATATTATAAAGTGACCAGCTTTCTAATAAATTGTGAGAGAAATATACCTAGAAGAAAAAAAATCAAGATACTTAGGAAGAGATATGTTTAACCCTCAGAGAGTGGAAATCACTCAGGAGGGAAGGATTATCCGTCATCTGTGCCCCTTTCAAAGCAACATATTCTATGTCCTGTCCTACATCTATAAAAACTTTGTGTTTTGAAATAATTACAGACTTACAGGGAGTTGGCAAGATAGTACAGACACATTTTGTGTAGCTGTAGTTCAATAACAAAACCCTTTTATCACATGTAGTTTCCTATAACCACAATTTATATACATAACTGTTCAATCTCAACAAAAATGGGTTGGTATCAACATTTTACCAGTTTGTTTCCACTATCAAACAATTGAGAAAAAGAGGACAGTTTATCATATTTACCTGTTCGGTTCAGTTACTCAGTATTCAACTCTTTGCGACCCCATGGACCGCAGCACACCGGGCCTCCCTGTCCATCACAAACTCCCGAAGTCCACCCAAACCCATGTCCATTGAGTCGGTGATGCCATCCAACCATCTCATCCTCTAGTCCCCTTCTCCTGCCCTCAATCTTTCCCACCATCAGGGTCTTTTCAAATGAGTCAGTTCTTCCCATCAGGTGGTCAAAGTATTGGAGTTTCAGCTTCAACAGTCCTTCCCATGAACACCCAGGACTGATTTCCTTTAGGATGGACTTGTTGGATCTCCTTCCAGTCCAAGGGACTCTAAAGTCTTCAACACCACAGTTCAAAAGCATCAATTCTTCTGCATTTTTGCCCTATTGTTCTTCCTGATGTTCTAAGACTTTTTTTTTTTTTAAGCATTTCCTTTCTATTTCAAGAACTTCTCTTAGTCACTCTTTTAAGGTAGGTCTAGTCAGCAGATCTGTTTTTGCTTTCCATCATCTGGAATGTCTTTATTTTTCCTTCATTCCTGAAGGATAATTAGATACAGAATTCAGGGATGACAGTTCTTTTAGCATTTGAAGAATTCCGTGCTGTTCTCCTGTCCTCCACAGTTCTGAAGGAGACATCTTTCGCCTGGATTATCTTTCCAGGGTAGGTAAGGTGGTATTTCTGTCCTGCTGCTCTCAAGCTTTTCTCTTTGCTTTTATTTTTCAGAAGTTTGTCTTATCATAGATTTCATAGGTTTACGTTGTTCAGGTTTCACCCATTTTCTTAAATGTACAGGTTTATGTCTTTTGCCACATTTGGAAACCTGTCAGCCATTAATTCTTTCCAATGCTTTTTCAGCCCCACCCTTATCTTCTCTCCTGGGATTCCAGTGACATGAATGCTGGATTTTATTAGACTCCCATGTACTATTTTTGGATTGTTCTCTTGGTTCAGATTGGGTAATTTCTAAGTTCCTGATCCTTTCCTTCAAGTTGAGATTTTCCTGGTTCTTGGTATACAAAAATACAATTTTCTCTTTATACTGGGCACTTGGTTTTATGTTAAAAGACTCCGGATCTTGTTTAAATCTTCTGTTTTAGCACATCTTCTCTGGCACCATGCTGGTGGGAAAGGTGGGAGTATGCACGCTGCCTCCTCGCTGCTGCCCGTTGTAGGGTGAGCGTCCAGGTTCACCACTTGGCCTCCTCTGACACCCTGGCAGGGGTTAAGGGTACCTCTTTACTGTCTGAAGAATGTGGGCCTCATTGACACCATGAGAATGGTGGGTAGGTGTAGAAGTGTGGGCTGGCTCCCTGTGTGGCCTCCACTGATACCACAGGGATGGGGAGAGGATATCATGGGGCAGGGATGGAGTCCTAGCTCCCCACTGAGCCTTCTCTGCCACCACCCCTGCAGAGGACCAGGGGCAGCCTCATGAGAGCTGAGTAACGGAGAAAGTCTGGGCTCTCCACCTGGCGCCAGCTGACAGAGGAAGGCTGGGGCCCTGTTTTTATCCATGGTGTCTGGCAATTACCATGTGGAAGTTCTTTGGCTTGAGAAAGCCAGCTTTTCTTGGCTTCAGTTATCTCTGCCATCGGTATTTTGAGGCTGCTGGTTTTACCAGCACCTAGTCTGGGGAAAATGAGGTAAAAGAAAACACAGGAACTCATTGCTGNTAATTTTAGTCAAATGCCTTTTTGTATCTTTTAAAATTAGCATATATACTTTCCTCCTTAGCCTTTTATTAATGTGATGAACTATACTAGTAGTTCTCCTAATACGAAACCACCCTTCCATTTCTGAAATAGACCTCTTAGTCGCTGTAAGAAGTCCAGTTATACTGGAGTGAAAATGTCCCCAGTTGTAAGGACTTAGAAGGGTTTATTTCTCGCTCAGGCTACCTGTCTCATTTTGGGTCGTCTTTCTAGCACCCAGGTCCTGGGAATAGCTGCCATCTGGAACACTACTGACTTTAGGGAAGAGAGACAAAGATGACATGGTGAACTGAGGGCTGGCAGGCAAGTATACTCTCCCCGTAGAGAAGGGCCCTGCGTGGGAGGCACCAAAACACTTTGTGAGAAATACAGTACACCACTTACTGTATGTCCCTGACTCCATTTGCTAACATTGTCTTTAGAATTTTACTACAGTTATGAGAGATTGGCCTACAGTTTTCATGAAAGTCACTCAGTCATGTCCGACTCTTTGCAAACCCATGGACTATACCGTCCNCAGTACACCACTTACTGTATGTCCCTGACTCCATTTGCTAACATTGTCTTTAGAATTTTACTACAGTTATGAGAGATTGGCCTACAGTTTTCATGAAAGTCACTCAGTCATGTCCGACTCTTTGCAAACCCATGGACTATACCGTCCGTGGAATTCTCCAGGCCAGAATACTGGAGTGGGTAGCCTTTCCCTTCTCCAGGGGATCTTCCCAACCCAGGAATCAAACCTGAATCAAACCTGGGTCTCCTGAATTGGAGGTGGATTCTTTACCAACTGAGCTATCAGGTAAGCCCGTAGTTTTATAGTTTATTAAAAAAAAATTGTAAGTAAAAAATTACCTTCATATTAAGACTGCAAGGTAGCCAAATTTAAAAGTATAATGGTTATGTGGTGGCAGAAAAATAACTTCTGCCTTGGAGCATCATTCTTTAATGATGAAAGGTGTTTAGCGTGCCACATGTGGCCTGTGATACATATCTGTGTCTATGTTTCTAACATTTCATCTCCCACTTCTGAACCCTGGATCATAAAACATCAGTTTCTCTTTATACATTCCTGACAGGACTTTTAGCCAAACAGGTTCCTGAAGAGTCGAGAGTCTCCTGTGGGTGGAGCCTGGAGGCTCCCACCCCAGCTCTCACCACCTCCCTGATGCCCTGACACCATCAACAGGGCTCCTGTGGCCAAGCCTCCTAACAAGCAGTAGGAACACTGCCTCACCTGTCAGACTGGTAGCTGATAGGTATTTATTCATATCTATTCATATCTTTAATATAGACCAGCTGAAAACACCAGAGTCCACAGTCTAAGTTGCTTGCCTTCAGAAAGCCCTAAAGCTGCTGTTGAGAGAGCATTTCTCTGGCCTTTCCACTGGGAAGAGGAGAGAGGCCACTGTTTGCCAAGTGCTGGTAGCTTCATGTGTATGTAATTTAGTTTCATCTTTGCTGAATACAACTTTACCAAAACTGGCAGTGATAGAACCTTGTCTCAGCGGGTATTATTAAATCCCTGGATTGGTGAATGGTTGGAAGACAGGTAGGGGGAAGCCCAAACTAGAAAAATGGGATAAATGACAGTAAAATCTGTGACTTCTGAAAGTCATACAGGTCTTATCAGTATAATTTGGCACAGTCTCTTAACAGTTGAATCATATACTTCAAAATCTGATGGCTGTAAGCTGCATGTAGAATGCTAACACTGGCCACCTTAGCAGTCCAGAGCTTGCTTTTACTGTAACTTCAGCTAACTGGCCAAAGGGCAGATCATCTTTCTGGAGTATAGCTCACACTTTCCCTGCTGAGACCTTTTTTCATGTTCTGTCTGTAAGGCAGTCTCCATCATATCTGAAATCTTAGACCTCAAGGCCCATAGTCACCCGTCCACCAAGAGGGAGGGGAGACTCAACTGGCCTCTTGGATTCCTAACTGGTCTCTCTCTTCTACTACGTCATTTTCACCCCACTGCTTGGAACTCTGCTAGTCCAGTATCATGGAAGCTCCTGTGAGCAGAGACCAGGCAGCGTCTTATTTAGTAAATGCTGGTGGGAGTCCTCCTGCCCCTTGTTGGCTGTGCTTGCTCGTCTGTTTTCAGCAGTCTGTGATTCTTACAATGCTGGTGAAGCCCTTTCTCCAGTGGTGGCTTGGAGCACTTGCTCAGATGGTAAAAAGTCACCTTTGCCTCTGATGGTGTATTTATCCAAGATGTCTTCAAGGTCATTCCCGGGAGACCATGGCTGAGGCACAGTGATTGCTAGATACACAAGAAGTAGTGGGCTGCACACAGTCAAGAAAAGAAAGGACAATGTCTACTTCAGTGACTGCATTCTGGCCTGTTCAGAACCAGCCATGAAGGCATTAAGAAGACAAGACACTGAAATATGCTTAACTAGAAAAAGTACCCAAGATGGTGACTCAAATAGAAATTAAGGATCTTTTCACTACATAATACTAGAGGAAAGCCTCTTAATCCAAATTTTACACAAAAATTGTTACTTGCTTTTCCTTCAGAACAGATGATCCACCTGGGTTTTCTATGGTTTGGCCACAGCAAGAAAAAAATCCAGCAAACACTGAAAGGAAGTAAAAGCTGTTAGAGAATAGACCAGCACAGAATTGTTAGAGAACAGAGCCGCGCAAAGGAGACTCCACAGCTCATAATATCAATCAACACACACACTGGAAAGCGTGCCCTCGGGTAAAGACTTCTCTACTTAATGTTCTATTCAAAGAAACGAACTACAGAACAATGGTGAAAAACCTCATCCTCTAGCACATTTACGCATAACCTTTTTGAAGTTTCCCTTCAATGAATATTAAGAGTGCAGGAAAAGAGCTGATGAACATCCTTGATTATAACTGCATTAAGCTTAACACTGAGAAGGTTAAATTGGCCTTTCCAAAGCAAAAGTGGCAGATTTCTGGGATTTATAGGCGCTGGTGCTCAGAAGATCTTGTCCCCCTGCAAGACTAATAAAACCTACACATAAGATTCTCTAAAATGTGGTTGTTTTAAGCTTTTGAAATGTTTGGGTTAAAGCAGTTATTTTGTGAATCTTCAATTAGGCAGACAGTTGGTGACTAGAGTAAGAAAATAAAACAATGAAGAAAAATTCTAAGTACTTGAGAGTGACCGACAAGCTACTTAACATGAATTTAGGGTACAGCGACCAGACAGAAGTGCTTGTCTATCTCCCCTGGCATTCTGATGTTAACAATTGAAAACGTTGTCAGTGCTAGAAAACGTCACTGAAAACTTTTTTTTGCCGGGGGGGTGGGTTGGTGAGAGATGAGAAATCAACATTATTGATACTGTTGATACTGATTCCCTTTATTCTATACAGAGAACTTTCAAATTCTTATAAATTACCACTGTGGTTAACTTAGAATGATACAGAGATCACCATATGGCCGCACTTGTAGCCCCAGGGGACGCGTGGTGACCAGGGAGGCCAGGAGCAGAGGGAGCTGACCATTTTCACTCCTTTTTCACCTTGTTGTCGTCCCTGCTGGGCTTGAACAGGGGAATCTGCTGACCATCCTTGAGCTTTAAGAAGACCTCCTGAAGGTTCCACCTGAGAAAAACCAAAAGTATAGTCTCTCATCAATGAAACACTGAGGCAAAAGACATGGTTTAAAAGGAAATAGAACAGTTGTTTGGAATGTCTTAAATATTTTAAACTGTTTTATGTTAGCAGTATGTTAACAATGTTTTAACCTTTTATTCCAGGCTATCTTTATTAAAATTGCCATCAAGGCAAGTTTCACCATGAATGGCTGGCATCAGAGAAGGAGCACCTCATTCCTGGTTTCCTAATTCCCCTCGGCCTTCAGCTCCTCCTCTAATCCCAGGCTCAGGGCTCAGCGAGGCCAGGCAGGGACTGCCTGCTCCTTTTGTCCCCAGGAATTAAAATACATCCTGGCTAAAGAGCAGACATCTCAGAGACAGGCTTCCTGTGGGGGAAGTGAGTGACTTAGCTCCTGGCAACCAGACAAGAAAAGCCAATTAATGGGGTGGAGGGAGAGCTTACATAAAGAATGTGATGAATAACTCTGGAACAGGAACCCAGGCCTTTATTCACTTGTATGGATAGAGGCAGCAGTGTTGGAAACTGTGACACAGCAGGGCAGACCTAGACCACACAAACTAAAGCTCCTCAGATCCAACAGTTAGCACTGGAGAAAACGTCCGGACTGAGCTAAGAGCAAAAGCGCGGGCATGTGTGTTGTCCTGGCTGTGAAACTTCTGAAGCTTTGTAAAACTAATTCTTAGTGCCGCAATCATACAGCTGCAGTTGAAAAGGGAAATCAAGATTGTTTCCAGAAGAAGGTTCTCCTCCTGCTCCCCACCCACTTTCCCATCATACCTCTTAAAGGGGGCATCTCTGGATGAGTGGACATAGAGATGGCCCTCTGACTTTGGTCCAGAGACAGGGATCTTCAGCTGGGGGGTATAAAGAGACATAAGTGGATACAAAGCTGTCCTCTCAGAGATGGCTATAACGTGAGAAGAGCATGAGGCCACTCTCAGCTGATGGGAACAGTCTGTGTCTAGGTAGGGGCTTGAGCTGCATAGGGGGATGCATTTGTTAATATTCATCAGATAGGAGACTTAGATCACAGGGAGTAAATTTTACCTTAAAAAAGGCAACCATAAACTCTAGTTAATGATATATAGCTTATGAATTTGAAGTGTACAGCTATTTGGAAATAATGAGAGGTTCATGAACAAACAGAGGTAGGCGAATAGGTATGGGATAAAGCACACTGAGCAAAATATTACCGAATCCAGGTAGCAGATACATGGTGCCACAGCACAAACTCTTTCATCTTTCCATATACTTGAAACATTTCATAACAGAAAAACCAAAAACAAGTCCACTGTTTGTTTTAAAAGGTAACTATTAGTAGCAAATTGGTCCATACTTTGATCTGGACCATAAAGGAGTTAGAAAAAGAACAAAGCCCAAAGTAAGTGAAAGGAAATAATAAAAATCAGAGGAAATTAATAGATTAAAAAACAATAGAAAAGATAAATATAATCTAGAGCTGGGAAAAGATAAAGTCAACAAACCTCTAGCCAGACTCAAAGAAAAAAGGAGTGCACCTGAATGAGAAATGAAAGAGGAAGAGCCACAACTCTTACGATAGACAGATACAGAATCATAAGAGAAGACTATGAACAGTTACATGCCAACAAACTGGACTAATCCAATATAAATTCATTAGACATGAATTAAAAGTTTTTTTTAAAACCACTGACTATTTTTAACAGAATACTTGAGCACAAATTGCTTTTGTAGTTAGGGGGAGAATTCCAATAAAAGTGTTTCTGTTAAAGTTAATAAAACAAGAACAAAAATAAACTAGGTCAGATCAGCTCACTCTTATCCTCCAAATACCCCAGGCCTTCTGCCTGTCGCAGATTCAAGCGCACACCTCACAGGATGATGTCACAGCCTTTTCACTGCCTCACTCAGCCCATTCTCTCAGCCACACCTCTGCTGAGAACACACTGGCAGAGGAGACCACAGCCATAAACTATAAACTACCTCAAAGTCGTCTCTGTATTCCCCACACAACTTAGAATCATTACTCTAACATATTAGACAGAAGGAAAAAAATGCTTTTTATATTCAGTTGAGTTTTATCAGTTGAACTATAAAAGTGAGATACAGCCGAAAAAATGGACTGGCATTGCATGGAAGCTTTTACATTTAAAACTGGAGTTTAAAGAGTTTTTAGATTTGAATGAGCACAAATTAGTTGTAGGGTATATTTCAAGTTCAAAACTGAAATACTGGCAAACCACCACTGATCATTTCTCGACAACCTTCAGTTCAAGATGGTGACCTGAGCACAAATAGGTTTTTCCTTGCCACATCAATTCCCCAGAAAGGAAGAAAACTTATGTGCAAGTTAATTAATCCACAATGCTTTTTTTTTTTTTTTAAGGTGCTAAGTAACACCTAGTGGCAGTTTTACATAGTGGATTTTCCCATCTCACACCTTTTTCTCCAGCTTGTTCCAAGACCCTTTCCAGATTACAGCAGGCCCTCCTCAACCCAGGAGGCACCCAGCCTACAGTTCGCAGTGGGAGCAGGTTACCTTTGCATCGGCGATGTCCACGAAGTTGTACTTGTCGGTGAGTCGGAGGTAGTGAACATTGAGAGGCGTGCCCAGAGCTTCCAGTGCCTCAGGGTGGCTGTGCAGCTGCTCCAGGGCCAGCTGGTAATAAGAAGCTCTAGAAAACATTTCTAAGTGGAAAACAGAGGGGTTACATGTATTTCCTTTACTGAACTTGTAGAAAGTTAAATGACACAATTCATGTACAACATGGAAAATAGAAACAAACATGAAATCAACAGGTGGAATTATTACTAAGGTCTATCTAATCCATCCATTTTAGAGACACCAAAACATAGGAAGTCAGCATCTGTAGGGGCATGGCAGGTGACCTTGAGCAAGGTATTTTATCTTTCTGTGTCAACTTCATTTCTTATTTCCTCACCTCATTCACTACCTCTCTTCTTCACGTAAGGCGTCTGCTCAGACCTTCTCTAACTTTCTATTTCTATGTCCTGTGATTCCATGACTTGCTCAGTGACACGGCTAATCTGAAGCAGAGTTGGGGCCAGAATCTAACTTGACTTCTGAACATTACTCCTTCCACTAAGACGAAGGTTCTGATAAACCAGCAAAATATAGAAGAGACTGCACCACCAAAACCAAAACCCTTAGGCCAACAGGATATGAAAATGCTAATTTGTCAAGTGTACAGATTTATGCCAACATCTCATGTAGATAAACTGCTCTCAGCCTCAGGTATCCTTGGCCCAAAGGCTACTGGGAACTCCAGGAAGCACTTCCCTGAAAGCATCAGATACGACAAGCCTCCTCAGGGAGAGACCAAAGGAAGCTAAGCTTCTCAAGTATGGTTGTCACTGTGGCTACAAGAAAGACTTGTAGGCCATATCACAGTAATGGACGGGAAAGGCAGCTTGAGCCTGGAGAGGTTGAGGAGAATGCCCTTCCAGGACGGGCTCCCAGGAGAGGGCTGCAGGCGTGAACGAGGTCTCAGCCACGACAAACGGAGGCTCAGAGGTGGTACTCCAGCCCACCTTCCCTGAGCAATTCCTCCGTATCCCGCAAGCTGTGAGGTTGATTTAATTTTCACAACAACCTCACACGGAGGCCCTAAATATTACCCCTCATCACATAGATAACTCGGGCCCAGGAAGAAAAGACTCCCCCATAAGGTCACACAGCTAGGCCAGAGCTGGGAGTTGTGATTCAACCCAGGCAGTTGGTTGCAGAGCCCACTGGACTATCACTATCAACTGACCCCAGCTCGCTCAGAAGGAAAGGCTGCCAGGCCCTCAACCTGAAAATGCATTCATTCCTGTCACGTTCTGCCTCCGTTGCTCTGGCAGAGGGGCAGGGGTGCTGAGCTATTCCAATCTGAATTATCCCTGGGAATGCTCATCTCTGGCCACCTCTAGACCCAGGGACCTCTGGGTCAGCCCTGAAGGAAGATGGGGAAGAACGGGTGGAGGGGGCTGAGGCTATCTGCCCGGCTGTGGGTGATGCTCACGTCAGGGCAGGAAGTAACAGGGTGAGGAGCCAAGCTGGGCAGGCATAAAAGATCTTCAAAGAAAGTCAGTCTTTTTCTGCTGCTGCTTTGCAACCAGTAGCACTGAAATGCCCCTAAATGTCTCGGCTGCTCACGATAATCGTGGTCTATCTTTACAAATTCGAATTTAGGTGCAGTGGGGCTGGAAGCCGCGTCTGTCAGGATTTTGCCAGCCTGGACTCTGCTTTTTTCTTCTGCTCCTGCCCCGGTCCCTAGCTCAAGGTGTCCCGTCAGCCACTAAATGAACAGCAGAGAATGGCAGGGTGAACAGGCTGAGGACACCGGAGAAAGCCAGTTTTCCACACCTGGGAACCACCTGGTAGCCCCCTTTCCTTTGTTCTTTACATCATCTCAGAAATCTTGATGGATCCCCTGCGTGTGCACAGGGGTGAAAGCCCATCTTGCTTTTTCAAGGCTTCTTATGCAAATGAGTCCTGTTCCTTTTATTTGTTCTTGTGGCTCCTGGGAAAACTGGGATTATAGGATGAGAAGGAAGCTATAGCCAATGGAATGGTGTACTGGCTGCTCAAAATAGCCCTTTCCTTCTTTCTCTAATCTACTGAAAGCATCTGAAGTATTTCCTTTGATAGAGGAAGGGGCCAAGAAAACAAAGAAGCGGCCTTGCCGAGGGCGCTTCACCACATACTTACTCTGGACCAGGTAGTACAGAATGGCGCAGCCCCCACTACCTGCCACTCCAGCGAAAAAGATCTGTTTCCCCAGAGGCATTGGCATCCTGCTTCCTAGAGATTTAAGAACAAAAGATGTGAATTTATGGTGAGACTCAGGTTCGTGCCAAGGTTTCTGCCTGGACCGGGCCCCATGGGGAAGGGAAAGCTAAGGAGGAAGCCAGCAAGGAGGCAAGGCCGCCTTCCCTTTCAGAAGGCCAGGGCCAATTCTGGAGCCCAAGTGAAAGTGCCCTCCGGAGGGTGGCCTGCATTCAGGACCAGGGCCACAGGGGCAAGGGCTGAGCACAGAGCAGGCATTCAGCCCTGCCGTCCTGATGGACAGAATGTGGCCCACATGCCAAGTCCCACACAGCCAGGAGCACAGCCACTTTGTCTCACGCCGGCTGGTAAACAGGAAGCTTCTCCCTTTGTGGCAATAGCTGGTCTTGTAAGTCTACAAGCAGGCCGGAGCAGTCACTGGCTGCTTTCTTTCATATTTTGAGAAATGCCCCACCCCCTGGATAAGGAAACTGGCCATGACTTTCAGGCTGAATGAAGAGATGGAGAGGAGCCAGCTCAGCAAGTTCAGTGCACCAAACCCACTGCACTGGACTCAGATCAGCGAGTGTCTCCGCTAACCAACCTGAGTCAAGATGAACACATTCCCACCGTCTGCTCCTCCACCTTCTAGGGGATGGAGAGTAAGAACAGCTGCCTGCCTATCATTTCTGCAACCTGAAGGTAAATGAATCCTGAAGGTTCAGAAGAAGGCCTGTTGGAGAAAGTTCCTCATGTAGATACTCTTTCTGGGAACTGGTCATTAAACACACCCTCTGACAGCGCTAAAGTTGACCAGTTTTACACAGAAATATCAAACTCAGGGTTTAGATAAGTCGAATTTAAAAAGATGAAGTTACTGTTTTGTTCAACTAAGGAAAGGGTACCAAAACTCCAAATTAGTGTCCTCCAATGCCGTGGGAGTCTCTGCTGTGCTCTCTGGTAGGTAAGGATATCTCTCAAAGTGTAGGGTAAACTCAATTACAGTAGTGTGATCTGGGAAAAAAAAAATTTAGTCTCATGATAAAAACAGGCAGAGCATCTCCAAAGAATGCATTAGTCAGATCTTGCTTAACGTGAAGGAGAGCTCAACGGGGTGTGGCGGTGAGCAGGAGTCATGCACAGCTTCCTACACGGCTGTCGTTTCTCAAGCGAGCCCGAGACAGGAGGAAAAGTCCAAAGCAGTTCAGAGAAGAGCCACCACACTCCTGACGTGGTCTTGCAGCCAGCCACAAGTGAACAATGAGGACCAGGGGAACCCACGACTATTTGGGGAGAGACATCCATCTACTGTCTACCTTGAGGACACCAGGAGGCATCAGATGGGGGAGCTAGGCCCCAGAACAGTCATTACCTTTGCCACTTAAGGAAGGTTGCCCTGCAATCAGACAAAAACTTTACATTAGAAGAACTTTTTCAGGGAATTCCCTGGTGGTCCAATGGGTAAGCCTCCAGGCTCTCACTGCCAAGAGCCTGAACTAAAATCCGACAAGCTGCTTAGTGCAGTGAATGAATTAATGGATACATAATCACTTTCTCAAATACAATTTTCTTTGGTTGATAGTTTTACACAGCTAAGACTTATTACCAGTCTAAGCTTTGGAGAAGTTAAGTTCTAAAATGAGCCTTATCTGGTTTTCCCCTCTTTCTCTTTCACTATATTAAGAAGAAAAAACAAAGCCTGCTGGTTTCCTGTCAGCATACTGTGCATGTTCTCTTGCAGCAAACCAGAAACTGGTGCGGGCAAGAGAGGGTTCAACCTCAGCACACAGAACGCGGCCAGTCTGCAGCTACTGACACGGGATGCTTATCCATGTAAGCTGTGCTCCATGGATTAAAACAGCTTTTCGGGGTTAAAAGGAAACAGCAATATAGTGAGTGTCTATGTTTCCTCTAATGGTGCTGCTAACAGCTACTACTCATATCTCTTACTATTTATTATGTGCCTGGTGATATTCTAAAGTGAAAGGAAAGTGAAGTCGCTCAGTCGTGTCCGATTCTTTGCGACCCCATGGACTGTAGCCTACCAGGCTCCTCTGTCCATGTAATTTTCCAGGCAATAGTACTGGAGTGGGTTGCCATTTCCTTCTCCAGGGGATCTTCCCGACCCAGGGGTCAAACCCAGGTCTCCCGCACTGTAGACAGACGCTTTACCGTCTGAGCCAGCACTGCATATATATTATTCCATTGAACTCTCACTACAACCTCAGGAAGTAGAGGAACGAACTATTGTTAAAACTGAGGCATAAAAAGATTAAGTAAAATGCCCAGAATCTCACAAATAAGTGTGTGAGTGGTAGTGCTGAAGGTATCTGTCATTTCAGAAATAGTGAGATGTGGGGGGAAAAAAATACATCTCAGCATTATAATATATTCGTCACACTCAGTGCAAAAGCCTTGTCAAATGTGCTTTCCCTGCTATTTTTCAGATAAGGCATGGCGTGAATTCACGCTTTTGTTCTTCCTTTAGCTTAGCAAACAGGTGTTGAGGGCCTGCCCTGGCCAGACTGATGGTGCTGGGGATGTGGACAACTCCCACCAATTACGACACGGGGCCATGGAGCGCAACTGCACCAGCAGGCACACCCCTCTACCCCCACCCCCATGCACTGAGGGCGCCCCTCACAGAGTAAACAGCTTGGACCCAGACAAGTATCAGACAGGTTTCCAGCAGTAGGAAGTCCTATGCAGTACCTTGTTCTAATTTGCACAAAGGCCCCTGTGGGTGAGCAACCCAGTTACCGTGACCCAAAACATCCAGCAGGAGAGGAAGTAGCACCCAGGAAGTGGTCCGCCCTGCTTTCACAGAGGAAACCGACACAGAGCGGAGAGAGATGAAGGGGTGGGAAGAGGGCTTCGGGTTCACAGAAATGACAAGCAGAGGGAGGGCAGAGTGGCAGAACCAGAGCTGCAGAAGTACAGAAGGGGAACATGGGAAATGGGTCTAGAAATGGAGGCATTTGCTCAGAGAGGCATCTACCCTGTGTGGCTGGGTCGACTCTGCAGGAAAGGGCTGCAGAAAGGAGAGGGATGGGATAGGGCATGACCAGACGGGTGACTTCCGCAACAGCCCAGCCTACAGCTCAGACCAGAGTGGTAAGAATCCATCAAGAGGACAGTTTCTTAACATATTTAGGACAGTTTTTGTATATTTGCTAATTTATACACCAACTTCTTCTAAAAAGAATGATGGGGCTAACAAGGATATTACATGTCAGAAGAGAAGTAAACAGATGGATAAGGAAATGAAGACAAATGGTTAACAATTTTAAGAAGAAAAAGCTGGGGTCAAGTTAGTACCCCAAACTACACAGTCATGCACTAGCCGTTTCCTCAAGGTGGCCACAGTCTTGACACCAAGCTTCCTATCTGCTCAGTAGAAAAGGGAGCCTAAGTAGCTACAAGGTCCAGAGCGTCCATGGAGGAACACCACCCTCCTGATACCATACCTGCTACCTCTCCCACGTGTGTTCAGAAAGGCAATCTCTCAAGTGGGTGGTGTTACAAACAGCACCCTTTGATCTTTTTATAAAATATCATAATCAAAACCACAATCGCAGTCCAAGAAAAAATAGATCATAGAGCATAGAGCATAAATAGAATCTCACAAGTGACCCAAATAGTAGCGACTTAGTCAGGAGCTCTACTGGGCTATTCTGACTCCGTGAAGCGCTAAGGCAGTCATGATTCACCTGGTCTCCAGGGAGCCACCAAGTGTGTCCAAGCAAGGAGAAGGGACTGGGATGGGAGAAACGGGGGCTCAGTCTCTGCTCCTTTTTACCCAGCTTCAGTTTCCCTGCCCCACTGGCTAACTTTTGAATTAAGTATTCAGCAGCCCTTAATCTCACAAAAAAATTCCAAAAAGCTCTGTAAAACTAGAGACAGACTTTAGGCTACCTCCAAGAAGGTGACATTTTATATCTAAGTGTTTGATAAGAATTGAAGATTTTTTAACGAAGTGAAAATCTCCCAAGAAACTCAAATTCAATTACTGTTCTTATTGGTTAGTCACTAAGTTGTGTCTGACTCTTTGCAACTGTAGGACTGTAGCCCGTCACACTCTTCTCTGTCCATGGGGATTCTCTAGGCAAGAATACAGGAGTGGGTTGCCATTTCCTCCTCCAGGGTATCTTCTCGACCCAGGGATCGAAACCACATCTGCATTGGCAGGTGAATTCTTTTTCACCAAGCCACCAGAAGTCCTCAGTTAGCCTATTACACAGCCAAGAAAAAAAATTTTTTTGTTTTTTTTTGCTTTACAATTAACCGAGAGAAAAGGGTTGCAACTCATTTTGAAAACTAGCCACGGGAAGGTGGAACAAAGTACAGGCAAGATGTCTCTAGAAAGCAGTCCTAATAGCTCTGCTCTGACACACAAAGGGTAGTTGGGCCCCAGTGGTTTCAAAGTACTCACCCCCTTTCTAGAATCAAAAGGCTATCTGTTAGACAGCTTGCGAGAGCCAGCAGAGGGTTCGAGACTACCTCCCAGCTGCTCCCCTCAAGCCCCTGAAGGAGATGAAGAGGTTTGCAGATGAAAGAGGTCTACAGAAGTCTTACCAGTGGAGTGGATAGAAGAACCCCTGAGGGTTCGAGCCACAGAGAAACACCTGAGCTGGAAGGAGGGAAGCAGTCTCATGGTGTAATCGCAACCTCTGCACATCAGAATCCCCTGAGGACAGCTTAGGGTCACGTAGCTCTTCCATAGAAGGGCTTTGACGTCCGTCTATCTGACCCTGCAAGCCATGGTCTTTCCACTGAGTGACAAAACACACATTACAGATCATAGATTTCAGAATAATCAGATTCTCACACAGGTGGTATGTGCTGTCCAAAAGCCACTCTAAAGTTCACATGTCAGTATATCCCCAAGTCATCACTTCAGGGGTCAAGACAGAGAGAACACTGACTCAGAAAATACTGGACGGAGGAGAGGCAGGTCTTCCCATCTGCTGAATGACACTGCCTACAATACTGCCACTCTTGGAGGACTGCACCTCCTTCCAGCCTTTAGAAAAATCAAACCATGAGGGGAAGAGAGGGCAGAGGAGCGGAGGACATCTGACTTAAGAAAATAGACATGAAAAAATTAAGGCAGTAAGAAATAAAATTAAAGTGAAAGAACAAGGAAAGACTAGGCCAAAAAAGACCAAAAATAGACAAAAAAATAAAATATAAGAAAAGTGTGACTAGCAAAAGAGAAAACTGGGGCCAAATGTCAAAAGAATGAAATGTAGTATATTTGAGATAAGGGAGACAAAAGAGGCTAAAACCCCAAAAATATAGCAGCATGCAAATAAATGTGATTAAAAGATGTTTTTAAATTAAAAGACAATAAATATTCTCACCAAAAATAAATAAAAGTTAAGTGATGGATTTGTTAGAGGAAATCCATTCACNGGCATAGTCAATAAAGCAGAAATAGATGTTTTTCTGGAACTCTCTTGCTTTTTCGATGATCCAGCAGTTAGAACAAGGCAAGTCTGGCTTCCAGACAATTGCTCAAGTCAGGAAGTAACAGCTTCAGGGTTTTAACAGCACAGCATCTGATCTCACTTGGGAGAATGCAGGACCTCAGGGCCCTGGTGGAAAGGCTTGGATTCAGAACAAAGGTTTGGTCCTGGCAGGGCATGGGAGCACTTGCAAAGACAATAAGATAGAAACATCGGCCCATAGACTGTTAGGCGCCTTGAAAGGGCAGGACCGGTGACATTCTCTGGTTACCCGAGCTATTGAGGGTTTGATCTTCGAGAATTCCACAGGTTGGGTGATCATTGCATCTCAGGTCCTTTCAGAGTCCTGGGCAGACCAGGACAGCTGGTCACCCTGTTGCAAGGAAGAGAACCCTGACAGCTTGGATTGTCTAGGGAGCAGACTCTGAGACAGAGATCGGCTTGCAGTAGCTATACTGGGGAGTGGTGTTGGGATCCCCATCTAAGGAAGAGAAGAGATGGAAACAGGAGGGGGCAGAGGAAGGAGTGGTCTGAAAGGCAGACTCAGTGTCATCCTCAGCCAACCCCACAGAGTGCTCTGAGACTGGAATGGTCCTTCAGAGTTGCCTTGAGTTTAGTGTTGCCATGCGTGTGTGCTTAGTCGTGTCCAACTTTATACTACCCCTTGGACTGTAACCCAGCAGGCTCCTCGGTGCATGGGATTCTCCAGGCAAGAATACTGGAGAATTTCTTCCTACAGGGGATCTTCCCAGCCCAGGGATGGAACCCACATCTTCTGCAACTCCTGCATTGGCAGGAGGATTCTTTACCACTTCCCAGGAATTACCTGGGAAGCCCCGATGGTTAGTGTATAATAATAATAGAAGATGGGGACTTCCTTGGTGGCTCAGTGACTAAGAATCCATCTTGCAAAAAAAAAAAAAAAAANTTCAGAGGCTACAGTCCTAGTCAGTAAAACGTCACAGCAAGTAGAGACACGACTGGCACTGGCAACAATTTACTCCAAGAAATAAAACAATAAGAAGAAGAGCACTGATCTGGACACATCCTTAGTTATTGAAAGACACTGCCTGTAAGAACCAAGTAAGATGGGCTTCCCTGGTGGCTCAGACAGTAAAGAATCCGCGTGCAATATAGGAGACCTGGGTTCAGCCCCTGGGTTGGGAAGATCCCCTGGAGGAGGGCAAGGCAACCTATTCCAATATTCTTGCCTGGAGAATCCCCAGGGGCAGAGGAGCCTGGTAGGCTACAGTTCATGGGGTCACAAAGAGTCAGACACGACTGAGTGACTAAGAACACACATGATGGGAATAAAGAGACATCATGCTAAGAAGGAAACAGAACTCAGGTAAGATCCCAAGGAAACTCGAAAATGCAACAGCACACCTGACATTGAAGTGAAGTCTCTCAATCGTGTCCGACTCTTTGTGACCCCATGGACTGTAGGCCACCAGGCTCCTCAATCCATGGAATTTTCCAGGCAAGAATACTGGAGTGGGTTGCCATTTCCTTCTCCAGATGATCTTCCCCACCCTGGGATTGAACCCAGGTCTCCCGCATTGCAGGCAGACGCTTTACCGTCTGAGCCACCCTGACATTAGCGCTGGAGAAAAACAGCAGAACTAACATGATTAGAAAAGCTGACTTCATAATGAGGAAGTNATGATCTTCCCCACCCTGGGATTGAACCCAGGTCTCCCGCATTGCAGGCAGACGCTTTACCGTCTGAGCCACCCTGACATTAGCGCTGGAGAAAAACAGCAGAACTAACATGATTAGAAAAGCTGACTTCATAATGAGGAAGTTACATCAAGTCTTCCCAGGGACTGTTCCAGGGGCCCAGTGCTTAAGACTCATCTTCCAATGCATGGGCCTCATGTTTGATCCTTGGTTGATCATGGAACCAAGATCTCACATGTGTGGTGCGGCCAAAAGTTAACAAAAGTTTTCCCATAATGTACAATAAAAGAGCAAAAATAAAGTAAATGACAAATGCCAATTTCAGAACTAAGATCTTACAAGCCTGATCATCATAACTGCTGTTAAACTGAAGACGAGGCAAAACAGAATTATACTAGAAGAAAACAAAATTGAAAAAAGACAAAAATGTATACCATCTTCCAGATCGATTCACCAACCCTCACTGGCAAAAACTTTATATTACAGGGGGAGAAAAAAAATCCCGGTACCCTAAAACTGTGTACCCATAAGTGACAATAAATTTCCCAAGACAAAAGAATAATAACAATAAATTCCTGGGAAGCACTGAGTGTGATCCAAAATCTCTAAAACCAGGAGTTCCCTGGCAATTCATTGATTAGGACTCAGCACTTTCACTGCTAGGGACCCTGGTCAAGGAACTAAGATCCCACAAATCAGTGGTATGGCCAAAAAACAAACAAATAAAAACTTTATAGCCAATCAAATTGTGTGAAGACACAGGAAATCATTATATATATTTGGAAAGAACCCAGATGTTA
Organism: Neotragus pygmaeus; assembly: GCA_006410875.1. Classification (NCBI taxonomy): domain Eukaryota; kingdom Metazoa; phylum Chordata; class Mammalia; order Artiodactyla; family Bovidae; genus Neotragus; species Neotragus pygmaeus. The sequence goes on from SJYV01010127.1 coordinate 646,085, forward strand.
CATAATCCACATAGCCTTCCTGAAACATTAGTTAAATATATATTACATTTTATCAAGAAATAAATCCAAATTATCTAGGAAAAAAGTGTATTAGGAAAGACAGCATGCAATTAATTAGATCTAATTAGATCTACATTAATTAGATCCAATTAATTAGATCTAAAAGATTATTGTTTATGCAGTTACAAAATGAATGAAAATATCTAAAACTTTTAAAAAGATATATACAATATTCAAATTTATAACATGGCCTAAAATTCCACATAATATGTATAAAACATAAGTAAAATCATGCTGAAGCCCCCAGTCATCATAACTGATTCCATGGTGCAGCTTGCAAGGCTCCTCTGTCCATAGAATTCTCCAGGCAAAAATACTAGAGTGGGTTGCCTTTCCCTTCTCCAGGGGATCTTCCCAATCCAGAGATAGAGCCCAGGTCTCCTGCATTACAGGCAGATTCTTTATCATCTGGGCCAAATTGGAGTACAAGTACTATTATTTTTCTTGATGTTGATATAGAAGTTAATATAATTAAAAGCATATGCAAATTCACTAAAGGAAGTNATAGAGCCCAGGTCTCCTGCATTACAGGCAGATTCTTTATCATCTGGGCCAAATTGGAGTACAAGTACTATTATTTTTCTTGATGTTGATATAGAAGTTAATATAATTAAAAGCATATGCAAATTCACTAAAGGAAGTAAAAGTCTGAGCCCTAAGAACAATATCGTGTCAATTAAAATAATAAATGTGAAGGGTTTAGACTCTCGTATTGTGGTAAATAGGCTCCCACGATGCCCTCAGTGAACCACACCTCCTGGCATTCACACCTTGATACGAATCTGGGATGGCTCTAGGACTCCTTCAGCCAGCAGAATGAGGCCGAACTGACCCTGTGGCAGTTCTATGCCTCAGCTTTAAGGAGGCCTGGCAGCTTCACTTCAGCACTGTTGGGAGTCCCAAGCCATCATATAAAAAGTATGGTTACTCTGCCCTGCTGTAGAGATCACATAAAAAGAATAAGTGAAGATGCCACTGGTAAGGGAGAGGACTGAGACGAGCTAGTAGATAGACAGATAGACAGACAGTATGCCCCAAGAACTATCCCTGCACCAAGGCACCGACAACCACGTGAATGAGCCTTCATGGACATTCGAGTCCTAGTGAGCCAGCAGATGACTGCACTACCAGCTGCATAACCATGGAACAGAAGAACCATCCAGCTATCCCAACCACAAATCATGAGAGTTAACAAAATAGTTTTAGCTGAAAGCCACTAAGTTTCGAGATGGTTTGTTATGCAGCAAAGGAGAACCAAAACATCTTCTAAAAGCTTTTCTAAAAGGATTTTTAAAAAATCAACTCTTTCAAATTTACATTATCTTTAAGAGCAACAACCTAAAATGCAATGAAAGGCTTAACAACAGAAGACTTGGCATATTCATACAAAACAAAGCAGAGTGGAAACAAAGAGTCAGTTCAAGGCAAAAAGCACTACTTGGGATAAAAATAGACAAAACTATNTACATTATCTTTAAGAGCAACAACCTAAAATGCAATGAAAGGCTTAAAAACAGAAGACTTGGCATATTCATACAAAACAAAGCAGAGTGGAAACAAAGAGTCAGTTCAAGGCAAAAAGCACTACTTGGGATAAAAATAGACAAAACTATAATAGTTATAAAAATTAGTGGCAAACGACACTAAAATATACAGCCAAAACCAACTAGAGATACAATTTTAAAAACTGAAAATCACCATAGTAGGAGACCAACATGTCGTTTCCCATCTTTAACAAATCCAGTTAACAAAAAACATCGAGAACAGGGAGTTTGAATAATTTTTTTGAACCTTGCGAGCTCAATGTGTGTATGTATAGATACATATTTGAACATCCTGAGACTTTGCAGTGTCTTAACAGGTGGCATTCCTTCCATAAGGCTTTGTGGGACTGATGCAAACATTCTCCTGTTTTCACTGTCCAACCCTGTGACAACTTCTTGGAGAATAAATCTGTAGCTCATGTATAGCTCATGAGAGGGCAAAACAAGTATAGATCAGTAATTAGATGTCTTAAACCAATTAATCTGAGCCATTGTGGAAATTCATCTCATACTATTAGAAGTGGCTATTATCCTTAATTTTGAAGATAAAATGGTAAAATTTTGAAACCGAGTTTTAAATAAGAAGATGGAAGAACATAAATCAGCTTAATACCATTTTCATTAAGAATAAAACAAACTAAAAATGTTAACAGTGGTTATCCATTCAATCAACAAATATTTGTCATCCAAAATACCAAGCATCATATTGTGCACTGGATATATAGTAGAAAACAAGGCAGTTGTTTGTGGATTTTACAGTGTAGTGGGAGGAGATATACAATAAACAATAAGACTATTTCAGTTAATGATGAATACTTTTGTAAAAAATAGTGTGTCAAGAGAACAAGAAGACAAGCCACAGACNGGATATATAGTAGAAAACAAGGCAGTTGTTTGTGGATTTTACAGTGTAGTGGGAGGAGATATACAATAAACAATAAGACTATTTCAGTTAATGATGAATACTTTTGTAAAAAATAGTGTGTCAAGAGAACAAGAAGACAAGCCACAGACTAGGAGGAAATATTTGCAAAAGACATATCTGATAAAAGACTTTTATCTAAAATATACAAAGAACTCATAAAACTCATTAAGAAAATGAATTAAAAATGGGCAAAATTTTTGAACAGTTCAACAAAAAGAAATACAGATGACATAAGCATTCAAAAGACACTCAATGTCAAATTTTACTAGGAAATTACAAATTAAAACAACAATGAGATACCATTATGTATCTATTAGAACTACTAAAATCCAAAACACTGACAACACGAAATGCTGGATGTGGATCAACCATTGCTGGTGGGAGTGTACATCTACTTTGGAGGACAGTTTGACAGTTCCTTACAAAACTGTGCTACTCACTTACATACATAAAACATAAACGTGACATGCTAGAGTATGAAAATGGGAAAGAGCAACTTTAGCTGTGGAGTGAGGGAAGGCCTCCCTCCCAAGTTCTGAGTTGAGACTGAAGGAAGGAGTAATCTAAAAACCAAGGGGAGGGCCAAGGCCCTAAAGCACCCATCAGCTTGGTTTGTTCAAAGCAGCAGGAAGCAGACTAGCGTGGTGAACGAGGGTGGGCAGGGTCTTCACCACATAAAGCTTTGTAGGGTATGGTACTGAGTTTGAATTTTATTCCAGGTATAATGAGAAACTGCTGAAGATTTCTATCAGGTATTGTTTTGGGGGGTACTTTTTAGACTTCTCTAGAAGGGGAAAGAAGGAAGGAGAAAGTCTAATTACAAGTCTATTGCAGCAGTCCACACTGAAGATGATGGCAATTGGTAGAAGACGAGCTGGTAGTAGTGGAGATGCAAAGAAGGCAACAGATGTCTGATAGGAAGCAAAACAACAAGGGTGAAGGACAAGGCAGGTAGCAGACTGACGTCACAGAATTTATCATTACGCGTAAACCTCTTCACAGATACTTTAAGCATTCAAAACTACCATGCAGTTATTAAAAATGATAAAAAGGAGTCTTGGGAGAAAGCTTTAAATAGTAAACTAGGATTCCTAAAATGTGAACATCGACATTTTAAGAATCCGTGAACGAAAATGGACAGGAATGGGTGAATTTAATTCAGATGACCATTATATCTACTACTGTGGGCAAGAATCCCTTAGAAGGAATAGAGTAGCTCTCACAGAAAACATGGAGAAAGCAATGGCATCCCACTCCAGTACTCTTGCCTGGCAAATCCCATGGACGGAGGAGCCTGGTGGGCTGCAGTCCATGGGGTCACTGAGGGTCGGACATGACTGAGCGACTTCACTTTCACTTTTCTCTTTCATGCACTGGAGAAGGAAATGGCAACCCACTCCAGTGTTCTTGCCTGGAGAATCCCAGCGATGGGGGAGCCTGGTGTCCTGCCGTCTATAGGGTCGCACAGAGTCGGACATGACTGAAGCAACTTAGCAGCGGCAGCAGCACAGAAAACAAGAGTCTGACATGCAGCACTTGGATGCAATCTCAAAAATGACAATGATATTGGTTCGTTTCTAAGGCAAACCATTAACATCTCAGTAATCCAAGGCTATGTCCCAACCTCTAATGCTGAAGAAGCTGCTTCTATGAAGGCCTACAAGACTTCCTAGAACTAACACCAAAAAAAGATGTCCATTTCATCATAGGGGACTGGAATGCAAAAGTAGGAAGTCAAGAGATAACTGGAATAACAGGCAAGTTTGGCCTTGGAGTACAAAATAAAGCAGTACAAAGGTTAACAGAGTTTTGCCAAGAGAACACACTGGTCATAGAAAACACCCTCTTCCAACAAGACATGAGATAACTTACACATGGATACACCAGAGGGTCAGTACCAAAATCAGACTATGCATCAGATTATATTCTTTGCAATCAAAGATGGAGAAGCTCTGTACAGTCAGCAAAAAATAAATAAATAAATAAATCTGGAGCTGACTGTGGCTCGGATCACTAGCTCCTTATTGAAAAATTCAGCCTCAAAATGAAGGAAGTATGGAAAACCACTAGGCCTTCATGTATGGCCTAAATCAAATCCCTTACGATTATACAAGGGCTTCCCTTGTAGCTCAGCCAGTAAAGAATCAGCCTACACTGCAGGAGACGGGGTTCAATCCATGTGTTGGGAAGATATCCTGGAGAAGGAAATGGCAACCCACTCCAGTATCCTTGCCTGGAAAATCTCATGGACACAGGAGCCTGGTGGACTGCAGTCCATGGGGTAGTAAAGAGTTGGGCATGACTGAGCAACTAACATTTACTTACAATTATACAGTGGATAGATTCAAGGGACTAGATCTGGTACACAGAGTGCCTGAAGAACTATGGACAGAGGTTTGCAACACTGTACAGGAGGTAATGACCAAAACCATACCCAAGAAAAGGAAATGCAAGAAGGCAAGGTGGTTGTCTGAGGAGGCCTTACAAATAGCTAAGAAAAGAGAAGCAAAAAGCAAAGGAGAAAGGGAAAGATATACCCAACTGAATGCAGAATTACAAAAAATAGCAAGGAGAGATAAGAAAGCCTTCTTAAGTGACCAATGCAAAGAAAAAGAGGAAAACAACAGAATGGGAAAGACTAGAGATCTCTTCAAGAAAATTGGAGATACCAAGGGAACATTTCAAACAAAGATGGGCACAATAAAGGACAAAAACAGCAAGAACCTAACAGAAGCAGAGGATATTAAACAGAGGTGCTAAGAATACACAGAAGAACTGTACAAAGAAGCTCTTAATGATCTAGATAACCAAGATGGTGTGGTCACTCACCTAGAGCCAGACATCCTGGAGTGTGAAGTCAAGTGCACCTTTGCGCCTTAAGAACCACTACTACGAACAAAGCTAATGGAGGTGATGGAATTCCAGCTGAGCTATTTCAAATCTTAAAAGATGCTGCTGCTAAAAGATGATGATGCATTCATTATGCCAGCAAATTTGGAAAACTCAGTGGTGCCCACAGGACTGGAAAAGGTCAGTTTCCATTCCAATTCCAAAGAAAGGTAATGCCAAAGAATGTTCAAATTACTGTACAATCACACTCATTTCACATGCCAGCATGATTATGCTCAAAATTCTCCAAGCTAGGCTTCAACAGTACATGAACCAAGAACTTTCAGATGTAAAAGCTGGATTTAGAAAAGGCAGAGGAACCAGAGATGAAATTGCCAACATATGCTGGATCATAGAAAAAGCAAGGGAATTCCAAAAAAAACATCTACTTCTGCTTCACTGACTATGCTGAAGCTTTTGATGGTGTGGATCACAACAAACTGTGGAATATTTTTAATGAGATGGAAATACCAGACCACCTTTCCTGCCTCCAGAGAAACCTGTATGCAAGACAAGAAGCAACAGTTAGAAACAGATATGGAACAATGGACTGCTTCAAAATTGAGAAAGAAGTTCATCAAGGATGTATATTGTCTCCCTGCTTATTTAACTGACATGTAGAGTACACCACATGAAATGTTGGCCTGGATGAATCACAAGCTAGAATCAAGACTGCAGGGAGAAATATCAACAATCTCAGATATGCAGATGATACCACTTTAAAGACAGAAAGTGAAGAGGAACTAAAGAACTCTGTGATGAAGGTGAAAGAGGAGAGTGAAAAAGCTGGCTTAAAACTCAACATTCAAAAAAACTAAGATCGTGGCATCTGGTCCTATCACTTCATGGCAAATAGATGGGGAAAATGTAGAAACAGTGTCAGATTTCATTTTCTTGGGCTCCAAAATCACCGTGGATGGTGACTGTAGCCACAGAATTAAAAGACGCTTGCTCCTTGGAAGAATAGTTACGAAAAACCTAGCCAGTGTATTAAAAACCAGACACATCACTTTGCCAACAAAGGTCCGTATAGCCAAAGCTAAGGTTTTTTCAGTAGCCTTATACGGATATGAGACTTGGGCCATAAAGAAGGCTGACTGCCAAAGATTTGACGCTTTCAATCTGTGGTGCTGGAGAAGACTCTTAAGAGTTCCTTGGACAATTAGGAGATCAAACCAGTTAATCCTAAAGGAAATCAACCCTGAGTATTCATTGGAAGGACTGATGCTGAAGCTGAAGCTCCAATACTTTGGCCACCTGATGTGAAGAGCCAACTCACTGGAAAAGCCCTGATGCTGGGAAAGATAGCGGGCAAGAGGAGAAGGGGGTGACAGAGGATGAGATGGTTGGATGGCATCACTGACTCAATAGACATGTCTTTGAACAAACTCAGGGAGATGGTGAAGGACAGAGAAGCCTGGCGTGCTGCAGTTCATGGGGCCGCAGAGTAGTACACAACTTAGCAACTGAACAACAACAAGGATTCCTAAATCTGACTACTTGTGGTGTCTCATCTGTGTGAACAAAATACATTTCAAGACCATTCTACCAAAGATTTGAAAACACAGCAAGAAGATAACTGAGTATTTTCCAGCATCCAAAACTTCAAATAATAGACTGATTCATAACTATTTTGCAAGTATGAGTAAGGCAAACCCTATAAAACATTTACTTCAGCATTTCTATTAAAAGCTCCCATTTTATAAAAAGAAATTAAAATAATTTGTTATGGGGGATTAGACGGTTTCGAATCTGGGAGGCGTTGGTGTCCTCTATTATCCCTGAAATCCTCCGCTTATTTGCACAAACTCAGTTCTCTACCTGTTTTCCTGTTACCTCTCTGGTCAGGCCCCTTCAGTTTCTCACGTCCATCTTTCGCCCTCTCGCCATCCTACATTCTCCCTTATTCTGTGTTATGGACAGAACTTGCCTTCCCACAGCCCACCCACCACATTCATATGTTGAACCCTTAATACTCAGAATGTAATTGTATTTGAAAATAAGGTCTTTAAAGAGGTAATTAGGGCTTCCCTGATAGCTCAGTTGGTAAAGAATCCGTTTGCAATGCAGGAGACCCCGGTTCAGTTCCTGGGTCAGGAATATCGACTGGAGAAGGGATAGGCTACCCACCCCAGTACTTTGGGGCTTCCCTTATGGCTCAGCTGGTAAAGAATCTGCCTGCAATGCAGGAGACCTGGGTTTGATCGCTGGGTTGGGAAGATCCCCTGGAGACAGGAAAGGCTACCCACTCCAGTATTCTGGCCTGGAGAATTCCATGGACTGTATAGTCCATGGGGCTGCAAAGAGTCAGACACAACTGAGNGCAGGAGACCTGGGTTTGATCGCTGGGTTGGGAAGATCCCCTGGAGACAGGAAAGGCTACCCACTCCAGTATTCTGGCCTGGAGAATTCCATGGACTGTATAGTCCATGGGGCTGCAAAGAGTCAGACACAACTGAGTGACTTTCACTTTCTTTTTCACTTCAAAGAGGTAATTAAGTTAAAATGAGGTCGTTAGGGTAAGCCCTAATCCAATAATGACTGGTGTCCTTATAAGATGAAATTTGTACAGGGACACGTAGGCGAACAGAGGAAGGACTGAGTGAAGACAAATGGAGAAGGTGGCCATCTACAAGCAAAGGAAAGAGGCCTGAGAAAAATCAAAACTGGTTACACCTCTAGAACCGTGAGGAAACCAATTTCTATTGTTCAAGCCACCCAGGCTGTTGTGTTTTGTCATGATGGTCATAACCAACTAACATACACCATTTCCCCTCTTTCACCAAATTCCGTTCCCATCAAAATCTCCACCTAAGATGTTATTCAGTGACTTGAGGCTGAGTCTACTAAGATTCCTAAATTTCTATCTATAGGCCAGGCATCCCTGGGGGCTTAAACTAAATCTCTCTTAAACACTTATCCACATCCCAAGTGAGCTCCTTCCCCTGCCTCTCCTCCCCATGCCAGCTCTCCCTTACCTGAATTCCCTGCTGCAGTGGATGGAACCAATGCAGGCCGTTCTTGCAGATAAGTAAGACATCCAGGAGTCATTCTCATAAAAACAAAAATAGCTACCACATATTTACTAAACATGTGAGAGCTTTACACACATCTCCTCAAGGAAACCAGAACACTCATACACGGCTGCTAGAGTATAACCACCATGGACAACTATTTGACAGTATCCATTAAAGTGTACAGGTACATACCCAATAACTCAGAAACCCCACTCCAAGATACACAGAAAAACATGCACACATACATCAAAAAGCACATAGAAGAATGCTCATAGCCATATTATTTATAACAGGCCCCAAATAAGAGTGGAGAATAAGACAGCAATGAAAATGAACAAGTGAGAACAAACCTTAGAAACATTATATTGAGCAAGAGAAGTCTGGATCCTATATATTGCACACTGAATAATTCTCAGCACATAAAATGTTTTCCTCCCCAAACAGTGCATGCGCACACGCACGCATGGTAAAAAAAAACACACAACATACGATGACCTCAGCAATAAGGCACAGTAACAGACCCCAGCCTCCATCTCCCAACAAAGAAAAATTAGCCAGCTATCCATAAAAGAAAATAGTTCCTGGGGAGTTCACGAGTCACCTAAGAACTATCAGCAACATACTAGAAGAAAATGCCTGAGAATAACTGCACCAAAAAAGTAAAAAGATTGATTTGCCTTTACCAGCCCATCTGCAGGCCTGCACTGCTCAGTGCCAAGAGGGAAGGAACCTCCCCATGGGAGAGAGTTCTCCTTACCAGGAAAAGGGAAGTAGGTGAGCGACCAGCTTTCCCAGCCTTCCAGGGCACTGCACATAGGACCTGCTGCAGTTTTAGCCCACCAGAGATAGCAAAGCTGGCCTGTATAGGGAGGGCTCAGAAAGGGAGGAAGGGCCAGGGCTTCAGCCATGTGGCAGGAGTAACAGTTCCCAGGGGCCTGATCTGCAGAGGATCCCGGCAGCCTTCACCTCTGAGGACAACAAAAGGCCTTGTGGACACTGCAGATCTAGCATCCTCATCCCTGAGGACCTCACTGTGGACCCCAGCAGATAGCTCCAAGCAGGAGCCCGGTAGCTTTCACAGCTGACAAAACCAACAGCCAGTACAGCCACTGTGGACCCCCTGCAGGCTTCAGCACTGCATATAGGTTTTTTCATATTCACAGTCAGCAGCGCCCATGTCCGTCCTATTCCTTCCCCCAACCTCCTGCTTGAGCCCAGGATCCTCACCAGCAGCCACTCTGGCTGCTCCTGCTGCATGAAAGCAAGGCCCCAGCCTGCCGCACGGCTAGTCCTGGCAGCCACACACATGCACATCAACGGGTAAGGCCCACGTAGGACTCTGACTCCTGTCACTGGTCTGCACAGCTTCACCTGCTGGCAGCTAGCCCCTGCACTGGCCCCAGGTCCTGTCACAGGCCTCCAATGCCATGCACATGCCTGGGGCAAGGCCCTGAAGCCACACAAGTGAATGCTGACAGCCCGGGTCCCCACAGTTGCTCAGGCACCAGAGCAGGCCCAACTCCTGTCACTGGCCTGCACTCACATGTGCCCAAGATTTTCCCAGAAGCCACACCCCTATATTCAACCACCTTGATTCCAGATGTTGTCGTTTAGCCCACCTCTTGTCCAATTCGCTGCCACCACATGAACTGTAGCCTGCCAGGCTCCGCTGTCCACAGGATTTCCCAAGCAAGAATACTAGAATGGGCTGCCATTTCCTTCTCCAGGGATCTTCCTAACCCAGGGATCAAACCCACATCTCCTCCATTGGCAGGAAGATTCTTTACCACTGAGCCACCAGGGAAACCCAGATTCCAGATACCAGCCCCCAAAGTTATGCATGCACCTGTAGCTAGGTCCTACAGATTTACAAGTAAACTCTAACAGCCAGGTCTCCTAGAGCTGGCCCCAGACCCTGCTACTCTGGCCTTGCCATTGCACATATATCTGCAGCCAATCCTGCCCACACAGGCACCTGCAGCAGCCCTCACACTCAAGCATGTACATCCCACCAACTCTGGCCACACCAGGCCACCACCACCACTGCCTGTCCTGGTCCCTAGCTGCTGGACCTACAGGCACTGCTGAGGACCTCGGGGCCTTTGCAACCACAGTGGACTGCCTCTGGCTCTCAGCAAGGGCCACACAGTTGTCAGTGCAACTGATTGACTGCTTGAACTAACAAGATGCCACATGCCATGGGGCCTGGAGATGCATACATCTGGCACCTTGCACCACGGGACCCAAGTTTACAGTGCAGTCCAGTGGGCCCCCACCTGGAGGGGAAGGTCTTTCTTCAGCGGAGTCAGTCCATAAAGTCTATGAATACAGAGATTCACAGACTTTGATACAGAGATACCTATTCAAGGCTACAACTGTCAGAAAGAAACAAGGAAAAAGGAACCAAACAAACACACACACAAACAGTAAAATTCCAGTAACTGACCTCCCCCCAAAATGGAGATAAATTACTTGACAAAGAATTCAGAAGACTATTATAAACATGGTCAGAGAACTACAAGAGATCACACATAAACAATTTAATGCAATCAGGAAAATCATACAATAATAAAATGAGATGTGTAACAAAGAGATAGAAAACCTTAAAAAGTACCAAACAAATTTTCGAGCTGATGAATACAATCACTGAACTAAAGAATTCAAAAAAAGCTTCAACAGCAGACTAGATCAAACAGAAAAAACAATCAATTAACTCCAACACAGGCCATTTGAAAGTATCCAGTGAGAGGCATGAAAATAAAAAAGAAGAAAAGGAATGAAGAAAGCCTACAGAACTTATGGGACAGCATGACAAGAAATAAACAATGTATTATGGGAGTCCCATGAGAAGAGACAGAGAAAGGGCTGAAAGCTTGCTTAAAGATACAATGGTGGAGAACTTTCCAAATCTGGACATCTGAGTTCTTGAAGCTCATAGATCCCTAAACAATTCAATCAAAAGATACCTTCGCCATGATACATTATAATAAAGTGTCAAAAAGTTAAAACTAGAATTACCAAAATATCCAGTAACTCCATTTCTGGGTATATATCCAAAGAAAAGAAATGAAAATTTAAGAGATATATGTACACCCATGTTTGAAAGTGAAAGTGAAGTCGCTCAGTCATGTCCGACTCTTTGCAACCCCATGGACTGTTGCCTACCAGGCTTCTCCGTCCATGGGATTCTCTGGGCAAGAATACTGGAGTGGGTTACCACTTCCTTCTCCAGGGGAATCTTCCCGACCCAGGGATTGAACCCAGGTCTCCCGCATTGGAGGCAGACGCTTTAACCTCTGAGCCACCAGGGAAGATCTGTTGGCATCCTTATCACTATAGCCAAGACAGGAAAACAACCTAAGTTCTTGCCCACAGATGAATGGATAAAGAAGATATGGCAGGCATGCATGTATNAAAAAAAAAACATTAGCAGTGTATCATTTGAAGATGGTATGATTAATATTTACTTTGTTGCTGAAATTTTTTAAACAGAGAGGTTGCTCCTCCATCTACCTAATTAAACACGATTATTTAAATGACAGATTAAAATTTTGGATCTAATCCTTACTCATTCACTATTGTGGGGAAAACTTAAAACCACTAAAAAGAGATAAGAATACTTTCATAATTATCAAATTCCTGGTAGTGAATTATGTCTTTGTTTCTTTCATTAGTAATTCAATCCTAAGGAAGACTTATAACCTAGGAAAATAAGATTTAGACTAAAGAATTATTTGGTTATTTAAAAAACACATCTGGTGATAAGCTGTACTTTTTTCCCATGAAAAGTGAAAAACTGCAACCAAATAGTATTAAAAGCTAAGGATAGGAGCCATCTATACCCCGCCACATGTTTTACAGGATTTAGGTTACCACTTGTACTCTCATTCAAACTGATTTAAAACATTACTGAATTTTCCTATTTTCAGTACAATGGTGAACTCGGTTTTGCACATCAATCTTCCTGTTACAAACAACTTAATGACCTGTAAAAGTATTTAAAAACATTTTTTTGAAAGCACTGAAAAATAATGACAGTAAAAAAATTATCAAGTCAGAAAAGTAAGAGGGGATTTCAAGAAATAGTGCTGGAAAAACTAAATATTTACATTCAAAGAAAAAAAAATAAAGGTGGACACTTACCTTATAAAAACTAACTCAAAATGGATCAAAGACCTAAATGTAAGAGCTAAAAGTATAAAACTCTTCATAGACAACATAGAGAGAAAGTTCCATGACACTGAATTTGACAATGATTTCTTGGATATGACACTAAAAACATAGGCAACAAAAGGGAAAAAAATAGATAAACTGGACTAAATCAAAATTTTAAACGTTTGTGGATAAAAGAATACTATCAACAGAATAAAAAGGCAACCCACAGAACTGAAAAAAATATTTGCAAATTACATACTGATAAAAAATTCATATCTGGAAGCAAGTCCTAATACTAAATTTAAACTGGGCAAATTAAAAATGGGCTAAGGGGCTTCCCTGGTGATCCAGTGGGTGGTAGTCTGCCTGTCAATGCAGGGGACATGAGCGCAATCCCTGCTCCAGGAAGATTTCTCGTGCCATGGAGCAACTGAGTCTGTTGCTACTGAAGCCCATCACCCTAGAGACCATGCTCTGCAACAGGAAAAGCCCCTGCAATAAGAAGCCCGTGCACTGCAACTAGAGAGAGTCCCTGCTCACCACAAGGAGACCAAGCCCAGGCAGCAACAGAGACCCCAGAAGATACACAACTAGACAGCAAGCATAAGAGAAGATGCTCAACGTCACTCATCACTGGGGAAATGCAAATTAAAATCGCAATAAGACACCACGTCACACCCATTAAAAGTTATTAAAGAGAAAACAAAACAGGAAACGACAAGTATTGATGAAGATGTGGAGAAACTGGAACCCTTGCGTGCTAATGAAAATGTAAAATGGAGCAGCGGTTGTGGAAAACAGTACATTGATTCCTCAAAAAATTAAAAATAGAATTACTATATGATCCAGCAATTCCACCCATGGGTATATACCCAAAAGAAATGAGAGCAAGGATTCAAACAGATACTTGTATACCCATGTTTGTAGCAACATTATAAACAACAGCCAAAAAGTAGAAACAAGTTTCCAATCAGCAGATGAGTTGATAATCAAAATGTGGTATGAGTACACACAAACATACACACAAAGAGGAGTACTGGCCTTAAAAAGGAGTGGAATTCTGGTACATGTTATAACATGAACCTTAATGACACTATGCTAAGTGAAACAAGCCAGACACAAAAATACAACTACTATATGCTTCTACTAATATGAGGTACTTAGAATAATCAAATTCATACAAAGTAGACCACCAGTTACCAGGGGCTGAGGTGAGTGAGGTAAGGAGAATATTGTGTAATGGGTTCAGTATGAGATGATGAAAAAGTTCAGGAGAAGGATACTGCTGATGTTTGTACAACAATGGGAATATATTATACTTAATGCCACTCAACTATACACTTAAAAACAGTTTTATGTTATATATTTTACATAATGTATATTTTACCACAATTTTCCTTTAAGTGAAATGGGAATGAAAATTCAGCATGGAAAGCAAATTCTTAAGCCACATTTCCTCTAAAGGGTCCTTGCTGACCTTGAAAAATTAGAACCTTTGTTTTTATTGATTCTCAGGGTGAATGATACAGAAATAAAACTGAGGGCCTAAGCCCCTCTCATAAGAAGCTGGAATTCCAAAGAGATACAACCTTAGGTGAGAATAACCCGAAGCAGATTACAACTTTGGATCAAACTGCTTTTCTCAAACTGTAAACCTAGGTTATAATGTATCCTGGATTGCAATACTTCCAAAGTGTCTGTCAAAAGCAAATGTAAATTCCCTAAGTATATACTCTATGGCCCAAAAAATATTCTTAACTTTTCAAATGTAGTATCCAAGGCCCAGATAAGGATAATGGAATACACAGGAAACTAAAAAGGAATAAGAATTATCTGAAACAACAAAAAGGAAAAGGGGGTCAGGAAATAACTTAAAAAATCAGAATTATCAGATGTAGACCAAAAAACAATTTTGTTTTCGTGATAGGATAAATAAAAGACGACTGAACTTTTAGCAGAGAGCTGAAAAGTAACAGTGAAAGTCATTCAGTCATGTCAGACTCTTTGCAACCCCATGACTGCAGCCTGGCTCCTCTGTCCATGCATTCTCCAGGCCAGCATACTGGAGTGGGTAGCTGTTCCCTTCTCCAGGAAATCTTCCCAACACAGGGATCGAACCCAGGTCTCCCACATTGCAGTGGATTCTTTACCATCTGAGCCACCAGGGAAGCCCAGCAGAGAACTGAAAACCATAAATGGTGACATGGATTTGAAAAAACAAAAACTCAGGAATCAAAACTCAAATAACCCCAATTAAGAACTGAATGGGAGAGGTTTAAAAGCAGATTGCTATATGCTCAGTCATGTCGGACTCTTTACAGCCCTTTGGACTGTAGCCTACCAGGCTTCTCTTCCATGTGATTTGTCAGGCAAGAAGACCAAAGAGGATTGCCATTTCCTCCGCCAGGGGATCTTCCCGACCAAGAGATCTAACCCACATCTCCTGTGTCTCCTACGCTGCAGGCGGATTCTTTACTGCTGAGCCACTGGGGAAGCCAAAAGCAGATGAGATGCAGCTTAAAAGATACTTAATAAATGGAAAGGTAGGACAAAAGCCTAGAGGTATGCAAGACCTGGCCTGAACAAGCTTGTGAAAATCAATTACATGCAGGTCCTCCTAACTCTGCATCAGTGAAGTCATGTTGGTTGTCTGAGACTTCCATGTTTATACTGCAAAAATCAACAAATGCTACAAATCAGGGCTTTATTTTCCCCTGGAGAACCAGTTCACCAGCACATCACTGGAAGCAACCATATAAGATTCAACACAATGAGACAGAAAGATCACAAATGCATGAGAGAGGTTGAGATATGTGAAGAATACATGAGAAAATCTAATATATATTTAACTGGAGTTTCAAAAGAAACTGAAGAAATTAAAGAACAAGAGAATGGCAAAAGTAACATCTGATGAGAAAATGGGTACGATTTTCCCAGAACTAATGAAATCATAGGTTTAAAGAAGCCCAGTGAATCCACTACAGGATAAATAAAAAGAAATCTGCAGTGAAGACTGACCACTATAACCATTTACTTTTGAATCTATGAGTTCTCTTTAAAAATTATAAATGCCATCAGAATTCAAACAGGTGGGGATTTATTTTCATTAATTTTACCTAGAACACAATGAAGCCTACGTTTTGGACCTGCAGATTCAGAAACCTGTCAGCCCACGGAAGTTTCTTCTACTTTTATTTTTTGCTTTTGTTAACATTTATTCTGATTTCTCCCTTAGAAATACCACACTCATCTGTTATTTCTCCTCTCTTCTGCCCTCAGTATTTATTATCTTTACCCTCATCACATCACTTCCTGTCACCATTTTCTCCTTATACTGCAAAATTATTCTGGACAATCTCAAATACTCACTATAGGATTGATTTTGTTTTCTGTAGCATCAGTTCTGCTATTTACGACTGCCATTGCAGATTTTTATCCTGCTACTGCATTTTCAGGCTTTTTGGTTTATTTTTAATCTTCTTTCCAGTCCATCCTAAAATCTTATTTTTTCTTATGACTTTTTCTTTTGATTTTATAGAGGTCATATTTTTGTTTCCTTGCTGAGAATAAAATCTTACATTTCCACAAATACCTTCTGTATATAATCATAAATCATATTCATAATTATTAACTCTTTACTCATCATCTTTGGGCAATGGTTCCCTTCTTTGATGCTATATATTTCTTTCATAATTTCCATAAAATTATCTTTGCAAAAAGAATATACACAATTTTTTAAATGGCAGAGTATGTAGATCATCCTTGATTCTCGCCGTTCTTGCCACTATCCACTGGATGGTGAAATTTTGCTCACATCTTAACTTTGTCACGTTGTGTATATAAAGGCCATGGTTCAGTTCAGCAAGCAATGCAACTACACTCAACTGATTGAGATCCTCTATAATTCTCTCTTCTCATATTATGAGGAGACTTTATTACTATTACATCAGGAATGTGCTGTAGTTCGTCTTTTAACAGAAAAAAATAAATGCTAATCTGAAAGCCTAAGAGCACAACTGTTGCAGGGTTCCTCTTAACAGCACTTCTTCAGCTGCACTGCATCCCTGGAATGGAATATCCTAAGTTTCCTTTCATTCTCTTCCATACTGCATATTGGAATTTTTAGCCTATGAACAGATGCACGGAGAAGTGTTAAAGGTAGGTGTGGAGGTGCTAAGAGTCAGGAGAAATAGAGCAAATCTCTAGTCAAGTTAACTTTGGCTTGTAATACATCATGAAATACAAAATGTGAAGAAAATAGTATAGGCTTTAGTCACTCACGGTCTCATTAGTGTGAATAAACAATGGGAATAAAGACCTTGTCTAACTTCTTCCCCTTATCTAATTTTATTCTCCAGTATTAGAAGTCAAAGCATAAATATACCACTCGGGCTTTCTCAGTCTACTCCAACTTCAATGTAGTAAGTAGTTAGGGAAAATGCCTCTAAAACTAAGTGGTTTACTGCTACTTAACTCTTTGGTGCTATTCTGGAACTGAGTATTTTCATGGGAAGCTGGAAGAAAACATATTACACATACCTAGCCTAAAGTCAATATTTTAAATAAGTACATTTTTAAAAACAAAAAGAAACTGGTAATCTCTGTGTTTCAACATATAGTCAACTAAAATAGCATGGTGACAGATGCTGACTAATAGAGGAGTAAAATAACTAGAATTCCTTCACAACAAGATGAGGATCAAGACTTTAAAGGACTGTATACATTTTTAATGATCCATGACTTTATACATGGTGATGTAAACACTGACGTCTTCTCCATATCACTTAAAAGTGTGACAATCTTCTTTTTGTCCCTTTTTACATATCATGATGAACATTTCATTAATGAAGTCAAGCTGAGCTATTTCTTACATGATTGTGCTCTCCCAAACACTTAGTGTCTAACGGATTTCCCCTAGTTAACAGCCAATATTTAATGAACCCTTCCTATGTGCCAGGTACTTCACTAAATGCTTTACATAATTAACTCATTTTTGTCTAGGAATACTATTATTATCATGAACATTTTAAAGATAGGAAACACAAAAGGGACACAAAAGTCAAATAATTTGCCAGATTTTCATTCCACTCACTACTGCTACATCACACAATTACACCAAATGTATTAGCTTGAAAAACAGTTTTATCACAAATGAAGTCTGTAAATCAGAGGTTTGGACCGAGCACAAAAGTAATGTACAATGTCTGAGGCTTCAACTAAGACGTCTCAACAACTAGGGATGCTTCTTCAGTGGCTGGGGGTGGGAGTCATATGGGAAATTTTCACTTGTGTATATGACTGTTGCTGCTACTGTGGTCTAGAATCTTAGCTGGAGCTGTCACCTAGAGCACGTACATATGGCCTCTCTGTGTCCTGTGCCTTCTTTACAGCACGGCAGCTTCAGCATAGTAGGATACTTTGCACGGCAGCACTGGGATCCAAGGGCAAGTGTCCTGGAAACAAGGCAGAGAATAGACTGTCTTTTCTGACCAAGCTTCAGACATCACTCAGCACTTCTGCGACATTCCATTAGTCATAGGCAAATCTCAAGCCTGTGCAGATTCAAGAGGAGAGGCTAGAGACCCCTCCTCTCAAGGGAGGAGTATCCGGGTCACAGACTAGAAAGAGCAGGGGTCTGGAAGTGCAGCCATCTTTGGAAAATACAACATACCACCATCTTAGAGCAGAGATTCCCAGTGTATGTTCTTAATGCCATACGCGACTGCAAGATTACAAGCCGGCACTCTTCATAGCACTAACAATCATGCTCTTGACCCAGTCCAAAAGATTGTGTATATGCAATGCCAGAATTCCAGAAAAACATCGACTTCTGCTTCACTGACTACGCTAAGGGCTTCACTGTGTGGGTAACAACTAATTGTGGAAAATTCTTAAAAGAGCTGGGCATACCAGACCACCTTACCTACCTCCTCAGAAATTTGTATGCAGATCAAGGAGTAATAGTTAGAACCGGACATGGAACAACAGACTGGTTCAAAATTGAGAAGGGAGTTCATCAAGGCTGTATATTATCACTCTGCTTAATTAACTTACATGCAGGGTATGTCATGAGAAATGCCAGGCTGGATGTCTCACAAGCTGGAATCAACACTGCAGGGAGAAACATCAAGAACCTAAAACATGCAGATGATACCCCTCTAATGGCAAAAAGCAAAGAGGAACTAAAGAGCTTCTCGATGAGGGTGGAAAAGGAGCGTAGAAAAGCTGGCTTAAAACTCAACTTTCAAAAAACTAAGATCATAGCATCTGGTCCCATCACTTCATAGCAAACAGATGGGGAAAAACTGAAAACAACAGCAGATTTTATTTTCTTGGGTTCCAAAATCACTGTGGATGGTGACTGCAACCATGCAGCCATGAAATTAAAAGATGCTTGCTTCTTGGAAGGAGAGCTATGACAAACCTAGACAGCGTATTACAAAGCAGAGACATTACTTTGCCAACAAAGGTCCATAAAATTAAAGCTATGGTTTTTCCAGTAAACTGTATCACATTATCCACAGATGTGAGAGTTGGACCATAAAGAAGGCTGAGCACCAAAGAATTGATGCTTTCAACTTATGGTACTGGAGAAGACTCTTGAGAGTCCCTTGAACTTCAAGGAGAACAAACCAGTCAATCTTAAATGAAATCAACCCTGAATATTCACTGGAAGGACTGATGCTAAAGTTTCAATACTTTGGCTACCTGATGCTAAAAGCCACACATTGGAGAAGATTTTGATACTAGGAAAGATGGAGGGCAGGAGGAGAAGGGGGTGAAAGAGGAGGATGAGATGGTTGGATGGCATCATTGACACAACGGACATGAGTTTGAGCAAAGTCCAGGGGATAGTTAAGGACAGGGAAGCCTGGCACACTGCTGCTCATGGGATTGCAAAGAGTTGGACATGACTTAGCAACTAAACAACAGCAACAATGCCATTCACAATTTGGAATGGGCAAAGGGACCAAGAGGAGAATGAGTTCTGAAGAGGGTTCTTTAGGCTACATTCCCTTCAAGTCCATTCCCCTCTGGAAGCCATCAGTAAAGGCAGGATTCTCTACACCACCAAGAAAACAAAGTGTCTCTTATAAACTCTCCACCATGATAGTATTTTGTGGTACTCAATTCCATCATAAAAATCACTTTAACTGTTTCTGGAAGATTAAAAGGGATGCCCCATGGATATCCTACTGTCATAGACTCGACTTTTGGTCTGCACACCATCTCTGATGTCAAACACTACAAACCTAACCCAAATCACACCTTGATTTCCCAGGTCACAGTAAAACTTCCACAAGATCCACATTATTTACAAATAAATTAACAAATATTTCATATTCAGATGGGAATCCGCATGTCTGAGAGTAAGTTTCCAGAACCTCTTTTGGGAAGTAGAGGAACTGGAGGAGCTGTTCAAAGCAAATAATCTTTTTTTTTTTAATCTTACCACTGATTCCTCTGACAACTTCAAGGGGTTTGGAAAAACTAGAGCAGAGCTGCAAGACTGGAGAATCAGACTACTCAGAGACTCTCCAACGTTAAATCTTTCAGGATCAGATCCCTGGCACAAAGCCAGGTGAACAAAATGTGCAAACTGACTCACTGGACTAAAATCCCACCCTTCAATAGCTGCCAAGGAAGAATATTGTTTTAAAATGGTATGGTTATTATTTGGGTTGTGAACAAACACCTTCCCATTAACAGTCCCTCAGAATATTATTCTGCAAAACCTTGGTGTTACCAAGGAATTTTGTGAAATCTGTTGGGGTTTCTTTTTTTGTTGTTGTTAAAAATAATAAAATCATTGTCTCCAATAAACTGTTAGTTGCTACAAAGGGAAAAACCAAGAATGCCTTCTACCTCGTCTGGTTTACATACTAGGTAAAAGCATGAAAACACTGCGGCAACATCAGCATAACTAGTTAGGTGTTACTGATTTGAAATTACCGTATGGTAGTAATTTTTAAAAAGACAAAAACCGGTGTACTCATTTAAACTTTTATTTTGAATAAAATTTCAATTAACACAAACAACTTGAGGTGGCCTATTTAAACAACCAAAGAGCAGAGGAGACATTTAATGAATAAACTCACCGGTAAACACTTTGTCTACATGGATTTTTTCCAGAGGTACTGTGTTCTGGCTACGTGAGGCTGCCTTTGTGTCTTTCAATAAATCAGAGAAAGGAAAAAGGTGGGAAGGGGAAAGTGACAATCACACTTAATCCACACCAGGCTGCCATATGTCACTTTTTGTCCTTTGCTGGTTCATTGATTATTCATGAATTCACTACCTGAAAAGTGCTATATTTATCTTTACAGCCACAAAGCTGTCAAGTCAGTTCCAAGTATGCCTGCCTTTGTTTTCAATGAAAGGCACAGTCTGGGTGAAGGTCTTTTGTACATGACACTGCCCTAGGCCATAAAACAAGTATTAAAAAATTGACATAATATAGGTGAAATTTCAGTGTTGATACTGGCCTGAGCCTTATTATTATTTTGTAATGACTGTTTTATCAAAAGAAACATGAAGTAGTCTTGGCTTTTAAAGCCTTTGGCCTCTAAGGATTTCCAGAGAGGCCCTAAACCCTACTCCCTCCTCTATTTTGTTATCAATGGTCTTACTGTTCCCATTTCTTTTCTTCTTTATACCTGTTTGTTTCTGGTATAGCAGAGGTATAGTATCCTCTGCTATTAAGTTACCTGCTCAAAGCTACCTAAATTCCAACCACTGCTTTCCGAGGATGCATTACATCATTTTAGTTCAGAATCTGCCTCCAGGTTTCCTTTTCCCACACCCAGTCGCTGCCTTGAAGAATCCCACAGGTCATTTAAATTTCAACTTGTTTGCCAGCACCTAGAGAAGACATACTTTTAGAAAAGCAAAGAGACACTCAGCTTTCAACACTAACTACCGGGCAAGAAGACAGGGAAAACACGCTTGCCTAAAGACATTTTAAATGTTTCCCTGGTGGCTTCAAGCTTAAAACTACCACCACAAATCCATCACCTTTGTCCTGGAGAAGAAAGGTCAGAGAGAGAAAATAGATTACAAATATATCTGCATCCTAAAAATTCTGTGATTGGCTTAAAGGATAAAAAAGCAAACTGAAATCTCCACCAAATTACTGTCATTTCAAAGTTTTATGATAATAAAGCCAAAAAGGTAAACTCAATTTATTTTTCCTAGGTGTGCTCAACAACAATTTTGACATGAAAGTTCAAACATGTGATAAAGGTTGACAGTAAATGACAGGGCAAAGACCTTATCCAAAGAGAAAAAAGCCCTTCATAAATAGTTTCAATGTATCATGCATTCTTCCATGTTTTATTTCAATTAATCTTTTGAGGATCCCCAAACCTAAAAGTCTCTAATTCAAGAACGTGATTAAGACCTGTAACTCCATTAACAGGAAAATGACGCAGAGGGAGACTTAACATTTTAGAACTCCATTATGATGTAAGACTTAGTCATCAAATTCCTACCATGAATAACATATGAGATCAATGTTCAAAAGTCTAAGAAAGCAAAAGGAAAAAAGATTCAAATTGAAAACAAGCTTTAGTCTTTTCATGTTTTAAAAAATAATTTAACTGCTGAGATTTATTCATGTCGGTGCTTAATTGTTTTATAGGATTATCTACCTTTGAAGCCCCTAACCTGTTTCTTGTTTACCAAATGCATTACTACTTGTTCAGTCATCCAGGATTCAAACCTGGGCCTCCTCTACCACCTGGCTTTCATTAGTCAGGATTAAGTTCGACCACATACAACAAGAGCAAAAACAGACAACAGATAAAGCCAATGGCTTACACAAGATAAAAGGTAATTGTATTCTCCCAAGAAAAGGAGCCCAGATGCAGCTGGGCCAGTGTGTACAGGTTCACAGTGCCAGGTTTCTTCCCTCTTGATGCTGTGTCATTCTCAACACATGTCCCCACCTTCAAGGCCCAGGGTAGCTGCTTGGGCGCCTGCTATCACATGCCTACAACAGCCAGTAGGAAAGAGCGGAAGCAGGGTTCAATCCTTCTAGTAACACTTTCTAGAAGTTCCACACAGCACTTCTTTCATCTCACTAAACTGAATTTAGTGATATGGTCACATCTAGCTACAAAAAAAACTTGATTTTCAATCTTTTCAATGGGCAACAACAGTATATCCAACTGAAAATCTGGGTTCTATTTACAAAGAAAATGTTTTCCAGGATGAGCACAGTCAGTCTTCAGGATACTTCTTATTTCACACATTCAGTCCTCTCAGCTCATCATCACTATTTAGCTAAGTCAATCCTATCAGCATGGTTATAATTCGTTTCATCATCATCTCTGCCTGAACAATAACATCTTGACTGAGTTCCTTGAGCCAAATGAAAATAAGGGGAAAACAGAGAGATTGGCTGCAATCTGGTGTCTGTGCATTTGTGGATAGTCTTGCTGAGGTTTAGTGCTCAGAGATGAAGAGATGAGGGTCCCGAGAAGGAAAACTGTCCATATGTCAGGAAACACTTCTCAGTGGAAAGAATTAAAAAAAAAAAATCAACAGAGAATAAATATTAACAACATTCTCTACTCAAAACAAATATTTTTCACAAATGAAAGCAAAATAAAAACTTTTGCAGATAAAAAAAAGCTGACAGAATTCACTGAAAACAGACATGTACTATGAGAAATTTTTTAATTGAAACATTTGAAATATACTGATGAGGTCAGCTTTCATTCCAATCCCAAAGAAAGGCAATGCAAAACAATGCTCAAACTACTGCACAATTGCATTCATCTCACACGCTAGTAAAGTAATGCTTAAAATTCTCCAAGCCAGAATTCAGCAGTACGTGAACCATGAACTTCCAGATGTTCAAGCTCGTTTTAGAAAAGGCAGAGGAACCAGAGATTGAATTGCCAACATCTGCTGGATCACTGGAAAAGCAAGAGAGTTCCAGAAAAACATATTTCTGCTTTATTGACTATGCCAAAGCCTTTGACTGTGTGGATCACAATAAACTGTGGAAAATTCTGAAAAAGATAGGCATACCAGACCACCTGACCAGCCTCTTGAGAAACCTATATGCAGGTCAGGAAGCAACAGTTAGAACTGAAGATGGAACAACAGACTGGTTCCAAATAGAAAAAGGAGTATGTCAAAGCTGTATACTGTCATCCTGCTTACTTAACTTCTATGCAGACTACATCATGAGAAATGCTGGGCTGGAAGAAGCACAAGCTGGAATCAAGATTGCCGGGAGAAATGTCAATAANTTTTACAAGTGGTTGACCAGTTTTCCCAGCACCACTTGTTAAAGAGATTGTCTTTACTCCATTGTATATTCTTGCCTCCTTTGTCGAACATAAGGTGTCCATAGGTGTGTGGATTTATCTCTGGGCTTTCTATTTTGTTCCATTGATCTATATTTCTGTCTTTGTGCCAGTACATATTTTCAGTTCTTACCTTTAGATTTTTATCCCATTTTGCATTTGTGTTTATAAATGATGTGAGGAACTTTTCCATCTTATTGCTTTACAAGTGGTGGCTCAGTTTTCCAAGAACCAATGCTGAAAAGGTTGTCTTTTTTCCCATTGTATGAATATACTATATTTTACTTATCTAATTTTTTTTCTGTTTGTGGTTATCTGTATTTCTTCTTGTTTTTCACTATTGTAAATTATGCTGTCAGATATTTATTAATTAAAATTGTACATAAAAATTTTAAATAGCCTTTTAGCAGTAAAATTTTATCCTTTGCCAATCTGTCTTCCCTTACAATTGAGGCAAATAGAAAAATATTAAACAACTGTAGAATTTTGTAGGAACATATTTTATTTATATAAATTCTAATAACTTTCACCTTATAATTTAACAGTAATAGATTTTATTCTAAACAAACTAGTCAGAGTAGACTTTAAAGTCATATTTTTCAACTTAAAGTTTATGTTAAATTTAAAACACTTGCATTTTGGTAATAATCGCTCTTCAGGTAGTTTTGTAAATGACACCAATAAAGGCGATTGAACTTTCCTAGGATTTCTAAATATAATGTTGCTGCTGCTGCTGCTAAGTTGCTTCAGTCATGTCCGACTCTGTGCGACCCCATAAACGGCAGCCCACCAGGCTCTGCCGCTCCTGGGAGTCTCCAGGCAAGAGTACTGGAGTGGGTTGCCATTTCCTTCTCCAGTGCATGAAAGTGAAAAGTCAAAGTGAAGTCGCTCAGTTGTGCCTGACTCTTAAGAGACCCCATGGACTGCAGCCTACCAGGCTCCTCCGCCCATGGAATTTTCCAGGCAAGAGTACTGGAGTGGGTTGCCGTTGTCTTCTCCAAAATATAAGGTAAATTCCTATAAATATACTGTATCATAAGATTATATATTCAGTACTTTGAAATTTAGGATAGAACTATAGATGGGTTATTATCATTAAAATGGTTTTCTATATCTGAATGATCTATATTATTCATTTCTATATATAATGTTATGATTGTGTTTTAAGCCATTTTTTGACCCTACAGCAAATGAGTTTCATTAAAATTTATTACAGCTTTATTAAAAATGAGTAGCAATATAAAATATATCCAGATTAAATCACTCATGGCAGTCCAATGCCAATCTACTTAAAATAAAACTAATGTCCTTATGCTAACTTACCAGACCTTCTAGTGAATCTATTTTCTCTAGGATTTCTATTCTGGCTAACTATCAGCTCTGGTAAAGCTAATCATTTTTCCCAAGACACAATTTCCTTATTTTAAAATTAAAAAAAAAATTTTTAAGCAACTAGCTTTTAGGATTATTTGCAAGCATTTTTACAATAGTCTAACACAAATATATGATAGGAAAAATTATTCTGAGTATATACTACTTTGTTTTGCAAATCTCTGTGTTAAAATCTACCATTCTTAAAATACTTGACCTTCCAGAATATTGGGGCTCATAATGGCATGGTTAAAACCACAAGATATGCTACCTTCACGATTGTTTCTTTTGACTTTAATAATATTTTTTTCTTGGAGATGATGAGTGCTGATAGTAAAGTAAATGCCCCTAATAGTGATTTGGACACTATTTATCTTAGCTTAGTAGATATTTAGGCATGTGCCACATGCATGAAGGACAAGGACTAATTATATCTGAGGCCAGGTGAGAAGCAGAACACAGATGTCTACAATTCATGGAAATGTGTCTGGGCAACACTTTTCTGTGCTGTTTACAGAGAATAAACTTCAAGAAAATGGAAAAATACTCAAATGTAGAGGTCTTTTTAAAATCTTATTTCACAAATAAGGGCATAGAATATTCTACTTAAGATAATTTTATAATATCTTGAAAGTGAAAGTGTTTGTCACTCAATGGTGTCCGACTCTTTGCAATCCCGCAGACTGTAGCCCATCCATAGAATTCTCCAGGCAAGAATATTGGAGTGGATTGCCGTTTCCTCCTCCAGAGGATCTTCCCAACCAGAGATCAAACTTGGGTCTTCTTCACTGCAGCCAGATTCTTTACCAACTGAGCAATCAGGGATGGGAAAATATCTTGAAAGATACAACTAAACAATAATAAATACTAGTAATATTTGTATAGATGTTCACCTACTTGATTAAGGAGATACTATAGTAACAGTTTAGTTCTGTTTATTTTGGAAGAATTCTCAATGGGGAATAGGAGCTATTAGGAACGAAGAGGAGCTATTAATGAGTGAAGTCGCTCAGTCGTGTCTGACTCTTTGCAACCCGTGGACTGTAACCTACCAGGCTTCTCCGTCCATGGGATTTTCCAGGCAAGAATACCGGAGTGGGTTGCCATTTCCTTCTCCAGGGGATCTTCCCAACCCAGGGATTGAACCCGGATCTCCTGCCTTGCAGGCAAACGCTTTAACCTCTGCTAATAGGAGGCTATTAGCTTTCATCTGAATAAGTTGAACACATTTTCTGGAGCAAGGAGATTCCACCAGACAGGAAAATATCTCTTCTTTTTCTTTCTACCTAACCAAGACAAAGAAGGAGAAGGAGAAAAGGAAGGATAGTTGGAGGCAGAGAAGAGAGGAGGGAGGAGAAATCACACACAAAACAAGCAAAAAGCCTTATCCTTTTATACGTTTCATAAATTATTGTACTTTTGCTTTGTATTCTAGGTTTGCTTAGTTATTAGATGTTATGTGTGTGTTCCCAAATATTAAACACATATATGTCCAGTACCATATTTATACATCTTTATAGGTTTTTCTTTAATCTGACCACCTAAAACAAATTTAGAAGTGCTTTTATAGAGTGAAGTAAGCCAGAAAGAAAAACACCAATACAGCATACTGACACATATATATGGAATTTAGAATGATAGTAATGACGACCCTGTATGTGAGACAACAAAGGACACAGACATAGAGAATGGACTTTTGGCCTCAGAGGGAGTAGGAGAGGGCGGGATGATCTGGGAGAATGGCATTGAAGCATATATACTATTATGTAAGAAACGAATCACCAGTCTATGTTTGATACAGGATGCAGGATGCTTGGGGCTGATGTACGGGGATGATCCAGAGAGACGTTGTGGGGTGGGAGGTGGGAGGGGGATTCGGGATTGGGAGCTTGTGTACACNAATATAATCAATCTGATTTCGGTGTTGACCATCTGGTGATGTCCATGTGTAGAGTCTTCTCTTGTGTCGGCTGGGGCAGCAGCTGCGCAGCACTGGAGCAGCTGTGAGGAAAAACCCCGAGTCCAAGGGCAGAGAGGCCCCAGCAAGAGGGTAGGAGGGGCAAACGTGTGATT
Organism: Neotragus pygmaeus; assembly: GCA_006410875.1. Lineage (NCBI taxonomy): Eukaryota > Metazoa > Chordata > Mammalia > Artiodactyla > Bovidae > Neotragus > Neotragus pygmaeus. The sequence continues at coordinate 673,437 of SJYV01010127.1, forward strand.
AGAATCAAACCCCGTTCCTGCCAGAGATACTCAGAGGGCTCAAACAAACCTTGGGCGCACCAGTAGCCAGGGACCCCACAGAGACTGAGATAGAACTGTGTTTGAGTATCACTGTGGAGGTATGGGTCAACAGCGGACTGCCACAGGAGCAAGGCTCTGAGTGCAGCAGACTTGGGTATGGCATAAGCCCTCTTGGAGGGGGTTGCCATTAACCCCACCACAGAGCTCCCAGAACTTACACAGGACTGGGAAGTAGACTAGTGGAGTGCACAAAAAGAACCTTGTGCACCAGGACCCAAGAGAAACGAGCAGTGACCCCACAAAAGACTGACCCAGACTTGCCTATGCAGAGTACATCATGCAAAATGCCAGTCTAGATGAAGGATAAGCTGGAATCAAGACTGCTAGGAGAAATATCAATAACCTCATATATGCAGATGACACCACCTTTTTGGCAGAAAGTGAAGAACTAAACAGTCTCTTGATGAGAGTGAAACAGGACACTGAAAAAGTTGACTTAAAACTCAACATTCAAAAAACTAAGATCATGGCATCCAGTCCCATCACTTCATGGCAAATAAAGGGGGAAACAATGGAAACAGTGAGAGACTTTCTTTTCTTGGGCTCCAAAATCACTGTAGATGGTGACTGCAGCCATCAAATTAAAAGACATTTGCTCCTTGGAGGAAAAGCTATAACCAATTTGGACAGCATATTAAAAAGCAGAGACATTACTTTGCCACCAAAGGTCCATCTAGTCAGAGCTATGGTTTTTCCAGTAGTCTATATATTAGAGATGTGAGAGTTGGACTATAAAGAAAGCTGAATGCCGAAGAATTGATGCTTTTGAACTGTGGTGTTGGAGAAGATTCTTGAGAGTCCCTTGGACTGCAACGAGATCCAACCAGTTCATCTTAAAGGACGTCAGTCCTGAATATTCATTGGAAGGACTGATGCTGAAGCTGAAACTCCAATACTTTGGCCACCTGACGAAAAGAACTGACTCACTGGAAAAGACCCCGACACTGAGAAGGATTGAAGGCAGGGGAGAAGGGGACAACAGAGGATGAGACGGTTGCATGACATCACTGACTAGACGGACATGAGTTTGAGCAAGCTCTGGGAGTTGGTGACGGACAGGNCTGGAAAAGACCCCGACACTGAGAAGGATTGAAGGCAGGGGAGAAGGGGACAACAGAGGATGAGACGGTTGCATGACATCACTGACTAGACGGACATGAGTTTGAGCAAGCTCTGGGAGTTGGTGACGGACAGGGAAGCCTGGCGTGCTGCAGTCCATGAGGTCGCCAAGAGTTAGACATCACTGAGCAACTGAACTGAATGGAATGTGACGAGAAGACAGACATTTTGGGTGCATTCAGGCCTCCCGGCCACATGGAGAATAAGATTAATACGAAAAGGCCAGGAGAGTTAGTTGTCCTAACTAATTCATATCACACTGACCCACTAAGGCTTCTACAAAATTAAGCCCGCAACACCAATTAATTCTACAACAGTCACCTGGCAATAAGAAAGAAGTTTGTGCTGTATCAAGTCAAGGATTAAATCATTTGTAGGAGCCAGTAAATGTGTTGGCATCTATTAGCCAACATCTTGACAAGTTAGGCTATCAAACATGCACTTTAGCCTGCTGAGCAAGTCAGCCCAATAAAACAGGTAACCAGGCAATGACCCAGAATTTTCCTCCTCTGACAAGTAGAAGCAAAATATAGATTTCACTGTCTCTTTCATAAATAGGAAGCTATAAGCAAGTACATGTGTAGCCATACACATAATTTCCCCAATAAGTATTGCAAGGTAGCAACAACAACAACAAAATTCTTAAGACTTAGAATAGGGTAGTTAGAAACACTAGATCAGCATCTGACCTTGAATTCCTGGAAAGTAGCAAACAATAGCAGAACAGTTTCAAATTTTTATGTAGCCTCTTAATACAGATTGTGGTTTGTAAAGCCAATGAGCGAATATTGGGAAGGTGTGTCTGAAGGACAGCCAGAGCTGAGTGGGAGTAGACAGTCTTATAATGGGTTGTTTTATCCAAGGATCTAGGCCAGCACTCTTGCCTGGAAAGTCCCATGGACGGAAGAACCTGGTGGGCCACAGTCCATGGGGTCGCTAAGAGTCGGACACGACGGAGCGACTTCACTTTCACTTTTCACTTTCATGCACTGGAGAAGGAAAGGGCAAACCGCTCCAGTGTTCTTGCCTGGAGAATCCCAGGGACGGGCGAGCCTGGTAGGCTGCCGTCAATGGGGTTGCACAGAGTCGGACACGACTGAAGCGACTTGGCAGCAGCAGCAGATGAGAAACATGGAGCCAGGATTCATAGGGGAAATCAAGGCAGCCAATGAAATAATCAGGTCATGAGGAAAGTGGGAAAGCCAAGTGGATGACTTTTTCTGAGGAGCAGTACAAATGCTTGTATGAGTTTTCTATGGCTATTGTAACAAATTACCACAAACTCAGCGGCTTAAAAGAACACAGATTTGGACTTCACTGGTGGTCCAGTGGTTAAAAATTTGCCTGCCAATACCGGGAACATGGGTTCGATCCCTGGTCTGGGAAGATCTCACATGCCTCAGGGCAGCCAGAACCATGAGCCACAACTACTGAAGCCCAAGAGTGCAGAGCCTGTGCTCCCCAACAAGAGAAACCACGGCAACAAGAAGCCCGTGCACCACCACCAAGAGTAGCACCGCTCCCCGAAACTAGAGTGCCTACGTCCAGCAACAAAGACCCAGCACAGCCAAAAAGCCAAATACATAAACACTTAAAAAAAAACCCACAGATTTATTATCTTCCGTTCTGCTCATTAAAAGTCTAACACAGACCTCACAGGGCTACGATCAGGGTGTCAGTAGGATGTACATTTTCTGGGGGCTTTACAGAAGAATTTGTTTCTTTGACTTTCCATCTTGTAGATGTCATCCACCTTCCTTGACACATGGTCCCTTCCTCCATCTTCAAAAGAGGCCTGGTCCTTCTCACATGGCTCTCTCTTTGGTTCTTTCTTTTGATTCCCCTCTTCCACTTTTAGGGACCCGTGATTACACTGGAATCACCAAATTAATTCAGGATAATCTCCATGTTTTGAGGTCAGCTGAATAGTAATTTTAACTTCCCTTACCATGTAACTCAGATGGTAAAGAGTCTGCCTGCAATGCAGGAGACTGGGGTTCCATCCCTGGGTTGGGAAGATCCCCTGGAGAAGAAAATGGCAACCCACTCCAGTATTCTTGCCTGGAAAATCCCATGGACGGAGGAGGTGGGCTACAGTCCATGGGGTCACAAAGAGTTGGAAACAACTGAGCGACTAACACTTTCACTTCGCTTTACCACATAACGTAATATAATCAACAGTTCCAAGGTTTGAATGTGAACACATGGGGGGCGGGGGGAGGCGCGGTTAACGGAGGGGACAGCGACGACATTATTCTGCCTACCACAGTGCTGCTAGCAGCTCTCCATAGGGATTCCTCCATTGATTTCCATGAATAAAGCAAGTCTATGCTGTTGTAGATCTTCAGGAAGGTGTGGACAAGGTGGCCAAGAAAGCATTAATAGCACTGAAGACTGGACTGGACCAGAATGGAGTAGCTGGGAAGCTTGGTGCCACTAAGAAGCACAAAGACACGAAAAATAGCGGGTGGAGGTGGGAGAAGGATCAGGGTTTGAGCCAAAGACGTGGCACTGGCTGTAAGATCTTACTTGGGCAAGTCATTTAACTTCAGCGTCCTACTTTCCTCATCCATAAGATGAAAAAGTTGATCTAAATAAATAATTCTCTAAAGTCTCTTCAAAGTGCTACGATGTCATGTAATAGGGGAGAAAGGAAAAAAGACCAAAAGTTTACTCTCTTTAAATTTAAAACCAGGGTTTAGTATTTCATCTTCCCATGGAAATGGAGAGTAGAAAAGTAGACTTTTTTATTTTGAGGACAAATAAGTAACATCTTGAAAACACTAAGTATGTGGGAAAATCTGACTCTCTAAATTTTTATTAAACTTTTGACTAATCCATGTAAATTTTAAAAGTCAACAGATGACATATTCTGATGATCCTAATCACTTTGCTGATAAAGGTCCATCTAGTCAAAGCTATGGTTTTCCCAGTAGTCATGTAGAGATGTGAGTTGGACCATAAAGGCTGAGCACTGAAGAACTGATACTTTCAAACTGTGGTGCTGGAGAAGACTCTTGAGAGTCCCTTGGAGAGCAAGGAGATCAAACCAGTCAATCCTTAAAGGAAATAAACCCTGAATATTCATTGGAAGGACGGATGCTGAAGCTGAGGCTCCAATACTTTGGCCACCTGATGGGAAGAGCGGACTCATTAGAAAAGACCCTGATATTAAGAAAGACTGAAGGCAAGAGGAGAAGGAGATGACAGAGGATGAGATGGTTGCATGGCATCACTGACTCAATGGACATGAGTTTGAGCAAACTCCAGGAGATGATGAAGGACAGCAAAGTCTGGCACGCTGCAGTCCAGGGGATTGCAAAGAGTCAGACATGACTGAGCAACTGAACAACAACAATAATTAAAATATATAAAATGATAATATTATATCATTACAAAAAGAAAGAAAATTTTAGAAGGTTAACCAATATTTAGTTTTGGGGAGGAAGGATTGGGAACCATGTAGGAACCAGTTCCTAGGAAGTAAAAAGTGTCATTCAGGACAAATCATGAGTTATGAAACTGGTAACCAATAGATTAATAAATACCAAGAACAACAAACACTTAAATGTAAAAAAATGAATTAAATGTCCATGACTTCAGAATACTAATTTTAAAAAGATATAGTATGAAATATACTATGTATCCTTAATACACAAGAATATTGTTCATGGTATTTGAATATTGATTATAGCAATTCTCAGCTATTCAATATAACTCAATCTCCAGAAACAGTACCTAGGCTTCTTACCAGAAAGAACCGATTATAATCATTAACACCCTACACAAATGTACCAGAGGAACACAGGAAAGTATAAAGAATTATAGTCAACCTAAAAGTTAAGGAGTATCTCCTCTAAGATAATAATCCAGATACATACTTTTTGGTCTCAATTAACTCTTACATAAATATTAGAAAGGTAGGCTTTGGGAATTCAGAAATAAATATCTGGGTAATTTACACAGAAAGAAGAGAGCTACAGGTTTTGTAAATGATTGCCTGTTCTAAATGATAACCATGTTAAAAAAAAAAAGCAAATGTATATGTAACCAACATTTTAAGGACATCACAACTGAGATCAGGAAGAATATTTACATTCATGGAAGGAAAGCTGTGGTTCTTATAGCTGAGAATTGCTATGAAGTAAACATTTGGAAGCCTAAGCCCTAGTCTCCATATCTCTAAAGGCCCAGGTCTGCTCACTTGTAAAATAAAAAGATTCTAGTGTTTGAGAGGATAACAGCTAGTTATTTTTCACATTTACTGATGACAAATATTAAGAAGCAGGTTGCTGCTGCTGCTGCTGCTAAGTCGCTTCAGTCGTGTCCGACTCCGTGCGACCCCATAGACGGCAGCCCACCAGGCTCCCCTATCCCTGGGATTCTCCAGGCAAGAACACTGGAGTGGGTTGCCATTTCCTTCTCCAATGCATGAAAGTGAAAAGTGAAAGTGAAGTCACTCAGTCGTATCCGACTCTTAGCGACCCCATGGACTGCAGCCTACCAGGCTCCTCCGTCCATGGGATTTTCCAGGCAAGAGTACTGAAGTGGGGTAACATTGCCTTCTCCAAGAAGCAGGTACATACTGTCAAATGAAAGCCTTATGATAGATAAGGGAGTAATTTTACATTAGAAAACATCGTTAAATATTACAACTTGCTATCAAAAGCCTACAAATTACCTTTTAGTTTAGTAGCAAACTTGGTTTTTAGAACAGTTTTAGGTTCACAGGAAAACTGAGCAGAAGAGGCTCCCATCTATCCCCAGTCCCATACACACAGCCTCTCCTACTATCAAATCCTGAGCCAGAGTGTCACATTTATTACAATCAATAAGCCTACAGTGACACATCATCTAAAGTCCATAGTTTACATTAGGGTTCACTCTTGGAGTTAACATTCTATGGGTTTTGACAAATGTATAACCACATGTAGCCACAATTACAGTATCATATAGAACAGTGTCACTGCCCTAAAAGTCCTCTTGACTTTGACCCTTCATCCCTCCCTTGCCACCAACCCATGGCAACCACTGATCTTTCTACTCATTACCCTTTTTAAAGGACAATGCTTCCCTAGGAAGAGAAACTAAAGAGCCTCTTGATGAAAGGTGAAAGAGGAGACTAAAAAAGCTGCCTTAAAACACATCCTTCAAAAAACTAAGATCATGGCATCCAGCCTCAACACTTTATGGCAAACAGATGGAGGAAAAGTGGAAACAATGGCAGATTTTATTTTCTTGGGCTCCAAAAATCACTGCAGACGGTGACCGCAGCCATGAAATTAAAAGACGCTTGCTCCTCAGAAGAAACGCTAAGACAAAACTAAACAGCGTATTAAAAAGCAGACACATCACTTTGTTGACAAAGGTCCATATAGTCAAAACTATGGTTTTTCCAGTAGTCATGTATAGATGTGAGAGTTGGAACATAAAGAAGGCTAAGTGCTGAAGAATCGATGCTTTTGAATTGTGGTGCTGAGGAAGACTCTTCAGAGTCCCTTAGACTGCAAGGAGATCCAACCAGTACATACTAAAGGAAATCAGTCCTGAATATTCATTGAAAGGACTGATGCTAAAGCTGAAACCCAATACTTTGGCCACCTGATGCGAAGAACTGTCTCATTTGAAAAGACCCTGATGCTGGGAAAGATTGAGGGCAGGAGGAGAAAGGGGCAACAGAGATGGTTGGATGGCATCCCTGACTCAATGGACATGAGTCTGAGCAAACTCCAGGAGTTAGTAAAGGACAGGGAAGCTTGGTGTGCTGCAGCCCACAGGGTCACAAAGAGGCAGATGTGATTAGCAGCTGAACAACAGAACAATGCAACCTAAAGGGGGAACAACTCCTTATATGGCCATTCAACATCCTAACCTATCTTTATTCATTCTCCTACATCACTGAGCAACTGACATGAGAATGAAAATATTTCCCCTCAAGAAATGTACTATCTGTAAGTTATTGGTACATTAATTATAACAAACTCTGATATTATCCTGGAGAAGGAAATGGCAACCCACTCCAGTATTCTTGCCTGGAGAATCCCATGGAGAGAGGAGCCTGGCAGGCTACAGTCCACTGGGTCACAAAGAGTTGGACACAACTGAGCGACTTCACTTTCACTTTCACTTTTTGATATTATACTCATCTAAACTTCAAAGAATTTTAGAGAATGTGGTAAAACATGACTATCTGAAAGCAAGCAAGCAGTATTTTGTCCTTACCATTTTTTCCTAATAATCTTTAATTTTTATGCCATTTTTGATTAACTTTATTTTTCAACAGATGCTATAGGTATAACTAAAATAAAAGAAACTGGTACTTCCTGCTCCTGATAGTATAATAAAAAGCCTTCATCATAATGCCCTATGAGCTTTTGTTTCTCTGCTTTTTGTCAAGAAATTCATAGACCAAAACTCCAGCTTTTACATCTTTTTTAATAGCAGTGGTCAAAATACTGGAAATTAACAGCTATCAAAAAGCAGAATCTGGCAATGTACACTCATGAGACACATTTTACAGTTAAGAAAAACCATGGTGGCCATTCCCCAGCGCTCTTCCCTGACTCAAGCCTGGCTTACAGCTGTTTCACAAGCCCTAACCCTGGACTCCGAACAAAAATCAGGCAGGTATGTGAGACCCAAACCATCCTGGCTAACTGGGTGAGGCCCCTTGTCACCTACAGCACATTTTCACTTGCCAAAACAGCTTGCTTCCAGTCAGACAGGAGTAGAGCTGATGAGAAAGAAGCCTGAAAAAAACATCATCTCTTGTGCATTTCCAACTACAGTGCCCTGCCAAGAGGCCAGTTTTCAGATGAAAAAATGTTACTGTGGATTTTAAAGCCATTTTCTTGTATCATGTACCATGGCTAGGATCATTTTTGGCTTCCCATATTACCTAAACCCAGTACACTTTAATATGAAATTTTGTTGTTCAAGGTAGGCAACATAAGATCCTTTCAAAAATCGAACCCAGCAAATGGGATAGTGACTAGAAAGGGTGGGGGCTCAAATGTGGTTTCTGGATTTTAGTAACATTCTACTTCCTGATTTGGGTGCTCATTACACAATGTGTAGAGGTGCATATTATTTTCAACATTAATGAAATACTTCAATAAACAAGCTCAAACCAAAATCAAATGTTCATCAATAGAAAACTAGAGTAATGGGTATGAAACAGGTAATTCACAAAAACTCAAAAGGGCAATAAATTTTGAAAAGATGTCCCATCCCCTTGAACTTCAGAACTTTTTCCCTACTGCCCTCAGACACGCCTCTATCATCCTCAATTACTCAACCTTTTCTCAGACGTGCCTGCTTGGGACACAACCCTGGCTGCACATACAACCACCTGGGAGTTTCAAAAAATCACCCAAGCCTGAGCTCCACCTCAGACTATTTGAGTCAGAACTCTGGGGGCTGGGACCCAGGAAATGGTATGTTTACAAGCCCTCCCTGGTGATTTAGGTGTGCAGCCAGGGTGAAAGTCACTGCCAACTGAAACCTGGCTCTCCCTGCAGCCCTCTGCAGTCTGGCTGCCTTAATACTCATAATCCTCTTCCCATTAAGCTGGAGACAGGGTCGGTGCTCTTATTTCTCATTGCCACTTCCAAATTCCTATCGCACTGGTCTCTAAAAGCTTCAGCTTTCAACCTCACATTATCAAACCACACCATTCCTAATTCTGTTGTGGTCATCAACATGACACCCCCAACCTCACTTCTAAACAATTTTAGCTCGTGGCTGTGATACTCTCTCCAACACTGTTATTATCAAACTGCATGATAAAAGAAATCAACAAATACCTCGAGACAAAAGAAAATGTAAAAATAACATACCAAAACTTATGGGATACAGCAAAAGCAATTCTAACATGGAAGTTCATCATAAGGATAAATGCCTACATGAAGAAACATGATAAATCTCAAATAAACAAGAGTATTTACACCTCAAGGAACTAAAAAGAGAAGAACAAATGAAACCCATACTTTATAGAAGGAAAGAAATAAAGATCACAGTAAAACAAAATAAATGAAATAAAGACTAAAAAGACTAGGAAAAGATCAATGAACTAAGAGCTGGTTCTCTGAAAAGATAAACAAAATGGACAAACCTTTAGCTAGACTTATCAAGAAAAAAAAGGACCCAAAGTCCAAAATGAAAGAAGGAAAATTATGATTGATACCACAGAAATACAAAGGTTCATAAGAGACTACTATGAACAACTTATATCCAAGAAATCTGACAACCTAGAAGAAACGGATAAATTCCTAGAAATAAAATGCATGATGATTTAAATATCTGCCCAGATGAATCCCTGACGGTCTCCTCTCCTCTCAGAATCTGGTCCTCACCTGACCGTAGCGACTCATTCCCACAGTCATATCCTAGAACCTGTCTTTACCAATAATTTGACCCCCTCTATCATCTCAATTTCTAGCATCCTACTCTTCAGCCACCCCTTATTTTTCCAACTCACCTCCTCGAACATCTTTTTTAAAACTCCAGTTCTACAATCCATTGATCCTACCACCTTTTCACTGTTCTTCACCAACCTAGAGTCCATGGCCCATCACTATACCCTGCTCTTGTGAACACATCCTCGACTACCTTGTCCCCTCCTCCCCTATCATCATCACCAGGCAAACCCCAAACCTAGATAAATCCTACCGCCACATTATCCACACAGGTAAGTTTTTCAACTCTGCTGACTGACCTCACTATATACCTATAATCAGAGACAAGTGGGCCAAGGTGCAGCCTTGTAATCACAGACCATTTCTCTATTCTCCTGAATGACTGCTACTGTTGTACAGTCACGAAGTCGTGTTGAACTCTTTCCAACCCCATGGACTGCAGTACACCAGGCCTCCCTGTCCCTCACTACCCTCACAGAGATTGCCCAAGTGCGTGTCCATTGAATCGGTGACGCTATCCAAGCATTTCATCCTCCTTTTGCCTTACATCTTTCACCGCATCAGGGTCTTTTCCAGTGAGTCGGCAAAGGTCACACCTTTTCCTCTCTTCTCACTCTCCTTCATTTCAGTCCTACATCACATTCAATGAGAAAATTAAAAGCAATCAAATTTATTAGTTTACCCATATTTGTGCCAAAGTACTCTTACCTTCCCTTTGCCACTGGGATGAATGGTCCATGCTCCCACTATTAATAAAACCAGTCCCTCCACGATATGCTAGATCCCGCCCCTTTCATCTACTCAACTCATTCCAGCAATTCTCCCCTCTCTCTTATGCATGAGCAGTTTCCCCCATTTTATATATCATTCATATCAGCATGAAACATGCTGAAGTATCTCTTTGAAAAAACTTTCTTAATCCCATATCTTCTTCTAGCAATAGTCCCATTTCTCTACTCTGCTTTTGGACAGAAATTCTTCAAAGGAGATGTCTATTTTTGCTATCTCCAAATCCTGTCTTCCCATTCTCTTAGGGGATACCAACCTAGTCTTGATCACCTCACTATTCCATAGAAAAACCTCCTGTGAAAGTCTTTACTGACCTCACGTTGCTAAAATCAAAGGTCAGGTCTCAGCACTCAACTTACTTGATCTATTGGAGCATATCTGATTATCACCAACCAGTCCTTTTTTAAAACATTTCACACTAGGCTTCGAAAACAATACTGCTCTGGTTCTCCTCCTCCTAACTGGGCACTCATTTTCAGTCTCGTTGGTAAGCTTGTCTTTCTGACCTCTGAATACCAGTCTGGCCCAGGGCTCTTCCTGGACATCTCCGCATTCATCCCTCCAATCTCGTGGCTTAATCCTCTCCTCAGTGCTGACATCCTTGCTTCTAGCTATTAGACTCTATTGCAGACTCTATTGACTTCTATTGCAGATTCATGTATCTATGCGCCTCATCAACACCTTAACCAAAATGCTGAGGAAGCATCTAGAACTTACCAGTTCAAAAATCAAACTCCTGAATTCTCCCTCCTCCCCAAACCTACTTCTCCTACTGATCCTTTTCAATGAATGGCAACTCTAGCCTTCCAGTTTTCATAGCCAAAAGCTCTGCACTGATAGTTTTTCTCTCACAGCCCACATCTAATATATCAGCATACCTCACTGACTCTGCTTATAAATATTATAAATAATCAAGCAAGAGTACTGGAGTGGGCTGCCACTGCCTTCTCCAAATACATGTATAAGTCTGTATAAATAATACATCCAGACTGTGAACACTTTTCCTCACCTTCATCAATTCACCATTATCTAGCTTGAATTATAACAATGACGTCCTAATTAGTCTCCCTGCTTCCTCCTTTAGCCTCTCTTACAATCTCCTCTCAACACAACACTCTATGATCCTTTTAAAGCCTAAATGAGACAATGTCATCCTCTGTTCAAAACCCTCACATTTCAGATGGCAATCGCCCTCAAGGTAAAAGACAAAGTCTCTATAATTGTCTATGAGGCTCACTATTCATTCTCTTGCCTCACGTCCTGCTACTCCCTTACTTTTTTCCAGCTGCCGTGGCTTCCCTGTGGGTCTGTGAACAGGTCACAAGGGTCTTCTCATTTGCTCTCCCCTCTGCCTGGACTGTTCCTCTGGTTATCCACAAGGTACTTGCTCTCTTCTTTCTCTCCACAGCATAGCANCCTAATTACACAATTCTTTTAAGCCTCATATTTTATGTGAATGACAAAAAACACTGAAGCAAACTGATGGTTCCTCAAAAAATCAAACTGAGAATTACCCTGTGCTGTGCTTAGTCATTCGGTCATGTCCGACTCTTTGTGACCCTATGGACTGTATCCCACCAGGCTCCTCTGTCCATAGGGACTCTCCAGGCAAGAATACTAGAGTGGGTTGCCATGCCCTCCTCCAGGGGGTCTTCCCAACCCATGGATCAAACCCAGGTCTTCTGCATTGCAGGTGGATTCTTTACCATCTGAGCCATCAGGAAAGCCCAAGAATACTGGAGTAGGTAGCCAATCCCTTCTCCAGGGGGTCTTCCAGACCCAAGAATCAAACCGGGGTCTCCTGCATTACAGGCAGATTACTTACAAGCTGCGCTACTGAGGAAGCCCGAGAATTATTCTATGTATACTTATGGTATACATTCAAGAGAACTCAAACAATAACTGTGTACCAATGTTTACAGAAGCACTATTCATAATAGCCAAAAGATGGAAACAACCCACATATCTGTGAACTAATGAACAGATAAACAAAATGTGATATATGCCTACAATGGAATATTACTTAGCCTTAAAAAGGAAGAAAATTCTGCAATATGCCACAAGGATGAACCTGGAAGACATGATACAAAGCAAAATAAATCAGACACAAAGAGAAATACTGTATTCCAGAGACAAAGTGGAAAGGTGGTTACCAGAACTGGAGAGAGGGGGAACTGGGGCGTTATTATGTAACAGGTTATACAGAATTGCAGTTCAGGAAGATAAAGGTTCTGGAGAGGATGGTGGTGACCACTGCACAACAAAATGAATGCACTTCATGTCCCTGAATAGTGCACTCACACGGTCAGACGCCACATGTTATGGACATTTTACCACAATTTTAAAAAAAAGCAAATACTAGAGCAAGAAACACACAGTCCTCCTGATGGAAATAATGAAGCCTCAGGTATTGCATGTAAATTAGAATTTTACATGGGAGCTATTTTTCTAGGGAGCTATGATATATAGTTTTCCTCAATTACTCAAAATGTTCAGAGACCCTGAAAATACCTGAATTACCACTACCTTTAACTCAATGAAATGAGAAAAACAAACACCAAATAATGTTAATAGGATTCTGTAAAACTACTATTCCCAACATATCACAATCAATACAGCACCAGGGTAGTTACACTGAAGCTCTACACACATAAAATCTTCAAATAAACTTTTGCAGGCATGTATTAAGTACTTCTATTTGATGACCAACTGTCCAGCAAAGCTCTCAAAAATCTAATGCACCACACTAAACATGAAGATGAGAATAAGAAAATAACTAAGTGTTATAGAAAGCTTAAAGAACAAAGCTGAAGCAGATTTTCGCATGTTTTTCAAGGCAGAAAGACAAGGAGGCACAAGAGTCTGAAACAATGAACGCTGTACAGGCACACTTCCAAGATAATGCGTGTTCAGCTCCAGACTGTCACAATTAAGTGAACATTCCAATAAAGTGAGTTACATGAATGTCCTGTTTTCCCAGAGCATGTGATAGTTATGTTCACACTATACCACAGTCTATTAAGTGTGCAACAGTATTATATCTAAAAGCAATATATATAATTTTAAAATAGTTTACTGCTTAAAAAAAAAAAGCTAACCATCATGTGGGCTTTCAGAGTCATATCTTTATGCTGGTGGAGGATCTTTCTCTGATGTAGGAGGCTACTGACTGATCAGGTGGTGCTACTGAGAAAGAACCTGCCTGCCAATGCAGCAGACATGTAAGAGACATAGGTTCGATCCCTGGGTCAGGAAGATTCCCTGGAGGAGGGCATAGCAACCACTCCAGTATTTTGCCTGGAGAATCCCATGGACAGAGGAGCCCCAAAGGCTACACTCCATGGGGTCACAAGAGTTGGACATGACTGAAGCGACACACACACACTCTGACTGATCAGGGTATGAATGCTGAAGTTTGAAGTGGATGCAGCAATTTCTTAAAGACAACAATGAAGTTTGCTGCATCAACTGAATTGCTTTCCCAAATGGTTTCTCTGTAGCAAGTAATGCTGTTACACAGCATTTTACCCACAGGAGAACTTCTTTGAAAATTGGAGTTAACCTCTCAAACACTGTCACCATGGTATCAAATAAGTAGATGTAATATTCTAAATACTTTGTTGTCATTTCAACAATCTTCACATAATCTTCATTGGGAGTAGGTACCATCTCAAGAAATCACTTTCTTTGCTCATCCATAAGAAGCAATTCCTCATCCATTAAAGTTATATCATGAGATCACAGCAATTCAATCACATCTTTAGACTCCACTACTAATTCCACCTCTCTTGCTGTTTCCACCACATCTGCTATTATGTCCTCCACCAAGTCTTGAACTCCTCAAAGTTATCCATGAGGGTTGGAATCAACTTCTTCCAAAGTGAAAGTCACTCAGTCGTGTCCAGCTCTTTGTGACCCCATGGACTGAGCCTGCCAGGCTCCTCTGTCCCTGGGGAGTCTCAAGGCAAGAATACTGTAGTGGGTTGCCATGCCCTTCTCCAGGGGGTCTTCTCAACCCAGGGATCAAACCCAGGTCTTCCACATTGCAGGCGGATACTTTACCAGCTGAGCTACTCAGGAAGTCTGACAGTGTAATACCTGCTTTCACCTGAACACTTAGGGGCCACTGCAGGGTTATCAATTAGCCTAATTTCAATATTACATTTCAGGGACTATGGAAGCCCAAGGAGAGAGGGAGAAACAGGGTAACAGTCAGTTGGTGGAGCAGTCAGAACACACACGTTTCTCAATTAATTTCACTCTCTTATATGGGCACAGTTCATGGCACCCAAAAACAATTACAATGGCAACATAGAGAATCACGGTTGACAGATCACCATAACAAATTAATAATAATGACAAAATTTGAAATATTGTGAGAATTACCACAATGTAACATAGAGACACAAAGTGAGCAAATATTGTGGGAATACGGCACCAATAGAATTATTTGATGCAGGTTTGCATCAGAGACCTTCAATTTGTAAAAAAAAAAAACCACAATAATTAAAGCACAATAAAATAAAGCTTGCCAGTAAAGCTAAACACAGTACCAGCAACTCAGACAAACCAGAGAACTACCATGTCAGTTTCTGTAATTCCTATCATTTAAGAACAATATCCCAAACAACCACCCAGAAGCTTTTTAATGAAAACATTCACAGTACTGACCACATAAAAATGTAAAGCATTAGAATAGTGAAATACAGAAAAAAGTTAACAAGTAGTCTGAAAATATCTGTTCCATATCTAACAGCTAAGGGGATAATATCTTTACAGAAAAACTCCTACAAATCAATAAGGAAAAGGCAAAACCAGCAGGGAATAGAAAAATTATATAAACTGTTTTCCAGTGCTTCATCTTTCAAATCTTAAAACGCTGCTCACAGGTTCTTCACATCAATTTTCCTAAGCCTGGTCTTTCACACTTAGTAATTCACTCTGAATTACTCCCACAGATCTGTATAACATGGTCTCCAGGAAGTCAAAATTAAGCTCATGTGCTTCCCATTTAAAGGAACTTTGCATAATCCCGAAGACTGTCATACACCTGATGAAAGACTTGACCTAGAATATATAAAGCACTCTTACAACTCAATGGTAAACAACAGCTTAGTTTTTAAATGGGCAAAGGAATGAATAGACATTTCTCCAAAGAAGATATACACGTGGCCAATAGCAGACAAAAAGATGCTCAACATTAGCCATCAGGGAAATACAAATCAAAACCACGAGACAATGCTTCACACCCACTAGGACAGCTAGAATTTTTTTTTTTAATTTAAAAGATAATAAGTGTTGGCAAGGATGTGAAGAAATCAGAACCTTTACACTGCTTATAGGAATATAAAATGGTGCAGCCACTTAAAAAAAAAAAAAAGTCTGGTAGTTCTTCAAAATGTTAAATGTAGAATTACCATATGACCCAGGAATCCTACTCTTACGTACATAGCCAAGAGAAATGAAATCATTATGCTCCCACAAAAAAACCTGTACACCAATATTCATAGCAGCATTATTTAGGATAACCAAAACAACTGAAATACCCATCAACAGGACAAATGGATAAATAATTGGTGGTATATCCACACAGTGAAACAATATTTAGCAATAAAAAGAAATGAAGTGCTGATGCACTTCAACATGTTAAGCGAAAGAAGACCACATGGTTTATAATTTTATTTATCAGCCTATTCTAGAACTGTCCAGAACTGACAAATATATTTATATACTCAGCAGATTAGTAGTTCCTTAGAGCTAAAAGTGGGGTAGGGTAAGCAGGAGGAACTCAAGGGAGACTGCTAATGGGTACAAAGTTTCTTTCAGGGGCAATGAAATGTTTTAAAACCACGGTTGTCGGATGTACAACTTTGTGAAAGCACTAAAAAGCAATGTGTATTTTAAAATTCCATGGTGTGTGAACTATATCTCAATCAAGCGGTTACTTTTAAAAAGGACTGCGGGTTGGGCTTTTTCTCCCCAATTTTAACTCCATTTTCCCCCCAGTTCCTAAAACAGTGTCTGGCAATACCACGAATTCACTAAATTCTGACTGAATGGAAAAGTAAATTTCCAAACGTGGATAAACCATTATAAAAAACTATCATAACCAAAGAGATGTAATTACTGCAGGATGGCATGACAGGGGGGGGCATACAGCATGTATGTGTACGTGTGTTTCCCACGAAAGGAGATGAGACTGAAAAATTGAGCAGAAACAAGACTTTGAAGTGTCTTCAATCCAGCCAAAGGAATTTGTACTATCCTGAATCAATGGGAAGGCCAGTAAGGTTTTAAGTAGAGGGTTAACATTCAGATCTGTGTTTTAAATGTGTGAGTTCAAGTAGAGAGTTGCTTATTTCCAAAGGTGAAGGAGAGCAATGCCCCTCAGGTGAGAATAAAGAGGAATAAGGGGAAGAGACCAGGAAAAGTAGCAAAATATATTTGTGGATTTTTTAAATTACAGCCCTTTCCACATACGCACGCTTATACGAACACCCAAAAATCACTTAAACATTGAAAATCACTTCTATGGTCAGCCCCCTTATGGAGCTCAGCTGTGATGGAGACGAATGATCAAGATCACCGAGCCAGAGTATTCTTTTATACAATCATCTAGGCAGGGCCTCTCTCAAACTGCTGTAACATGGGACCACCGACAAAGTGCACAGTTCCACCTCTTCACAAATGTGTTCCTGGAAACGCTCACCAAGGACCACGGGGCAAGGTCACGATTAGCCCACCACGGGTCCCCCAATCAGGCAGCTCCAGGAGGTCGCGACCCAGAAACAAGGAGGTGGCCCCTGACACGCTGCCCTAGCAACAGTCCGCCCCTCGCGCAAAAGCGGTCTCCAGAACGACGGGAACAAATGCGTTTCGAGTAGGACTGACCCGACTCTTTTCTCCCGCGTGGACGCTAACCCGTCAGGCGTAGAAACACCTAGCCACAGAGAGCGCGACGACCCCTTCCGGAAGTAGAGCGTGTGGGAGTGGGTGGGGCAAACGCCGGCGTGTGGACACGCCCCGCGAGGAGCAGTAGAGACTTCCGACGTCACCTCCTCTCGGGGCTAGAGCAGTCAGGTTTGCATGAATGATTGCACAATCACGGCGCCAAAGCGGCGGCATCTCAGGCTGAAATTGGATCCGCTGCCCGGCTTCTCAGAAGCTTGTCGAGCGCGAGAAGGGCATTTGTCTTCTCAAAGCTCAGCTTTCTGCTTTGTGCACCCCATTAGCCCCCAACATACCGTCAGTCCATCAGCGGTTGCCTAGAAAATTTAAAACCACTGGTTCCTCATGCTCCTCTCAGGGATCTGGCGCTTCGATTCACTCCAAGAATGCGAAACCAAGGGCCATCTG
Organism: Neotragus pygmaeus; assembly: GCA_006410875.1. NCBI lineage: Eukaryota > Metazoa > Chordata > Mammalia > Artiodactyla > Bovidae > Neotragus > Neotragus pygmaeus. The sequence continues at coordinate 691,199 of SJYV01010127.1, forward strand.
AGCCCCGTTCTGGCATTGAAGTCCATCTTGCCGATTCGACTGAGGAACTTAACGCTAATTTCTTTTATTCATTAAATATTTATTAAATTCTTACTGTGCTCCAGGGGATGGATTGTTAAGAAAAAAATGTAATGCATTAGTACTAGTAATTACTTAATAAAGCGATCAGACTCGTCTGGCAGTATGTAAGATTTCAATAAATGCTAGTTATTACTATTTTCATCTTGATTATTCCACTGTCATCATCACTACTATTAACGTCACCCTTTACTTTAATGACAAGCTTGAAGTTCAAGTGTTACCTACCCCCCAGGCCCTTGGATTCTTTAATCAAAAGAAACTGAAGGATGCCAGAGAGAAACAGAGCAAACCATACGGAAAAGGGAATTAGTAAGCTCGAAGACAGAAACCTAGAAATGATACAAATAGAAGAGAAAGTTAATATTAAAAAGAGAAGAAAAAAAAGAAAATGGGGACATTTTGACACAGCTACTTTGAGAAAACAATTGAGCAGGCCATTACATCGTATCATAAAAGTTAAGTGTAAACTAGACAATATTTACCTCAAAGTGAAGTGAGTGAAGTCGCTCAGTCGTGTCCGACTCTTTGCGACCCCATGGACTGTAGCCTATCAGGCTTCTCCGTCCATGGTATTTTCCAGGCAAGAGTGCTAGAGTGGATTGCCATTTCCTTCTCCAGGGGATCTTCCCGACCCAGGAATCGAACCATGGTCTCCCTCATTGCAGGCAAACACTTTACCCGTCTGAGCCAAAAAGGCTAATTACGTTAGCGCTACGTAGGTTGGAATGAGGAGAAGGCAAAGGCACCCCACTCCAGTACTGGAAAATCTTATGGACGGAGGAGCCTGGTAGGCTGCAGTCCATGGGGTCGCTAAGAGTTGGACACGACTGAGCGACTTCACTTTCACCTTTCACTTTCATGCACTGGAGAAGAAAATGGCAACCCACTCCAGTGTTCTTGCCTGGAGAATCCCAGGGACAGGGGAGCCTGGTGGGCTGCCGTCTATGGGGT
>SJYV01010127.1:718452-832960 GCA_006410875.1 Neotragus pygmaeus
AGCCATTTTGCTTTTTTGCATTCTTTTCCATGGGGATGGTCTTGATCCCTGTCTCCCGTACAATGTCACGAACCTCATTCCATAGTTCATCAAGCACTCTATCTGCGATATCTAGGCCCTTAAATCTATTTCTCACTTCCACTGTATAATCATAAGGGATTTGATTGAGGTCATACCTGAATGGTCTAGCGGTTTTCCCTACTTTCTTCAATTTAAATCTGAATTTGGTAATAAGGAGTTCATGATCTGAGCCACAGTCACCTCCTGGTCTTGTTTTTGTTGACAGTATAGAGCTTCTCCATCTTTGGCTGCATAGAATATAATCAATCTGATTTCGGTGTTGACCATCTGGTGATGTCCATGTGTAGAGTCTTCTCTTGTGTTATTGGAAGAGGGTATTTGCTATGACCAGTGCATTTTCTTGGCAAAACTCTATTAGTCTTTGCCCTGCTTCATTTCGCACTTGTTATCTTTTTTTTTTTTTAATTTTACTTTTGTTTTGACTGCACTGGGTCTTCCTTGCTGTGCATGGTCTTTCTCCAGTTGCGGTGAGCAGGGGCTACTTCGCTGTAGCACAGGCTTCTCTTTGTGGTAGCTTTTGTTGCGGAGAACAGATTCAAGGCACACAGGCTTCAGTAGCTGCGGCTTGCGGGCTCTCGAGCGTGGAGTCAGTAGTTATGGCACATGGGCCTAGTTTCTCTGAGGCATGTGGAATCTTCTCAGACCTGTGAATCCGTATCCCCTGCATTAACAGGAGAATTCTCGTCCACTGAACCACCAGGGAAGCTCACTTGTCATCTCTTTTCAATAACAGCAATTTAGCAGGAGTGACTGATATCTCATTGTGGTTTTGATTTCCATTTCCTGATGATTAGTGACCCTAAGGACCTTTTCATGTACTTTCTGGCCATTTCTGTGTCTTCTCCAGAAACATGTCTATTCAAGTCCTTTGCCCATTTTTGGATTGGATTATTAATAATTTTTTTTGCTATTGCATTATCTAGTTTCTTATATATTTTGGATATTAACTTCTTATCAGATATACTGTTTTTAAATATTTTCTCTCATTCTGAAGTTGCCTTTTCATTGGTTGATTACTTTTTTTTTTTGCTGTGTAAGTGGTACTTCAGAAAACAAATTCACTGATCCCTTTAGTGGCTGTTAGGGCACCAATATAGTACTCAGAAAATAGATCAGTAACAAATAAGCATTCACCTGCATTTTCTCAACATAGATTTCAGTTGAAGAAAGGAAATTCTTCTGAATAGAAGAATTCCAACTAATGAACATAAGGAGAATGATAGGTTTATAAAATCACCTGAAACAAGATAAGCAGTTGGGCATAGAGGGTCAGAACTCAAGAGAGCAATGATCCCAGGAAGTACACCCTTGGACGTCATTAGGATATGATGTATGACAAAACTCTTGGGAATCTATGGGACTCCAGGAAAGACTGAAAGAGAACCAAGAGTGTAATTACCTGTATGAAGGAATGGATGGAAGAATCCTCTGGAGGAAGGATAACTAGTGAGAATAACTGAGTTGAATTAGTCAGGAATGTATGAAGAGAAACACGCAAGAACAAACTAGTGATACAAAAGGCAAGTGGGAAGGGAAAACCCTTTCCCTTTAAAGAAACGATTTGGAAATTGGATGAGTCACCTATTCCCAACTAAAACTTAATCTCGAAAAGATGGCTATGGCCAGCGATTTCTACCTACGCTACTACGTAGGGCACAAGGGCAAATTTGGACACGAGTTTCTGGAGTTTGAGTTTCGGCCGGACGGAAAACTTAGATATGCCAACAATAGCAATTATAAAAATGATGTCATGATCAGAAAGGAGGCTTATGTACACAAGAGTGTCATGGAAGAACTGAAGAGAATTATTGATGACAGTTAAATTACAAAAGAAGACGATGCTTTGTGGCCTCCCCCTGACAGGGTTGGCCGGCAGAAAAATTGATATTTCTCAAAGGGCTGCTGAAGAGCTCTGAAGGCTTGATTTCACTCTATAGAAAGACAGTTTGATTTCTGANTAAATTACAAAAGACGACGATGCTTTGTGGCCTCCCCCTGACAGGGTTGGCCGGCAGAAAAATTGATATTTCTCAAAGGGCTGCTGAAGAGCTCTGAAGGCTTGATTTCACTCTATAGAAAGACAGTTTGATTTCTGAATTGGGTCTTTTCAACTGCTAGAAGAATGACATACGACTGCAGGAGGAAGAAACACTTAATTTCGCTTTTATGTGCTCCTGAGGATTATACTCTATAACAGCTTCTTTGACTAGAAGAAAATGTGGAGAATAGATGCTGATGCTCTGTAGCAGTAACTTAACGCTTCTGTTTAAAGAAACATTATTTAGGAAAGCAAAGGAGCTTGAAATTGTAAATGGAGATGAATACATTTCTTTTACCACATCAAAAATAGGTTCTCTTATTGACGTCAATCAGTCAAAGGATCCTGAAGGCCTTCGAGTATTTTACTGTTTGGTACAGGACCTGAAGTGTTTAGTGTTTAGTCTTATTGGATTACATTTCAAGATTAAACCAATCTAAACTATATGTTTTTTGAAACGGGGTTTATATTTATTTAAGGGGTGGGTGAGGGAGGATTTGTTCATTTAGAATATTTGGGGTTTTATGAATGTGAAGCAAACTTTTTTGTATGCAAATTGAAAAAAGACAATATCTAAGCAGCTTAACTGTTATCTTCACTTGAGTCCAAGTGGGTTGAGCAGTCACCGCACACATTAAACTCTGTAAATAAAGGCCACCTTTTGTTGAAATTTTGCTCCAGTGAAACATCACAGCCTGGATGGTTTTGGTCCTTCAGGAGGCCAGATCTCTGATTCATTTTAAAGATGAAAATTGTTCTAGAAGGTGTATCCTATGACAAGAGGGTCTTTTATGTAGAAACATATAGCCAGATTCCCATCTATTTAAAAGCAATTGTAGATCTCCCCTTGTTTCTGCCACACCTGACCGAGTTTAATTTTTTGGTGCTCATAAAAGTTGTTTATGGAAGCTTTTGGATTTTTTATGTTTGTCACAAATTCCTTAGGGGTTATTCACATTTAAATGTTTTTGTGTAAGCAGTGATTTCCTCAAGGTTACAAAGGTAAAGTCAGTATCCAAAGTTAGACCCATCTTTTATTATGTGCCTATTCCCATACTTCACAATACACATATTTTGTATATCTGTGGGAAATAAATGAGTTCTCAGCTCTACAAATTGTTTAAAAAAAAAACAACAACCTTAATCTCGTGACTACATCTGGCTGCCAAGAAGACTAGATAACATGGTCTATTCTGGGCAGAGTGTGCCCAGCTAAAATTTGGGGCACCAAAAGCAGGAGAATGGATACTGAAGTTGATGAGTAGTTTGTACCACACAGTATTCAATTTAGAGCCAGTTATGATTACGGGGTGGACATCTACTCCAAACAATGGAAGAAACAGTGGTAGAGAAGTTCAGGTTCCCAATGCAAGTGACAGGAGATAGGTGCGTTTCTCAGTGTGGCTTAAATCAAAATCTGAGTTTGGAAAGACAGAGTAAAGATAAGAAGTGAACAAAGTCATGAAACTCATGAAGAATTTAATCCTTTACGGCATCCTGATATCCTAGAATCGAAGAGCAACCTTGAAACTTAAAGGAGGTCGGAATTAGAGTAGTGGGTGAGGATGAAGGGTAAGGCAGTTGGAAGAACAGGGCCAGAGGAGATTTGCCACAATCTGGTCTGGCAGATTTGGGGTACACCGTCAAGGATTTGAAAGCAGAGGGAAGATCAGGGCATCTCTAATGAAGGCAGCACCCTCGCTAGAACCAGAGAGGGAGTAGGAGTTAGGGGCTGGAGGTGTGAGACAAAACAGAGATAGCTAATGCTGGTTTGTCTAAGAGGCATCATCTCACAGCTACTGTAGGAACATTTAGTGTTTCTACCTGCCCCAAGCTCATCCCCCATGCTTTTGATACTTTTCCTGTTTTTTGAGACAGCCCCCTGCCCCTACTCAAACCACATTCTTTGGGTGGAACATAGGACCTCATCCTCCCAAATCGAATCACTGCTTTCCTCTGGGATAGTGACTGATAAAGAGATAGGTGTGGCATCTTCGCCAAACCAAGGACTTGATGAGGCTCTGAAAGTAAAGCAGGGACTCTTTGCCCCAATCTTGAACTTGGGAGGATATGGAAAAAATGCCTTCTGTGGCCCTTAGGGAGATTCTGTCTAACAACTGAGCCAACAAGGAGTAGTTGACTGATGTAGACAGAGGAACCAGATTCTGGAATGTTACTTATAGAATTAAGTCCAGCTGTGCCTGGAGCCAATGCTACCCTCAGAATTTTGTTACTGTCACAAGCCAATACATGCTCTTTTTGTTTAAGCCATGGTAGATTCAGTTTTCTCCCATTTTCAACAGAAGCACATCTAATACTGCCAAACAATGTAAACACATTGTTTCATGTAATTTCACAATGTGGTTTGCAGGTATTATTCCCATTTTATACAAATGAGGTGACTAAAGCTTAGAAATATTGGGAAACTTGCACAAAATGCATAGTTCATTGAACCAAGTTTCAAACTCATATCTAGTTCCAAACTTTCTGTAACAACACAGTAGAGTCCCTCTTACTCATGTGATCAGCACATAAATGATCAATTAACTAAAAGATTAAAGGCAGAGAATTGAGCTTTAAGTAACATGCACATACTCGGTGACCAATTTCTGGAAGATTTCAGAGATCTTGCTTTAGTTTAGTTATGGCTTTCTAGTGTTAAATCACCTTTACATTCTTGATCTTATTTCACTATGTTTATTCACTGCATAATTCAGTTTGCTGGTATTTTAGTTGGATTTCTGCATCTATATTTAAGAAATGGGCTTACAATTTTTCTTTCTCATATTTGTATGGTTTTCACATCACGATTTGGAGAAGGAAATGGCAACCCACTCCAGTATTTTTGCCTGGAGAATCCTGTGGATGGAGGAGCCTGATGGGCTGTCGACTACGGGGTTGCACAGAGTCGGACACGACTGAAGACTTAGCATGCATAACATGCACTTATCTCGTATATTTTAAGACACATAAGTGTATATTTGTTTGCCAATATTTTCTGTAGGTTCAAGACATGTGTTTGAGTGTATGGCTGATGACTAGAGTTTTGTAACATCTTTCTTACATGAACCACACCAGGCATTGTGAAAAATTTGCTTTTAGCAATTTGAGTGCAGAACCCTACTTTTTTTCCTTCCAATAGACTACATTTGCTTGCCTACGTGTAATTCAATAGCAGGTTTAAAAAAAACTCACTTCTACCATGTATTTCAAAGCATTCAGCTTAAATCTTAGAAATAATAGCTCCTTAAAAAATTTTTTTTAACTTTTTATTTTCTATCATGTGTGCATGTATGCATGATCAGTCATGTCCAGCTCTTTGTGACTCCATGGACTATAGCCTGCCCGGCTCCCCTTTCCATGTGATTTCCCAAGCAAGAATACTGGAGTGGGTTGCAATTTCCTTCTCCAATTTTCTATTGGTGTACAGCCAATTAACTATATTATGATAATTTCAGGTGAACAGTGAAGAGATTCACCCATACATATATACATGTATCCATTCTCTCCCAAACTCCCCTTCCATCCAGGCTGCCATGTAACAATGAGCAGAGCCCCATATGCTATACACGAAGTCCTCGTGGGTTATCCATTTTAAGTATAGCAGTGTGTATGTGTCCATCCCAAACTCCCTTACTCTCCCTCCCTCCATCCTTCACCCTAGCAACCATAAGTTCATTCTCTAAGTCATGAGGTTCTTTTAACAGCTCCTTTTTGCATTAATTCTTTGGTTGACATATTTACTTAAATTATAATGACTAATATAACTGGTGTTGGCATATCACAATATGGTAGCTTTGTGTTAGAGAAGGCAGTGGCACCCCACTCCAGTACTCTTGCCAGGAAAATCCCATGGACAGAGGAGCCTGGCAGGCTGCAGCCCATGGGGTCGCTAAGAGTTGGATACAACTGAGTGACTTCACTTTCACTTTTCACTTTCATGCATTGGAGAAGGAAATGGCAACCCACTCCAGTGTTCTTGCCTGGAGAATGCCAGGGACAGGGGAGCCTGGTGGGCTGCCGTCTATGGGGTCGTGCCGCGGCCAGCACAGTCAAGAAGCAACCCCCATAAGGAGGACGCGAAGGAAAACGCCCGCTTAGAAAAAATAAGATGACAGAAAGATGGGGTTGAGAGGATCAGACCTCATTGTCTGATGCTGACTTTATTAGGTGTTCAGTATATATAGGATAACATACATGGTTTATGACATCTGCTAGGTTATTTTGACCTAGATAATTACTCACCAGACCTTCACCACTGTGTGCAGAGCATAAGGCTTTGAAGTGCGATAAGCACCTGTGACCAGAACATAGTGACCAGACATCTTGGAGATACAAGGTCGTAAACACATTCTTCAGGGAGGCGGGACAGAGAGCTTAGGGCAATGCCTAGGGGCTCAGCAATATCGCCAAGCAGCTCCCAAAACTTAACCCTTTACGGGCAGTCCCCCGCAGGGTCGCACAGAGTCGGACACAACTGAAGCGACTTAGCAGCAGGAGCAGCAGCAGCAGCTTTGTGCGGCTTCCATAACTAAGTATCACAAACTGAGTGGTTGAGAACCACACAGATTTGTTGTCTCACAGATGTGAAAGCTAGAGTCTGAAATCAAGGTATCAGCAGGTCCACATTTCCTATGAAACTTNTAAGGAGGACGCGAAGGAGAACGCCCGCTTAGAAAAAATAAGATGACAGAAAGATGGGGTTGAGAGGATCAGACCTCATTGTCTGATGCTGACTTTATTAGGTGTTCAGTATATATAGGATAACATACATGGTTTATGACATCTGCTAGGTTATTTTGACCTAGATAATTACTCACCAGACCTTCACCACTGTGTGCAGAGCATAAGGCTTTGAAGTGCGATAAGCACCTGTGACCAGAACATAGTGACCAGACATCTTGGAGATACAAGGTCGTAAACACATTCTTCAGGGAGGCGGGACAGAGAGCTTAGGGCAATGCCTAGGGGCTCAGCAATATCGCCAAGCAGCTCCCAAAACTTAACCCTTTACGGGCAGTCCCCCGCAGGGTCGCACAGAGTCGGACACAACTGAAGCGACTTAGCAGCAGGAGCAGCAGCAGCAGCTTTGTGCGGCTTCCATAACTAAGTATCACAAACTGAGTGGTTGAGAACCACACAGATTTGTTGTCTCACAGATGTGAAAGCTAGAGTCTGAAATCAAGGTATCAGCAGGTCCACATTTCCTATGAAACTTGAAGAGGAAATATTGTTTCTTGCCTATCTCTACTTTTAAATAATTTGCTGGAAATCTTTGGTGTTACTGACTTGTAGACATAATACTCCAGTTCTCTGTCTCTATGTGGCCATCTTCTTTCTGCGTATGTCTGTCCAAATTTCCCCCTTTCATAAGAATATCAATGATATCTACTTAGAGTCTACTCTGAGGACTCTGTTGTCGAGAATCTCTCCAAATAAGGTCACATCCTGAGGTACTAGGAGTTAGGACGTCAGCAGGTCGTTTTTAGGGGACACAATTCAACCCTTAACAGTCCACCCACTACACTGATGCTTGGTAAATTTACTGTTTGGCTGGTGGGAACAAAAGTTGGTGTGCCATACCACAGCTGTGAGTATTCAGCATTGGTAAGTACATTTTGCAGGGAGAAAAGAAAATGTGGGTCTGTAAAAGGAGTCAGTAAAGAAATCCCAGTGTAGGTTATGGCGGAAGATGCAGGGGATGGAGAGGTAAATTGATAGGGCAGAAGTTGAACCATTTTTATGGGTAGGCCATTTCAGCCACTGCTTTCTTTTACAAACTGGAGGTAGGTTTTCCTAAGCAGTATCTCCTGGGAAGGGAGGAGTCCCTCCAGATCTTAAAGTTGATCCAGATGGACATGAGGATTTTTTCTGATACAATAGAAAATATAGTAATCCCTTCAAAAGTTTAGAATATATAGATATATTTCTACATATTCAAAATTTATATTAAAAATTTTAGAATATGTAGATATATTTCTGGTGTTCTGAAACTTCCCCTGCCTGTGTATAAATAAGGTCACATCTGCATTTACTCTCCGTTTTTTTCTAGTTGACCATTCCTATCTACCCACGCAAGACCCTGTGCAGTGCCCCGGCCTTCAGGTCGTATCTCAGAGGATTTCATAAAGAGGCCAAGGCATGCGGGATACTGCACTCTCCTGTTTCTGCCTGAGAGATTCTTCTAAAACTGCAACGTCCTCCAGGTAATGCCATCTAGGACTGTTTCTTTAACGAGTTTCCCCAGTACCTTATACCAGTGCTCATAGAGTGTGTGCTCAATAAATAATTACAGAATGATGACCCCCTCTATGCCCTTAAGTGGCAGAGACGGTAAGAGCCTCCAGACATTCCCTTTAGTACCCCATAGTGTCTAGCCAGCTATGGAGTTAGATGGAGCCATGAGACTAATTCTAACCAAGGAACAATATAAAGCCTTGAAATTGCACCCAGACAGCTTGGGGCAAGGGAACTGGAGCTTGATTCTGCACTTCTGTTAAGAGACCATAAGTAGAAATCAGAATCTCTTGGGTCTTAAGATCAAATAGGGCTTGATATTTGGATGGAACAAGACACAAGGAGAAAAATAACTCTCACTTGCAGACTCTCTGCAATAAAGCCAAATGAATTTATAAGCAACTCACTGATTCTGTGAGGGAGATCCTGAAATGGTTCTGACTGGCAAGGAATAATAAGTGGAACCTAGGTGAACAGTTCCTATTATAAGATTTTGAGATAAACATGCACGTGTGCATGCTAAGTTGCTTCAGTTGTGTCTGACTCTGTGCGACCCTATGGACTGTAGCCCACCAGGCTCCTCCATCCATGGAATTCTCCAGGCAAGAATACTAGAGTGGATTGCTATGCTCTCCTCCCGGGGATCTTCCTGAACCAAGGATCAAACCTGCATCTCTTGCATAAGTCTCCTGCATTGCAGACAGGTTCTTCACCACTAGTGCCGCCTGGGAAGCCCTGAGAAATACATATACGACCTTAATTTTGGACTGGGATTTTTACAAACTCTTTGGAGGTGACTGTCACCAATGACCTCTCTCCAGCCATTCTCCTGCCCTAAGCAGATGTACTGTTGAAACCACACTCCCTCTCAGATGGTACTTGAACCCAGCCAAACCTCAGGCGGGGATCTGAACCCACAGGATGGGACTCAGACACAGCTGCACTGCAGATTGGGACTCAAATCCACAATCCCTGATTTAGAAGGGAACTTGAATGCACTGTCTTTTAATTAAAACTTCTCACCTGCTGTCAGGACTTACTGATAGTCAGGTCCTTTGGTCTCGAACCTGAGACCAAAAAGAATTCAACGTGGGGCTAAGTGACAGGAAAGAGTGAGTTTATTAGCATAGGACATTTGTGAGAGATACAATAAGCAGGCAAGGGAGCGCAGCCCTGAGAACAACTAGGGCTGCATTGTTATAATCAAGGAAAAAGTAGGGAGGGGAGAAAACCACCTTCTTTTTCATTCCTGGGTAGATGTCAAGGCTTACATGATTAGTTCCTCCTTTCATCCTATAATCCACAGTCTAAACAGAACTGTCATGGCGCTATTTAAATCATGTATTTATTAGCAAAAGAGTGGTAACATATATTAAAATATGGTCATTCATTTCAGGTTTTGGTATAATGCCCCTTCTGCTTAGTTTCTTTCCCCTTTCACCTACATTCTTGGCTTGGCTACATACAGGAATGCAGTTTTTCTCAGGGCGCATTATCTTACAGACCTCACAAGGTCAAATGCAAGTCTTGTATCCATTTTTCTGTGGTAGTGACCTAAGTAAGTCTGTTTAGTTTCAAAATGTTCTGATTGTTGCTTAGCTGCCAGATATTCCAGGCATTTTCTGGTTGGTGTCTAGCTGATGGTATTCTCTTGAAGTCTCTGTCTTCCACTGGTGGCATAGGATCCTTCTCCAGAGGATCCCTCTGCCTCTCTAGGCGGCTTTATTGAACTGGACCCAAAAGGACTGTCTCTTCTGCGTGGCTTACACCTGACCATGGGAAACAGGAATGCATCCTATAAATGGACCCTCTATGCACGCTGACCGGTGCCAGCCAAGCAGCACGCTGCTGGCTCTGCTTCCCCCGCTGGCAGCAGTGTGTCCTTCCCAGCTGAGAGTAGATGACAGTCCAGAGGGTTCTTCAGGTATACTGGCACACTTATCAAGTTCTCCAAGTGGCCTTCTGGAAGCCTGGAGGAATGATCCTGGCTGCAGTTTCCCTCAAATGGGGAGAAGGGGAATTAACAGCACAGCAAGAACCAATCAGAGATTCCATTACCAAATCATCCCTCCCCTTGGATTCCTTCTTATATCCTTGGAGATCTGGTCCGAGAATTTCACGTCTAGTGTATCTTGATTTCTTAATCAAAATCTATACAAAATCTGTCACTCGTGGGGAGAGGGGGAAGAGCAAACAGAATAACAGAGAAATGGAGTTGGAGCCGTAACACAGCCTCTTGTTTAATGCTGCCTGAATGGGGATGCCTGCTACTTGTGGCCCGAGGCAGCCTGTTACTGTTCCCCATCTCCGATCTCCACAAACTCCTTCAGGTTGGAGGTTACTTTTTATAATGGGAAGTTCTTACTCATAAAAGTAGAAAATGAACATAAAATCAAACTACACAAGGATTAAGATAAACAACACATTCATGACACATTACTACAAGAAAGGGCTTTGGCAGTATCAACTACAAACTGGCACTTGCCTTGGGCGCTTGCCACCTACCTCCACCAGGATTAAGTCATGTGCCGCTGTAGCTGCTAACCTCCAACACCCACTGAAGGAGTCCAGAATGGAGAGCAGAAATGAGGCACTCCGTGTTCTGGGAAAACTGGCAGGGCAGGTCCTCAAATAGATATTCGTGGGAGCTGATTTTATGAGCCCAATTCTCATATCTCCTCATATCTAGAAAAGCACTAAAATCCTTCATGTGTAACAATTGTTTCTTGTGACTAGAAGTTTCACAAGATCAGCAGAAGTTTTCTACAAAAAAAACCATGTGCTTGATTGCAAATGTACACCCCCTTTACCAAAATCACATATGCACTGTGCTCCCTGCCCTCTACCTCTTTGGAGCAGTTTCTCAGAGCTATCTGAGGTGCTGTCTCCCAAGCTGCAGTCCTCATACCGCCTCAAATAAAATTTGACTTACAACTTGCACATTTTGCATTTTTTAAGTCGGTCGCAGCCTCATCCCTATACCCTACACTTGAGGACACGTGTGGCCCCTTTCATAGACTTTCCCAAAGTTTCTCTGGGTGAGCTAGTCTGACTCAGCAAATGAATATCTTGTGGCTTTTGCCTAGCCAGCATCTCTTCTGATAGCAGAACATAGCATTTCCTTATGGGGAACGACCTCTTCTCCATGCAGTTTATTTAAAATTATCTCACATTCAGACCCCAGAGTTTTGGCTTATGATCTAGGCCTTCCCTGTGAAACTACAGCATCCTTCTCATGGCAGTTAACTTTTTTTTTTTTTTCCCAAAAGAAGGCATATCATGGCCCAAGAAGCAAGAGTAGGAGTAGGTGAATGGGAGAGACAGATAAGAAACAATAAGCAGAGTAAATAAATAAATAATAGCGTATATTAGAAGATGATAAATGCTATGAGAAGAAATAAGCAAATTAAGGAATTAGGAGCAGGAAGATGACAATTTTCAGTAAGGTGGTAGGGATAGTTCTCACTGAGATAGAATTTAAGCAAAGATCAGGAAATGGGAATTAGTCATGCATTCCAGAGAGGGACAACCCAATGTAAAGGCCCTATGGCAGAAGCCTGCCTGCCTTTTCAAGGAATGGCAAGAAGGCCAGAGTAACTGAATTAGCCAAAGAGGGTTGTAGTGTTTGAGGTCACTGAAGTACTAGGAAAGGATCATCTAGGGCCTTGCGGGGTTTGGCTTTTACTCTGAATTAAATGGTAAACCACTGGAAGGTTTGGGAAGAGGAGGTACATGATCTTTTATTTTTTCAAGGTCACTCTGGCTGCTGTGTGAGGATAAACTGCAGGAAGGCCAGGAAGAAGACTTCGGTGACTCAGGTTGGAGATGAAGGAGGTATGGTAAGAAGTAGTCAGACTGTATTTGCTCGGAGGGTCCACCCAACAGAATTTCCTGGCCCACAGACATGGGATGTGAGAGAAAGATAAGTCAAAGGTAACGTTAAGCTTTTGGCCCGAACAGCTGGAAGGATGGAGTTGGTAAAGTCCGGAAAGAGGAAATTTGTGAGGAAAAATCAGGGGTACAGATCTGTGCACGTTAAGATGGAAATGTATTTCAGACATCCAAGGAGAAATATTAAGTGGACTGTGAAAGAGAAGAGTTTGGCGCTTAGGAGACAGGGGAATTTAAACGCAAGATGAGGACTTGTTTTCTCTCTTCTTACTTGGTTAAGCAGGTTTGTCAGGTCAAAGGATAAAGTGTGGGTGGGTTTGATCTCTGGGTCAGAAAGATTCCCTGGAGGAGGGCATGACAACCCACTCCAGTATTCTTGCCTTGATAATCCCGTGGACAGAGAAGCCTGGCAGGCCACAGGCCATAGGGTCACAGAGTCAGACACAGCACAGGGTAAAGTGTGAAAGCTGTTGAGGGAAATGCCAGTCAACTACAGGTCACAGTCCTGATTATGGAAAGAACAGGACACATCAGGAAACTTTCTGCCTATCTAGACAACCCCTGCACTGTCAGAATCTGTCCGAGGTAATTATTTTGGAACTCTGGAGTCTGCTGAAGGCTTTCAACTTCCAGGGGAAGATTTGGACAGCAAACCGTGGTTAATTTCAGCCAATTTCAACTGTTAGCAAAGCAGCAGCTCCCCATCCTCCATCCCCAGCTGCATAGCAGACAGCTGTGCACACATTCCTGGAATGGCTTATACAGAGCTTGCAGGAGGCGGGAGCCTGTCCTCTGAATATCTGTCTCTGAGCACGGATTACTACTCATGATCACAGAGGTGCAATCAAAGAGGGGGGCAGCCATAGTTGCACCTCCCTTCATTGGTGTCCTTCCTCCCTAACTGAAGTGACATACAGAGGATTAAAAGGGCCCTTCCCTCCCCACCTCCCCTTCCTCTTTTGCTTTTTCCCCCTTTGGGGGCCAGACATTAAAGACTAGGACATAAAAAACAACAGTATGTAAGCAGGGAATTGGAAAGTGACCACACATACCCAGGAAAAGTCTCACAAAAGACCAGAGAAAACCTTAAATTTACACATTAGGCTGATCCTCATCACACAAGTAACCTACAACAATCAATAAAAACGAAAACAACAGAAATCAGTAAATCCTGGGGAAAGGGGAAGATCTGATTTCCAGCATTACCACATTATTAGATTCAAATGATCGGTGTTACACACACACACACACACACACACACACACACACACATGCACACACAAAATCACAAGGCATACAGAGAAAGTATAGCCCATTCAAAGAAAAGAAATTAACAGAAACTGTCCCTGAGAAAGATCTAATGGCAGGTATACTAGACAAATCTTTAAAACAACTGTCTGACAGATGCTCAAAGAACTAGAGAGATATGTGGGAAATGTCAAGAAAACACTGTGTGAGCAAAATGGAAATGCCAATACATAGAAAGCCTAAGATGAAGTAAAAAAGAAATTCTGGAATTGAAAAGTACAGTAACTGAAATGAAAAATCAACAAGAGGGATTCAAAGGCAGATTTGAGCAGACTGAAGAAACAATCAGTAACTTAATAGGACAATTAAAGTTATCAACTATGAGGAACAGAATGAAAATAAATGAAAAAAGAACATAGCCTGAGGGACCTACAGGACATCAAGCAGAACAATACGCGCATTCGAGAGACCAAGAAGAAAGCAGGGGGCAAAGAGAATATTTGCAGAAACAGTGACTGAAAAATGCCCAAATATGGTCAAATACATGAACATAAACATCCAGTAAATTAGACCAACTCCAAATAAGATGAACTCAGATATCCATACCATGATACATATAATCAAACTTACAAAAGCCAAAGAAATGATCTTAAAAGAAGCAAAGAGAAGAGAAAATCATCACATACAAGTCTACTCAAAAAGATTACCAGCAAATTTCTCTTCAGAAAACTTGGAAGCCAGAAGTGGGCTGATATATCCAAAGTGCTAAAAGGAAAGCATATCAATAAGAATTGTAAATGTGGCAAAACTGTCCTTCAAAGTTGAGGGGAAAATTAAGATAATCCCAGATAAACAAAAATTGAGGCAGTTTGTAACCATTAGATCTGCCCTGCAAGAAATGCTCAAGGGACTCCTGCAAGGTGAAACGAGGACACTCAACAGTAACTCAAAACTGTATGGAGAAATAATGGTTTCAGTAAAAGTACATGGGCAATTATAAAAGCTATATCATTGCAACAATGGTTTGTAATTGCACTTTTTGTTTTCTACATGATTTAAAATAATTATTCGTTTATGTTTTGGGGCACACAATGCGTAAGATGTAAATGTGCAACATCAACAGCTGAAGGAGGTGGGGAAAGAACTATAAAGGAACAGAGTTTTTGCATGTTATTGAAGTGAAGCTAGAGTAAACTAAAATTATAATGTCATAACTTTAGGATGTTACTGTTAACTTTTGGTTCCTGTTTTCATGGATTATCTTTTCCCATCCTTTCTCTTTCTACATGTTTGTGTCTTTGAATCTCAAGTGCATCTCTTATAAACAGCATAGAGTTACATCATGTTTCTTATTTAGTCTGCCAATCTCAGTCTTTTGACTGGAGAGTTTAATCTATTTACATTCAAAGTAATTACTGATAACAAAGCTCTTCTGTCACATGTTAGTTGTTTTCTATATACTTTTTTGTCTCTCATTTCATCTTCTTATGTGTTTATTTGACAGTAAAACGGATACATTTCTATCTCATTTCCTTTTGTGCATATTCTATAGCTATTTTCTTTGTGGCCACCAAAGATTATATTTAACATCCTAAAGTTCAGTTCAGTTCAGTTACTGTCAATTAAACACATAAGAAGATAGTAATGCAGGAAATGAGAGACAAAAAAGTATATAGAAAACAACTAGCATGTGACAGAAGAGCTTTGTTATCAGTAATTACTTTGAATGTAAATAGATTAAACTTTCCAGTCAAAAGACTCAGATTGGCAGAATAAATAAGAAACATGATGCAACTCTATGCTGTCTATAAGAGAGGCACTTGCGATCCAAAGACACAAACACGTAGAAAGAGAAAAGATGGGAAAAGATAATCCATGAAAACAGTAACCAAAAGAGAGCAGATATGGCTATAATAATACCAGACAAAATCGACTTTAAATCCAAAATGATTATGTGACAAGCACATTATATATTCATAAAAGATTCAATCAAGAAAGAAGATTTAACACGTATAGACACTTTAATATAGAACATCAAAATATATGAAGCAAAAATTGACAAGATTGAAAGAAGAAATAGATAGTTCTACAATAGTAGTTGAAGACTTCAATGCCCCACTAATAATAATGGCTTAAAAA
Source organism: Neotragus pygmaeus (assembly GCA_006410875.1). Lineage (NCBI taxonomy): Eukaryota > Metazoa > Chordata > Mammalia > Artiodactyla > Bovidae > Neotragus > Neotragus pygmaeus. The sequence continues at coordinate 734,087 of SJYV01010127.1, forward strand.
AAAGACAGAATATAAGAAAGGAAGTAGAGGACTTAATACAGTAAACCAACTGATCTAACAGACATACACAGAGCACTCTACAACGAACTACACCTTCTTCTCAAATGCACATTGGACATTTTTCAGGATAGACCACATGTTAGGCTGCAAATTAAGTCTCAATAGGTTTCAAAACATAGATGTCATACTATCTTCTCTGACCACAACGGACGGAATTAGAAATCAATAACAAGAATAAAACTGGAAAATTCACAAAGTTGTAGAAATTAAACAATATACATATAAACACCCAATAGATCAAAGAAGAAAATATAAGAGAAATTAGCAAATACTCAGAGATAAATAAAAATGAAAACATGGCGTACCATAACTTATGGGACTTATCAAAAGCAGTGCTAAGGGGAAAATTTATAGCTGTAAATGCTTACGTTAAAAAATAGAAAGATTTCAAATCAACAACCTAAGGAACTTGAAAAAGAAGAACAAAGTCAAAGCTAGAAGGGAGGAGACAATAACGATTAGATCACAGATAAATGAAAATGCGAATATGAAAACAATAGAGAAAATCAATGACACCAAAGTTGGTTCTTTGAGAAGATCAGCAAAATTGGCAAACCTTTAGCTACACACGATTAAGAAAACAAAGAAGACCCAAACTACTAAAATCAGATAAGAAAGTAGTGACAACAGTACTGATGCTGTAGAAATAAAAAGGATTGTAAGAGAACAGTATAACAACTTACAGCAGCAAGTTGGAGAACCTACAAGAAATGTCAAATTCTGGAAACACAGAACCTACCAAGACTAACTCATGAAGAAACGGAAAATTTGAAATGTAGCTACAACTGGTAAGGAGATTGAATCAGTAGTAAAACCTTTCCACAGATAGAAGTCCTGGACCTGATGGCTTCACAGTGAAGTTATCACTTAAAGAAGAACACTAATCCTTCTCTAATTTTCCAGAAAAAAATAAATAAATGAAGAGGAGGAAATACTCCCTACCTCATTCTATGAGGCTAGCATTACACTGACACAAAGACAAAGACATCCTAAAAAAAGGAAAACTACAGATCAATATCCCTTATAAACATCGATGAGAAATGCTCACCAAAATACTAGGAAATATAATTCAGCAGCATATTAGAAGGATTATTCACAATAACTAAGGATGGTTCAACACATGAAAATCAATCAGTATAATGAAGCGGAAAAAACACATGATCGCTCCAATTGATGTAGAAAAAGCATTTGACAAAATGCAACACCTTTTCATGATAAAAATCACTCAATCCACTAAAGTAAAATGAAACTACCTCACCACAGTAAAAGTCATTTATGAAAAACTGTCAGTGAACATCACAGTCAATGGTGAAAGACTGAAAGCTTTTCCTCTAAGACAAGGAACAAGGCAAGAATACCCACTTTTGCCACTTCTGTTCGATACAATACTGAAATTTTAGCTAGTGCTATTAGGTAAGAGAAAAAAAAGCCATCCAAATTGGAAAAAAAGAAGTAAAAGTGCATCTGTTCATGGATGATATGATCTAATATATAGAAAGCCCCAATCCATCAAGAAAAAAAAACTAGAACTAATAAATTATCATCAAAGTAGCAAGTCATAAAGCCAACACACAAAAATTAGTTGCATTTTTGTACACCAACAATGAACTATCTGAAAAGAAATTACAAAAGCAATTCTATATATAACAGCATCAAAGAGAATAAAATACTTAGGAATTAAGTAAGGAGGCGAAAGGCTCATACAATGAAAAATACAAAACAATGCTGAAAGAAATTAAAGAAGACATAAATAAATGGAAGTACATTCCATGTTCACGAAGTAAAAGACAATATTGTCAAAATGTCAATAAAATTCAACTAATCTATAGATTCAAAGCAATCCATATGAAAATTTCAACATTTTTTTTTTGCAGAAATAGAAAAAACCACCCTAAAATTCATGTTGAATTTCAAAGGACCCCAAATTGCCAAAACAATCTTGAAAAAGAGCTAAAGTGGAGGACTTCACCCCAATTTCCTGATTTGAAAACTTATCATAAAACTACACTAATCAAAAAAGTGTGGTATTAGCATAAACACAGAGACATTGACCAATGGACTAGAATAGGGCATCCAAAAATAAACCCCAAATGTGGTCAAATTATTTTTGACAAGGGAGCCAACACCATTCAATGGGGAAAGTATAATCTGTTCAGTAAATGTTGCTAGAAAAACTGGATATCCACAATGAAAAAGAATAAAGTTGGACCCCTACCTGACATATACAAAATTAACTCAAAAACGGATAAAGGACCTAAATGTAAGACATAAATTTCTACATGGATTTAGCAACGATTTCTTGGATATGACACCAAAGGCATAGGTAACAAAAGGAAAAATAGACAAATTGGACTTCATGAAATTAAGAGAAATTGTGCATCAAAAGTAAAAAGAGTAAAAACGCAACCCACAGAATGGGAGAATATATTTGCAAATCATTTATCTGATAAAAAATTAATACCCAGAATATATAGAGAACTCCTGAAACTCAACAACAAAAACCAAACAACCTGATTCAAAATAAACAGATTTTTCTCCAAAGAAGAGATCCAAATCATTAGGGAAATGCAAATCAAAACTAAATTGAGATACCACCTCACATCCATTAGGCTAGCTACTACTGAAACAAACAAACAGAATATGAGTGTTTGCAGCGACATGGAGAAATTAGGACTTTGTGCATTATCGGTGAAAATGTAAAATGGTATAGTCACTATGGAAACTGGTGTTTCCTCAAGTAATTAAAGATAGAATTACTATAAAGTTATGAAGTGAAGTCACTCAGTGGTGTCCAACTCTTTGTGACCCCCTGGAATGTAGCCTATCAGGCTTCTCAGACCTGATATATCCAGTTATCCATATCCAGTTATGGATAGCGGTGTTTTTGCACAGGCAAGAGTACTGGAGTGGATTGCCATTTCCTTCTCCAGGGGAATCTTTCCGACCAAGGGAGCAAACCCGGGTCTCGCGCACTGTAGGCAGACGCTTTACCCTCTGAGCCACCTATGATCCAGCAATTCCATTTCTGGGCATATACCCCAAAGAATTGAAAGCAGAGTCTCAAAGAGATATTTGTACACCCATGTTCATGGCAGCATTATTTGTAATAACTAACCCAACAAAGCAAGTCTTGTGCATCAGTGGATGAACAGATAAGCAAAATGTAAATATATTATACATTCAATGGAATATTGTTCAGTCTTACAAAGGAAGGACATTGTGCAATATGTTACAACATGGATGACTCCTGGGGTCATTATGCTAAATGAAATAAGCCAGTCAGAAAAACATACATAATGTATGATTCCACATATACGAGATACAGCAGTCAAAATCATAAACACAGAAAGTAGTATGTGTGGACTTGGTGGACCAGGACTTGGGGGCAAGAAATAACCAAGGAGTCATTGTTTTATGGGTATAGAGCTTCAGTTTCACAAGATGACAACAGTTATGGATAGCGGTGTTTTTGAACAACTAAGTTAATGTATTTGATACCACTGAACTGTATACACTTAAAAATGGTTAAGATGGAAATGTTATGTTACAGGTATTGCAGCATACACACAGAGGAGAAAAAAATGCCTCCCTGGTTGTTCCACCAGGGCCGGAGCTACTAACCCAAAAAGGATCCAGCGGGTTCCCGTGGCGGGAGTGGGACAGAGGAGGGGGCTCCGATGCCCCCCACTAGGGATGGGGCACACGGTGCACAGCCCCAGACACTTTGCGGGCCCAGAGCACGAGCCTAGGGCTCCCCGCTCCCCTGCGGACGCGCGCCCTCGGCCCACTGGCGCCGCCAAGCAAGGCGCAGGGGACAGAAGAGGAGCTGGGCTGAAGACTGCCGCCTGGACAAGTTCGCGGCCAGTCCTGCGGCTCGGGTAACCCAGCAGGGCGCTGGGCCGCGCCCTCGCGGCAGGAGGCGTAGGCGGGACCCCTTCCCCACACACTCCCCACCCCGCCCGGTTTCTCCTCCTGCTTCCTCCACTCGCCTCTCCCCGTCGCTCCGACTCGGCAGCCTATCCCAGCCGCGCTTCTGCAGTGTTCGAAGGGCGGGTGGTGGCGCGGAGCGCGGAGGTGGCTCGGAGAGCTTCAGCTTTGTGCCCAGCGGCAGGTAAGGCGCGCGGGGGGATCGGGGTCAGGCTTTTTCTGAAACCCTCCAGAAGGACCTTGAAAACCGAGGCGCGCGGGAGATCCCGCGCCTGACCAGCCACCGGCCCAGAGCTCTCGGCGCCGCCCACCTCGCCGGGACCGGCAGGGACCCGGCGCAAGCGAGACTCTGCTGGCCGGCGATCGCTGCGGGCTCCTTGGGGAGGGCCTGAGTCAGATAAACAAAGGCCGAGTATTAAGAACGTTTCATCCCTATTTCATTTGTAAAATAGTGATGGTTTCGGTTTGTATGTAGGGGTATTCAGCTAGTGTTTCGGGCGATTCGGCGTAGTGGGGCGGCAGCGAATGGTTCTGCTCGGCATCTCCAGCGGGGGTAGAGAACTCGGCCGGCTGGACTCCAGGGACCCGCCGGCCTGGGGTTCTGCTCCTTGGTATGAATCCTCCGCAGGTCACTTAACCTCTCCTGACTGCGCTTTCCTCTTTGGAAACTGGAAACTCTTTAGCATTTCAGACGTTGTTCTGCGGGTTACATGATGTAAGTGCACTCCAGAAAAACTAAGGCTGAGCTCCCAGCAACAAGGTTATCTCGACACAAATATTTAGAAGTACTGATATCCTGAATTGTCCCACAAAGGAACTAGGGTGGTTTGCAACAAAATCATGTAGAGGCATAGCAACTCAGCAGAAAATAAATGTAACCAGATATGGGGAGCAAAGATAATGTAAGAGAGAAACTAAGTTCAGGGGGAAAAATAAAAGTGTGAACTTGCTGTGAAAATGGAAATGTTCTATATTTAATTAATTTACATTTAAATAGTGTGTGTGTTTGTTAAGCAGTATGGAGGTTCCTCAGAAAACTGAAGATAGAATTACCATAGGATTCAGCCATCCCACTCCTGGACCTATCCCCTGAGAAAACTGTAATTCTAAAAGAAACATGCACCCCGATGTTTGTAACAGCACTATTCACAACAGCCAAACATGGAAACAAGATAAATGTCCAGTGACAGACGGATGGATAAATAAGATGAGATACATATAAACAGTGGAGTATTAACTCAGCCACAAAAAAGGAAACACGCATGCAACTAGAGATTATCATTCTAAGTGAAGTAAGTCAGAATGAGAAATACCATATGATATGACTAATATGTGGAATCTAAAATATAGCACAAATGACAGAAATAGACTCAGACACAGAGTACAGACTTAAGCTTGCCAAGGGAAGAGGGGAAGGGATAGGGATGGACTGGGAGTTTGGGGTTGGTATATACAAAACATTACATTTAGAATGGATAAACAACAAGGTCCTAATGTATAGCACAGGGAACTATATCCGGTCTCCTGGATAAGCTATAATGGAAAATAATATTTTAAAAAGAATATTTAATATGTGTAACTGAGTCACTTTGCTGTACAGCAGAGATTGGCACATTGTAAATCTGCTATATTTCAATTAAAAAAAATAGTGTATGTCTAATGGCTACCTTGAGGCTTCCCTGATGGCTCAAGTGGTAAAGAATCTGCCTGCAATGCAGGAGCCACAGGAGACGCAGGTTTGATCCCTGGGTCAGGAAGATTCCCTGGAGAAGGAAATGGCAACCCACTCCAGTATTCTTGCCTGGAGAATCTCATGAACAGAGGAGCTTGGCGGTCTATAGTCCATGGGGTTGCAGAGAGACACGACTGAAACAAATTAGCCAGTGGCTACCATATAGGACAGTGCAGGTCTATATTGCTTTTGTGCTGAGTCTCAAATTTGCCTCTAGGAAGGTAAACTTGGCCAGTTGCATAAGTACATGTCATTTGAAAGTAAAGAATACTCCATTCATTCATTCATTCCTCAAATATGAATGACCCTGAAGGAAGTAGAGTCATTCCTTATAATTGGCTGTAAAGACAATTTTCTGGTTTTCATTATTAAATGAAATATTGCCATGTGAAATTCTGTGCACTCAAGGAACTGGGGCTGGGAGGGATGGAATCAGTGAATATGGCATAATAGCTTCTTCTTAGAGTTTTAAATAATTATATAAATGTTAACTTACCTTTATGGCAAAATTTATTTTATTAACTTCTTTGGACTGTGCTGGGTCTTCATTGCTTATTTGCCACATGGCATGTGGAATCTTGGTTCCCTGACCAGGGATCGAACCTACAACTCATGCATTGAAGGGCGGATTCTTAACCACTGGACCACCAGGGAAGTCCTGCAAAATTTAAAATATATAGATAGCCACAAAGAAATCACTAAATATTCTATCACTCAGAGAAATAATTACAATTACTATTTTGATGTGTATTTTTCCAGACTTTTGCCCCATGTAGTTATTTTATTTTCCTTGGTAGTACCCAAAGTATCAGCTCCCTTCAAGAAATGAAAATTCAGCCTCGGGGTAAAGGTCACGTTTACCTTAACTCTTGGACCTCTCAGACCAACACCCAGCCCTGTCTGAGAAGGTTACCATCTCCCTAATCCTTCCCCCATTCTTTGTTGAGTCAGTGTGAGCACAGGTTGGAAAAGAATTTTCAGGCATAGAGCATTTCAGAAGGGAATGAGTTTATTAAGAACAAAGGGCAGAGATAATGTGAGCACAGTGGGCCGACCTCCTGACAGGCCAGGGAAAGCCAGCAATTTTCATGAGTTCATAGCCAATTTTTGTAGCCTCAAGATGAAGAAAATTCCTGCTGAAAAGTTGGCATTAGGTGATTGATTGGGACGCTGTAGTGTGTTTACAGGAGTGAGCATCTTTGCCTAATTGGGAGTCAGGAAGCTTATCAGTGATATCAGGGGCTTTGGGCAACAGTTACAGAGGGGCTCAGTCAGCTTTGGAGGTGACCTGGGTTCTGGGCTCCACTTCTGAGGCCTTGGTGCAAGGCACCTATGGCCTGGGGCAGGACTCAACATACTTCTGCCAGTGGCCTGGCTTGAGAGCAGTGGTTATAGACATCTGAGAGCATTTCAGAGACGAGGAAAGTCACAGCTGTGGGTCTTTCTGCAGGAGGAGTAATCAACCTCGGAACTGTTAATATTTGGAGCTGGAGTGGGAGGCTGTCCCGTGTGTTAGAAGATGATTAGCAGCATGCTGGCTCACTCCCCGCTTCTCATTCTAACAATCAAAAATGTTGATTGAGACCTTTGGGTTAATGGAAATTGCATATTATTCATGGTATGCTCTAGAAAGTTTCATATCCCAGTTTGCGCTTAGAAGAAACACTAAGATGGAAAGAGAGGCATAGTTTAAGCCAAGGAAGCTGTTTAGTCCTGGCTGTACCATTCATTTACGGAGAGATTTTGGTGAGCAAGTATATTGGTTAGAATGGAAACAGGAAAAAACCCACAATAATGCAAGACATTTTTGAAGGGACTCTATAGAAGAGGGGGTAGGTTTCACGGAATCCACAAATGATAGTGAGGCACCCAGGTAAGAGGGTTGGTGGGATGCCATCCCCACCCCCGTCTGAAGGGGCAGGGAAGGGACTGTGGTTCCAGAGCTTGGAGGTGAGAGTGGCAGTGCAGCTCCCAAGGAGGGCTCGCCCTCCAGGGCTGCATGGGGGCTGTGGCAGAAGTTAGCCACTGCTGGACAAGTCGGGGATACGTTCACCAGCCTCTCCTTTTGTCCAAATCCCGTACTGCTCAGCCACATGACTGGCTACTCAATCAAGAGGCGAGGTGTTGGGGCAAAGTATAGTGACTTTTTTTGGAAACCCACCAGACAGAGAAGATGGTAACCCAGGGAACCATCTTACCCCTGAGTTAGAATCCAGGCTTCAAAGGGGGCACGGGTGTAGCTAGTTATTGCAGAAGTCTTGGTGCGGACCAGACCAGGAAGGGGATGTGATAATCCTTTGCTCTTGCAGCTGTCCCTGTAGGTCTGCTGTCAACCTCCAACAGGACCAGTGTGATCCTTTGTTGTGCAACTTCTTATCTTTATATAAATGAAAACTGTTAGGCTTTGAAAGAGCAAGCCTGGGAGGCAAAGCCTTGAGAATGTGCTGCCTTGCATACTTCTGGCCAGAGGCAAGATCCAGAGTGACCAAGCAGGGAGTCAGGTTTGCTCTGTGTTACACCTTTCCCCTCCTCTGACCTCCTTCTCTGGCCAGTGCCAAGCGGAAGCTGGAGGGTGAAGCAGGCCAGGAGATGCAACATAGGGAGGTCAGCCAGTTCGTGAGCAGGGAAGAGGAGGGCAGATGGAGAACCACCAGCAGCAAGCGATTTAAAGTCTTCCTGTCTCTGCAGAATGAAAGTTTGAGGGCTCTAACTTCTTAAGGGCTGCTGTGGGAATAAAAGGTGATAGGCAAAGATATTTTTGAAAAAGAAAACACAAACACATGTAGCCACTGCGGCTTTTGATCTCTGGCTGTTTTAAGTGGTAATGTCAAGTCATGTTTTAACTAAGGCAGGATTTTTTTTTCCAGCTTTATTGAGGTATAATTGACAAAAACATTCTAAGATACTTAAAGTATATATAGTGTGATGTTTGATACACAGATAACATTATGAATGTATTCTCTCCATGGAGTAAACTAATACACATTTACTGGTTTTGATGAGAACTAGGTTCTGCTCTTAGCAAATTTCAGTCATACATGACTGTTATCAACTGTAGTTACCATGTTTTACAATAGATCCTCAGATTTTATTCATGTTGTAGATAAAAATTTGTACCTTTTTACCTGTCTCTCCCAATTTCTCCTACACTGGGTGCCAGTTTTCTAATAGATTCCGTGCATCAAGTGGTGGAATCACTTATAAGTGATACCAGGCATTAGTTGTCTTTCTCTGCCTGGCTTATTTCACTTAGCATGATGCTGTCTGAGTTCACCTATGTTATCACAAAGAACAATATTTTCTAACCTTTTTAAGGCTGAGTAATATTCCATATAGAGTCATCCCTCGCTCTCTGCAGGGCATTGGTTCCAGGAGCCCCTGTGGATACCAAAATCTTTGGGTCCTCAAGTCCCTTGTATAAAATGGTGCAATATAATGAATATAGTCAGTTTCTTTATCTGTGCATTACACATCCTTAGGTATGCAGGGTTGACACTGTATGAATCAGTTTTATCCTTTCACTGTCTACACTTAGCTTGTTTCTGGGTCTTGGCTATTGTAAATAATGCTGCAGTGAGCATGGNACATACTATATCACTTGTCTGTGGAATCTAAAATATGGCACAAATGGGCCTATCTACAAAACAGAAAGAGGCTCATTGACATAGAGAGAACATGCTTCTGATTGCCAAGGGGGAAGTGGGGAGGGAGAGATGGACTGGGAGTTTGGGGTTGGTAGATGCACACTCTTACATTTAGAATGGATAAACAACAAGGTCCTAATGTATAGCACTGGGAACTATATCCAATCTCCTGTGATAAACCATAATAGAAAAGAATATTAAAAAAGAATATATATGTGTAAAACAAAGAACAAGTTTTTTTTTAAAAATTCATTTTTGTAGTAGTGTCCATACACAGACCTAGAACAAAACTCAAAAGCTACAAAATGTTAAACAGTCAAAAGTGAGCATCCTCACTACCTCATCACCCCAGCCTCCCCTACCCCAGGGTTGACCTCTGTTAACCATTTTCTGGTGCCTCTGCCCTCTTATCCGAAGGCCCCATGACTCGCTCTAATGCTCATGGTCTTGGAAATTGTGCAAAAAGAGTAGAAACTTTGCACTCACATTAAGCTCATGGAGCCTGGCTCAGTAATAGTTCTGTCAATCATCAACCACCCCTTCTGTTCTATAATTTCGACTTTCCTTCTTTGGTGGCTCTTTTCTCTTAACCTTTTAAAAATATTCCCAGACCGTGGGACCTCCTCTAACTTGTCTGCCTTCTCTTCTGCCTTAAATAGCCTGTGACTACCTTCTGTGACCCCCTTCTCACTTCCATTTCCTGTCTAATCCCTGGGCAGCCTGACGTGGTCCTTACTGCTCCGGTAAAACATCTCAGAGCTCTCTCTGTCTCTGGAAGTGATGCCTCCCTTGTGTGAATTTCCATGGCCCTTTAATGACCACTTCTTTTGTGGCCTTCCGTTCTCTGACTTGGATAGAGCTGTCCGTGTGCCTCCTTCATCTTAGCGTCCCCACGGCATCTGCCCTGGTGCCTCAAACACCCTGTGCTCTCCTTGCGTGGCAGTTGGCTCAGTGACGGGATGATTCAGAGACTCTGTTGTCATCGTGTACAGCAATCCAGAGCTTGCGTGGATTGGTGAAAATGCAGAGGAAGAGAAGCCTGCAGTGACTTGAGGCTGGCTGGAGCAGGGAGGGAGGAGCAGGCTCTCAGCTGCATCAGCCCTTTGGTTTCAGAGGATTTGACCGAGGCAGCAAAGACTCCCAGGATTTCCAGCATGTCACACTGGGTGCCTGATAGAATTTGCAGAGCCCCTGGCCTTTGCCCAGAAGTTCAGAGCACAGTCTGTCTGTCAAGTGAGGCCGGTGGTTGGAGTCTAGCACAGGACATGGGGATCCAGGTCAGGGTGGGACGGCCAGGTGGAAATGTCCAGTTGGCGTTCCTTCCTGAGTCTAGAGCTTGGAGGAGAGGACAGCTCACCATGCACAATGTTGGAGCCTTTAGCACAACGGTGGTCTTAGAAACCTTAAAGAGAGACACCCCTCCCCTACTGGGGAATACAGGAGGAGAGAAGACCAGGGGGACAGGATTGGGCATGGGGGAATGTGCACCACCAGGGTGCAGGATGAAGAGGGAGAGCAGTGAAGGGTGAAAAGGAAATCTCGCTGTGAGGTGAGGGAAGACAGGGAAGGAGTGAATTTTAAGAAGGTCCCCTCAAGTATCAAACAGGAGTGAGGTCCAGGAGAATGCAGCCTAGGGAAAGCCGTTGAATTTGGCGAAGATCTGAGATGACCTGTAATGAGGCAGAGAGGTTTGGTAGTGAAACCCAGATTACAGCTGAACTGGAAGGGTGAGTGGGGAGAGCAGACGCAGCCTTGAGTTGTGGGGTGTCAGCTGATTTGGGGGCAGTGGGCACCACCAGGGGCAGAGTGTCCTGGAGGGCAGACAGCAGAGGACACCCAGCTCTGTAGTGAGGGCCCAGGAAGGAGCAGGATGTAAGCCCAACTCTGTACAGGCTGTAGAGTTCTCATCTACTCAGAGCATTCCTTGGGTTTTTATATCTATCTTAAGTGTTTGTATTTTGGATAACATACATTCACGTGATTCAAAATTTTAAAGAATTTCACACACACACACACACACACACAAAACTTTATCCTGAGAAGTCCTCTTCTCTCCCAGCTACTCTGTTCTCATGCTCCAAGGCAACTACCTTTACTGGTTTCTTGTCTGTCCTTCCAGAGAGATTCAAAACATATACAAGTTTTTTTTTTTTCCTTCATCCATTGCCCCGCCCTCCTTTTTTTTTTTTTAAACATAAACTAGAGCACATATCTTACATTGGTCTGTATTTTGCTTTTCTCACCCAACAATGTATCTTGGAGATCAGTCCCTTCCAGTACATAAAAAACCTCCTTGTTCTTTTTTTATAGCTATGTAGCATTCCATTTTCAAAGTATACCATAATTATCTAACCAGCCTGCTATTGATAACGTATACTTTCTATTCAGTCTTTTGCTGTTACAAGCAAGGCTGCAATTAACCTGAGTCATTTCACTTATGTATGTGCTTTAAAGATGAATTCCCCCCCATGCCCAACGAAGAGTATTTGCATGTTAAATGTTTCCAAGCTTTTCTCCACAAAGGTTGCCTGTTCTCCTCACCCTCCAGCAACATATGAACGTGCCTGTTTTCCCATGCCAGCCAATGTGTGGTCAAACTTACTGATTCTTGTAAATGAGTGAAAAACATTAGGTTGTCCTTCTTGACTTTGCAATCATCACACCCCCTCTTGGAGTAGGAACCTAGCACTTGCCCTCATGCCTTCCACCTTGAAGTTCTATGGTGATTTTACATTTTTTTCTACCCTCCTTATCTCAAAACAAATTTTTTTTTCTGAGTTGGCAGAGCATGTGTTCTTAATCTCGGAATCCCATCATCTAATCTCGAGCTCCAAACACTTAGCTTCTTTGCATCCAGGACAGAGAGCTGGCTCATTTTGTGACGATAAGTTGGTCCCCAATTAGTTTTTGAGTCACTTTGCTGCTCTGTTGTCCCTTTTCTGCGTCTTGAAACTATGCCTGTTCCTTTGTTCCTTAAAATGGCACCTCTACAGGGCTGAATATATAGTGCATTTTATCAAAAGTTCAAGACAGCAAGGCACAGCAAGACAGCTGAAATGGAATTTTAGACATTCTAGAAACCTGCTGCCCACCCCTCCGCTAGACGTATCTCACCATCTCCTTTCTCTGCATACTTCAGCCTCCTCACAATCTACGTGCACGTTCCCCTTTCTACTCTTTTCTTCCATTTCNAAAACTTTATCCTGAGAAGTCCTCTTCTCTCCCAGCTACTCTGTTCTCATGCTCCAAGGCAACTACCTTTACTGGTTTCTTGTCTGTCCTTCCAGAGAGATTCAAAACATATACAAGTTTTTTTTTTTTCCTTCATCCATTGCCCCGCCCTCCTTTTTTTTTTTTTAAACATAAACTAGAGCACATATCTTACATTGGTCTGTATTTTGCTTTTCTCACCCAACAATGTATCTTGGAGATCAGTCCCTTCCAGTACATAAAAAACCTCCTTGTTCTTTTTTTATAGCTATGTAGCATTCCATTTTCAAAGTATACCATAATTATCTAACCAGCCTGCTATTGATAACGTATACTTTCTATTCAGTCTTTTGCTGTTACAAGCAAGGCTGCAATTAACCTGAGTCATTTCACTTATGTATGTGCTTTAAAGATGAATTCCCCCCCATGCCCAACAAAGAGTATTTGCATGTTAAATGTTTCCAAGCTTTTCTCCACAAAGGTTGCCTGTTCTCCTCACCCTCCAGCAACATATGAACGTGCCTGTTTTCCCATGCCAGCCAATGTGTGGTCAAACTTACTGATTCTTGTAAATGAGTGAAAAACATTAGGTTGTCCTTCTTGACTTTGCAATCATCACACCCCCTCTTGGAGTAGGAACCTAGCACTTGCCCTCATGCCTTCCACCTTGAAGTTCTATGGTGATTTTACATTTTTTTCTACCCTCCTTATCTCAAAACAAATTTTTTTTTCTGAGTTGGCAGAGCATGTGTTCTTAATCTCGGAATCCCATCATCTAATCTCGAGCTCCAAACACTTAGCTTCTTTGCATCCAGGACAGAGAGCTGGCTCATTTTGTGACGATAAGTTGGTCCCCAATTAGTTTTTGAGTCACTTTGCTGCTCTGTTGTCCCTTTTCTGCGTCTTGAAACTATGCCTGTTCCTTTGTTCCTTAAAATGGCACCTCTACAGGGCTGAATATATAGTGCATTTTATCAAAAGTTCAAGACAGCAAGGCACAGCAAGACAGCTGAAATGGAATTTTAGACATTCTAGAAACCTGCTGCCCACCCCTCCGCTAGACGTATCTCACCATCTCCTTTCTCTGCATACTTCAGCCTCCTCACAATCTACGTGCACGTTCCCCTTTCTACTCTTTTCTTCCATTTCCTCTGCTTTCTGCAGGTTCTCACCCTGAAAGTTTTAGCTACTAAATTGCAGAGGATTTTAGCCATCTCTTTGACTTGTTTTTTTTGTTTGTTTGTTTTTTTTTTAGCATCGTCCCACTCTTTGTGACCCCATGGACTGACTATACAGTCCATGGAATTCTCCACGCCAGAATACTGGAATGGGTAGCCTTTCCCTTCTCCAGAGGATCTTCCCAACCCTTTATATTTAAAGTGGATTCTTGTAGGCAACATAGAGTTGAGTCTTGATTTTTGGTCCACTCCAACAATCTTTATCTTTTAACTGATGCATTTAGACCCCTAACATTCAAAGTGATTATTGATATTGGTGGATTAATATTTGTTATTGTTTTCTATTCATTGACTTTGTTCTTTGGTCCTGTTTTTGTCTTCCACTCTTCTGCCTTTTGTGATTTAAACTGAGTATTTTATATGGTTCCATATTCTCTTTATTCTTAGCATATTGGTTATACTTCATTTTTTAAACTTTTTTACTGGTTGTGCCAGAGCATGCAATATACATTTACAATTAATTCAAACCCACTTTCAAATAATAACTCTACCACTTCACAGGTAGTGTGAGTACTGTAAAATAACAATAATCCCATTCCTTCTTCTTGTCCTATGGATTGGTGCTATCATTTGTTTCACTTATGTATATGTATTTACATAAATGTAAATATATATATAAGCATAAATAATTCAACACTTTGTTGCTGTTATTATTTTATTTAGATTAAGAATAAGAAAAATAAAGTTTGTATTTTACCTTCACTTAATCCGTCTTCCTTTCTTTAGGTAGATCTGAGTTTCTCACCTGTAATATTTTTCTTCTCTCTAAAGAAATTCTTCTAATATTTCTTGCAAGGTAGGTCTACTACAAATTCCCTCAAATTTTTGTTTGTCTAAGAAAGTCTTTATTTCTCCTTCACTTTGGAAGGATAACTTCACAGGGTACAGAATTCTAGGTTGGTAAGTTTTTCCCCTTGACACATGAAATATTTCACTCCACTCTCCTTCCTTGTATGGTTGTTGAGGAGAAGTTGGATATAATTTTTATCTTTGTTCTGTAGGTAAGGTTTTTTTCCCTCTGGCTTCTTTCAGGATTTTTTTCTTTATCTTTGCTTTTCTGTAATTTGAAAATGATATGTCTAAACATCATATTTTGGGGACAGGCCATTTATCTTGTTTGGGATTCTCTGAACTTCCTAGATCTGTGGTTTGATGTCTTGATGTTAGTTTAGGGAAATTCGTATTCATTATTATTTCAAATATATCTCGTGTTCTTTTCTCTCTTCCTCCTCTTTCTGGTGTTCTCATTACGTGAGTGTTACACCATCTGTAGTGACCCACGGTCCTTGGGTCTTCTCTTCCTTTTTTCAGTCTCTCTTCTCTTTGCTTTTCAAGTTTTCGGGGGTTACTACTGAGATATCCTCAGTTTTAGGGATTCTTTCCAGTGCCATATCTAGTGTACTAGTAAGCCCATAAAAGGCATTCTTCATTTCTGTTACATTGTGTTTGATCTCTAGCATTTCTTTTTTATTCTATCTCAGGATTTCTCTCAATTTCTTACATTGCCCATCTGTTCTTAGATGTTTCCTACTTTATCCATTAGATCCTCATCATAGTAATCATAGTTGTTTTAAATTCCCAGTCTCGGTAATTTCAACACTCCTGTTATGTCTGGTTTTGATGCTTCTCTCTTTCTTCAGATTGTGTTTTTTGTCTTGTTATGGCTTGTCGTTTTTTCTTGATCTCCAGACATGATGTGTCATATAAAAGGAACTGCTTTAGTGGGTCTCACGTGGTGGGGAGGTGTAGGGGGAGGGGACACATTCTGCAGTCCCGTGATCAAGTTGCAGCCTTCCGGTGAGCCCGTGGCTCTGCACTGTGAACCCCAGAAGTATTTTTCAGTTTATTTTCCTTCCCCTCTCAGGTAGGGGAGTATGGCTAGTGTGGGCTAGAGTTGGGTGTTTCCCTTCTCCCAAATGGAATTCTGGAGTAGCCTGGAGTTTTGTACAGTTGACCCTTGAACAGTACCAGGGTTAGAGATGCTGACTGTCTGTATAGTTGAAAATCTGCCTATAACTCATAGTCCTCCCTCTATACACACAGTCCCTCCATATCCACAATTCTGTATCCACAGATTCAACCAGCCACGAATGTCTAATACAGTGATAATTTAGAATTGAAAAAACTCCACATATAAGCACTGTTCAAACCCATGTTGTCCAAGAGCCAACTGTTTTTTCCTACCCTGCAGTCAGTTAGGGTCTAATAATACCCCAGCAGGTTAGGGTCTGGTTAACTAGTTTCCTGTAAGGGCGGTCTCCTTAGGAAATACAAAGCACTGGTGTATTTCAGGAGTGATGCTTTTACCCAGTCTTGCTGGAAACATGAGAGGACGTGTCCAGTATTTCCTGTGAGAACCTGGTCAAGCTCCTGGAGGTAAATGTCACGAAACTGAGAGGGGCCTCCTGTGACTGGGTCCCTCTGGAGTTGCTGGGTCTCAGAGTTGTCCACACTGAGCCTCCAGTCACTCGTCTGTTACAGGTCAGGCTTTCCTGTTGGTTCCTGCTGCGGTTCCCACTCCAGAGTCTCTGCTCCACCGAGTTATTCTCTGCGTGAGTCCCTCTGTTTCTCCAGTCGTGGGGGCAGCAGTTTGCCTCATGTTCTCACCTCTCTTAAGGATCCTAGAGGAGTTGGTTTTAGTTAGTTTTTTCAGTCTGGTTAGCTGTTTATTTGTCAGGGTACAGCGGCAGCTTTCAAGCTCCTTGCATGTGAAGTGGGAAACCAGAAGCCTTCATCTCTTTGATTTGCAGTTTCCTTTCAGAATGTGCCTTGATGCCTCATGTAACATGAACAGACACAGGTGAAATGGTCTAGCAAAGTCACTTTTCTCAAAAATGAAGTTCTTTCCCAACAAGGAACTCAGTTGTTAATATGTCAGCATTTTCACCCATATCTTGTCTCTTGGTATCTGTTTTGCAAGGGAATGTTGTCTAAATGAAATTTAAAGCACTTTCAGTCAGACACTGTGCAAGCCAGGTTTACAAGTGTGTGTGTATCATTAATTATTAAAATGGAAAAAGTGACTTCGCTCCTTACAGATAAGGAAGCTGTTTCTTAACCTCTTGCCTCTTTTAAAGCTAACAGAAACCTATGATCCTCGTTATTTTCTGTAATGTAGTAATATAGTAGTTAATTTTAGGAATATCATAAATATTCAGCCTCATAAGGAGATTGCTTGCTTCCTTTTCCAAGTGAAAGAAGAAACAAATATTTGATCAGCCTCATAAGGAAATTGCTTGTTTCCTTTTCTGAGTGAAAGAAGAAGCAAATATTTGATCAGACTTGTATTTTGGCTGTTCAGTACAGATTTCTCTAAAGACTGTCTTTCTGCTTTTTTGTGCATGATACTGTCAAAAATAAAAATTAAAAGCTAGACTTGTAACCCAGAAGGCACTAACTGGGCTAAACGGCCTGCTGTCAGTTGGGCATTGTGGCCACACGCTTAGAACTACATTTCCCAAAGTTCCATTTCATGTGTGAACTTGGCCAGTGCGAGGCGCTCCTGGGAGATTTGGAGGCTGAAGAAAGAAATTTATTCAGAGGGCACAGTTGCTCTTCCAAGCTTCAGGCTGCAGATGCTTTCCTGGCCTTGGCTTCCAGGCAAACTCTTGAGAATCACTTGCTTGATGGCAGGAGGAGATGGTCAGCGATGGCCTCTCTGGCTTCAGCTCCCCAGTGGTTGCAGTGGTGACGTAAACCTCTGATTCCCCATGTTAAAGCTCTGTGCTTAGAACACGTTACTGAATCCTGACTGGTACCTTAAGCGGTTTATAAGTTATGTAATGACAGTAGTACAAAGTCAGGGTGAGATGAAGTGGAAGTATACTGTTGTAAGGCTCTTATGTTTGAAATGGCATAATGTTATCTCAGTCATGACTTAGCGACTGAACAACTCTCATAAACACAGATGCAAACATTTAAAATAAGATTTTAGCAAATAGAATCAACAGTGTATGTAAAGGATAATACATTATGACCAAGTGAGGTTTATCCTAGGAATGAAAGATGTCATTTTATCAACAGACTTTAAAAAGAAAAATATCACATGATCATCTAAATAGACACAGAAAAGGTACTTGACAATGTTAGACCATTTATGATTTTAAAATGTAAGCAAAATATGAATAAATGGAAATATCCACATCCTGATAAAGGATATCTACCAAAAAATCTACAGCCAAGGTCATTCTTCATGGTGAAAGAACAAATTTTATCCCCAAAGATTAAAAGGTAAGCAAGATTGTCCTCTCTTACTGCTCCTGTTCAAAATCATACCCACCCAGGGCAGTCAGGCAAGAAAAATGAGTAAAGCACATACAGATTAGAAGTAAAATCATTTCTAGTCACATCTATTTAATAGAATTACAAAAAAACTGCTAGAAGTAATAAGTGAGTTCAGCAAGATTGCAAGATGCCAAGTCAGTATACAGAAATCAGTTGTATGTCTATATACCCACAATGAGCAATTGGAAATGGAACATAAAGCATCATTTCATTTATAAATAAAATTTATAACAGCACTAAAAATCATAAACATTTAAGTATAAATTTAACAAAATGTGTGCAGAATCTATCCACTGAAAATGACAGAATGAAAGAAATCAAGGACCTCAATAAATGTATACATATATGCCATATTCATGGATTAGAAGATTAATTTTACTGAAGATGTTGGGGTTTTTTCCTCAAACTTATCCATAAATTCTATATAATCCCACTCAAAACTCTGGCAGGAATTTTTATTTTACTTCATTTTATTTATCTAGTAATTGGTTTTAAAATTTATATGTAAAGGCAGGAGAACTATAATTTTGAAAAAGAAAATGCATTCACAGTAATGGCCTTCCATACTTACCATAAAACTATAGTAATCAAGAAAGCTTCCACCAAGGTACAAAGGCATTTCAATAGAACACGGTTGGTCTTTCTCAATAAATGATATTAGGACAAATTGGATAGTGTATACAGATAAAACAAAAAAGCTTGATGGCTTCCAGAGAAGATGACCTGTGAGCTGGGTTTAAGGACCCAGTATATTTAAAGACAGGCCTGGCATATCTCTGCCTAATTGTAGATAGTTGATATAGCCTGTGGAATAATCAGACACCTCAACAGTAGAGATTTATAGATGGCAAATAAACACATGAAACAGTGCTCAACATCATTAGTCATTGCTGCTGCTGCTGCTAAGTCGCTTCAGTCGTGTCCAACTTTGTGCGACCCCATAGATGGCAGCCGACCGGGCTCCCCTGTCCCTTTTGCCAGGCAAGAACACTGGAGTGGGTTGCCATTTCCTTCTCCAATGCAGGAAAGTGAAAAGTGAAAGTGAAAACACTCAGTCATATCCAACTCTTAGCGACCCCATGGACTGCATCTTACCAGGCTCTTCTATCCATGGGATTTTCCAGGCAAGAGTACTGGAGTAGGGTCCCATCACCTCTGCATTAGTCATTACGGAACTGCAAATAGAAACCTCAATAAGAGACCACAACACACCTATTATAATGGCCAAAGTGAAAAGAGGAGAAGACCTGATGATACCAGGTGCTGGCAAGAATGCAGAACCACTGGACCTCTCAGACATCAGTGACAGAATGCAAAACAGTATAATTGCATTGTTTTAAGTGGAAGCCAGACCCAAAGACTGCATATTGTGATTTCCCTTATATGATACTCTAGAAAAGGCAAAACTACTGGGATGGTACACAAGTCGAAGGTTGCCTGGCAGGGGAAACAGTTGACTGCAAAGAGGTATGGGTAATTTTGGAGGGGATGATAGAACTGTTCTGTATCTTGATTGTGGTATGTATGTGTGTGTTGGTCAGAACCCATAGAACTGTACACGAAATGGGTGATCTTCATTATATGCAAAAAAAAAAAAAATTAACTGATAGCATCAGGAAAGCCTTCATAAAGTTAAAGATGCCCAAGTCTTGAAAGCTTTGAAGGCATCCCCCTGTGGATGGTAGGGAGAAGCTCCTTCCAGGCAAAATATAAAGGTACACTTTGGAAAAAAAACAGTTTGGCAGTTTCTCATAAAGTTAAGCCTACACTTGCCCTATGACACAGCAAACTCATACCCAGGTATTTACCCAAGTTAAATGAGAACTCTGCTTACGTAGAAAGTAGGACATGACTATCTATAGCAGCTTTATTCATAATTGAATAAATTATGAATCCATCTGAACCAGAAGCGTCATGTTCTTCAGTTGCCAAATGGATAAACAAGCTATTTTGACTAGTACTCAGTAATAAAAAGAAATGATTGATACATGTAACAACATAGATAAAAAATGCATTGTTTTAAGTGGAAGCCAGACCCAAAAGACTGTGTATTATGATTTCACTTATATGATACTCTAGAAAAGGCAAAACTACTGGGATGGTAGACAAGTCAATGGTTGCCTGGCAGGGGAACTGCAAAGGGGTACGGGTGATTTTGGAGGGGATGATAGAATTGTTCTGTGTCTTGATTGTGGTAGATATGTAAGTGTCTGTTGGTCAGAACCCATAGAACTGTACGCGAAATGGGTGATCTTCATTATATGCCCCCCCCCAAAAAAAAAATCTAACTGATAGCATCAGGAAAGCCTTCATATGGTTTAAGATGCCCAAGTCTTGAAAACTTTGAAGGCATCCCCCTGTGGATGGTAGGGAGAAGCTCCTTCCAGGCAAAGAGAACAGGATTTGCAAAGACTGGGAGGGAGCAAACAGTCCTGTGTGTTCTCGGAAGGTCGGGAGCCTGAAGTTGTAAAGTGGAGGAGGTGACTGAAAGGCAGTGCTGGAGAAGCAGGCTGGAGCTGGGTTGTGGAAGGGCTCGTGTTTGGTAAAACTTGGACTTGGATGGTTTTTCCCTTCAGTTGTTTTCTCACAAACTGTCTCATGGTTTGGGCTGCTGTACAGTGCCACAGAAAGTCTCTTGAAGTTCAGAGTCCAGAAGTCTGGGATCAGGCTGAGATATGGGGGGCCCCCTTTGTGGGCTGCAGACTGCTGACTCCTCATCATGTCCTCACGTGGGCGGAGAGCAGGGAGAGGAGTCAGGCCGTCTTGTGACTCTTAGAAAAGTGCCAACCCCATTCGTGGGGGCTCCTCCCACATGACTTCATCTGACCCTGCTTACCTAGAGGCCCCACCTCCTACTACCATCATATTGGGGGACAGGGATCCCAATATGCCTTTTGAGGGATACAGTCATTCAGTCTGTAACAGCTGGGAAAATAAAGAGCTTTAATCAGGGGAAGGACTTAGTTTTCATCTGAAGCATCTGCTCTGGCAGCCCGGGGTACCACCCATGGGAAGAGTGAGACCAGGAGGGGATTTATCAGATCATTAGGCAGGACGCCAAGAAGTCCTAGGCCAAGACCAGAGCAGTGGATGCAGGAAGGGGGGCAAACTCTGTAGGAAATGGTGACACCCAGATGACAAAGGAGAAGGAAAAGGGAAACTAAAGGGGACATTTCTGTGCTCAGAGGCATCCAAAAAGAACTGGGTTTGAGGTTTATATACATAGAGGATTTTTATCAGTTTGGATTATAGTAAGTTGCTATATAACTTGAAAAACTTGAGTTGATTTTTCATTCTAATACTATATGCATTGTACCCAGATAATGAGTAGGCTGTCACAGTAGGGTGAGAGTGACATTAGTTGGAACCCAGAAAGCCAGGGCAGTGAGGAGTCTGAATAAGGTAACCGTGTGCCCGTGTGCCCTGTTCCCCCGAATCTCANTAACTGATAGCATCAGGAAAGCCTTCATAAAGTTTAAGATGCCCAAGTCTTGAAAGCTTTGAAGGCATCCCCCTGTGGATGGTAGGGAGAAGCTCCTTCCAGGCAAAATATAAAGGTACACTTTGGAAAAAAAACAGTTTGGCAGTTTCTCATAAAGTTAAGCCTACACTTGCCCTATGACACAGCAAACTCATACCCAGGTATTTACCCAAGTTAAATGAGAACTCTGCTTACGTAGAAAGTAGGACATGACTATCTATAGCAGCTTTATTCATAATTGAATAAATTATGAATCCATCTGAACCAGAAGCGTCATGTTCTTCAGTTGCCAAATGGATAAACAAGCTATTTTGACTAGTACTCAGTAATAAAAAGAAATGATTGATACATGTAACAACATAGATAAAAAATGCATTGTTTTAAGTGGAAGCCAGACCCAAAAGACTGTGTATTATGATTTCACTTATATGATACTCTAGAAAAGGCAAAACTACTGGGATGGTAGACAAGTCAATGGTTGCCTGGCAGGGGAACTGCAAAGGGGTACGGGTGATTTTGGAGGGGATGATAGAATTGTTCTGTGTCTTGATTGTGGTAGATATGTAAGTGTCTGTTGGTCAGAACCCATAGAACTGTACGCGAAATGGGTGATCTTCATTATATGCCCCCCCCCAAAAAAAAAATCTAACTGATAGCATCAGGAAAGCCTTCATATGGTTTAAGATGCCCAAGTCTTGAAAACTTTGAAGGCATCCCCCTGTGGATGGTAGGGAGAAGCTCCTTCCAGGCAAAGAGAACAGGATTTGCAAAGACTGGGAGGGAGCAAACAGTCCTGTGTGTTCTCGGAAGGTCGGGAGCCTGAAGTTGTAAAGTGGAGGAGGTGACTGAAAGGCAGTGCTGGAGAAGCAGGCTGGAGCTGGGTTGTGGAAGGGCTCGTGTTTGGTAAAACTTGGACTTGGATGGTTTTTCCCTTCAGTTGTTTTCTCACAAACTGTCTCATGGTTTGGGCTGCTGTACAGTGCCACAGAAAGTCTCTTGAAGTTCAGAGTCCAGAAGTCTGAGATCAGGCTGAGATATGGGGGGCCCCCTTTGTGGGCTGCAGACTGCTGACTCCTCATCATGTCCTCACGTGGGCGGAGAGCAGGGAGAGGAGTCAGGCTGTCTTGTGACTCTTAGAAAAGTGCCAACCCCATTCGTGGGGACTCCTCCCACATGACTTCATCTGACCCTGCTTACCCAGAGGCCCCACCTCCTACTACCATCATATTGGGGGACAGGGATCCCAATATGCCTTTTGAGGGATACAGTCATTCAGTCTGTAACAGCTGGGAAAATAAAGAGCTTTAATCAGGGGAAGGACTTAGTTTTCATCTGAAGCATCTGCTCTGGCAGCCCGGGGTACCACCCATGGGAAGAGTGAGACCAGGAGGGGATTTATCAGATCATTAGGCAGGACGCCAAGAAGTCCTAGGCCAAGACCAGAGCAGTGGATGCAGGAAGGGGGGCAAACTCTGTAGGAAATGGTGACACCCAGATGACAAAGGAGAAGGAAAAGGGAAACTAAAGGGGACATTTCTGTGCTCAGAGGCATCCAAAAAGAACTGGGTTTGAGGTTTATATACATAGAGGATTTTTATCAGTTTGGATTATAGTAAGTTGCTATATAACTTGAAAAACTTGAGTTGATTTTTCATTCTAATACTATATGCATTGTACCCAGATAATGAGTAGGCTGTCACAGTAGGGTGAGAGTGACATTAGTTGGAACCCAGAAAGCCAGGGCAGTGAGGAGTCTGAATAAGGTAACCGTGTGCCCGTGTGCCCTGTTCCCCCGAATCTCACTGGGCACTGCCACTTCTGTATGACTCTCCGCTGCGTCAGATTTGTACGTCCACTGGAGGAGAAATGTAGGGAGGACAGAGGTACCAGACCAGGGCTGGGTACAGCTTGAAGATGATCTTTCCTTAGGAGGGAGGTGGCTGTAGAAGTGGCTGGAGAGCCAAGTGTGCAAGGAGCCTTTTCCATGGATAATGCAGGTCAGAGCAGCCACAGAAATATTGTGGGGGAAGCTGACTTCTCTCCAGCCCTGCATTTCCGGGAGTCTCATTCCCCTTCCCCTGCTGTGGCTTCTGTGATGTGTGCTGGCTCCTGGCTTGCTTGTCTGGTCCCTGACTGGTCCTGCCCACGTTGTCTGTTTTGCTGTTCTATGCTATCTGCCCAGACTGTTTCATCTGGGGGGTGTTCTTTTAGATTTTAATAAATGTTTATTGGATTTTAAATTTTGTCAGAATGAAAAATATTTGGTCTTTTCAGTTGATATTGTCCTCAAGCCAAGTGAGCTCAGCATCTATACACGGCAGGGCGGATGCAAATACTCAAGTTAAACATTGTAAGTATGAGCCTGGACCATTTTTAAACCCCACCTTGATCCCGTGTGTTTCAGCCCGAGAGGAAGTTTGGCGTGGTGGTGGTCGGCGTCGGCAGGGCCGGCTCCGTGCGGCTCCGGGACCTGCGGAGTCCACACGCTTCCTCAGCGTTCCTGAAGCTGATTGGCTTCGTGTCCAGGTGGCTTTGAATTCCCCGGGAGCTGGGTGCAATGGATTAGGGTTCTCCAGACTCCAGAGAGAGCAAGCCAGCTCTGGGGTCATTCCAGGGAACGGTGCAGGGTCAGCTCCCCAAGATCTCAGACGGGTCTGGGAACTAAATAGTGCTGGCCTGCAACTGGGATGTGCCGTGAGTCATCCTATAGGCGACTGCAAAGGCAGAGGCGGGGAAGGTGAGTACAGGGCCTGACGGTGACAGGAGGGGCACAGTGGGCATACGGGGGCGGGCCTGAAAGAAGACTTTAGGTGTGTTCCATCAGTTAACTAGGACAGCCTTCCAGGGCCCTGGGCTTTGTAAGCCTGACCAGTTATTTGACATCAATGCCAATATCAACCTACTTGACAGATCCAGAAGCTGAACCACAGAGAGGTTAAGTAATTTGCCCAATGTCACACAGCCGGAGAAATGGAAGAGCTGGACAATGGTGCACGTCTATCTAATTCCAAAGCCCGGCTTTTAAACACTGTGTATTCATTTCCCCTTTGATAATTCCGAACCCTGCTTTTAAGGATTATAATTTATCTCCTGTAACTCAGCCAAAACCTACCTTTAACTGCGTTTCTTCTTCCCTTACTCACCCTCAGCTCCTCCTTGACCCCCACCACTTCCACACACACTACTTAACAAAACTCACACCATGTAACATCAGTTATCAGCAGTCATTGTGAACCTGAGGAAGGCCCTATATCAGTCCAGGCTTTGGGGCAGAGAGCAGGTCAGGCAGGTCTCTGCTTTTCAGTGCTTTAGAGAAATCACCTAAAAGTCAGTACTTAGATCAGCGTAAGTAACCATCATGATGGTCCATGTGGAAGTTCTTTCATATTTTAATTTATGGGACCTGCCTTCTTCCAGTTTGCCTGTCTCAGAACCTAGCCCTTCCTTAAGGACTTAAAGTGAATTTGGGGGCACAGAGGCAACCCAGAAGTGCTGGCAACCTGCCCTTGGTCAGTCTTCCCCTCACAGGAGGATTCTAAGGGAGCAGCACAGATGGGAGACTTGATATCACAATTAGCAGCACTCTTCCTCCCCCTGCTCCCCTGCCTGCATTTGGGATCTCACGTACAAGGGCTCCCGGCTGAAGGGGGGGCTTCTGCTTCCCCATTAGCCTTCCTCTGCAGGCTGGTGCTATGCCTGACCTACCCAGGTCCCATAGGATGGCCATCATCCTCCCTTCCTCTCGCTTTACCACCCCTCTGCTGTTATCACACTGTCCCTCGCCACATGCTCTGTTGCTCACAATCTACCTTCTAAGACCTGTCTCCTCCCCAGGAATCCTCTTCTGAAACCCTGGACTGGGTGTTCCTTGCCTTCCTGGAATCTCCCACTTGTACCCCTGGCACAGCATTCCTCTGGTTATTTTTATTTGGCCATGCTGCATGGCATGTGGTATCTTAGTTCCCCAACCAGGCATCAAACCCGTGCCTCCTGCATTGGAAGCACAGTTTTAGCCACTGAACCACCAGGGAAGACCCCACCTCCTATTATTCTTGTGTTGTAGTTATGTAGTCTCTTCCTCCCTCTACCAGACCAAGCTTGCTAGAAGCTGAGGACTTTAGTTCATTCCCCACTGTTGCAGGATCCAGTAATCGAGAAACCAAGCACCACACTTGGAGAACTGGAGAACTCAGGTTTATTATGCCGGCGAGCCCGAAAGAGTCAACACTACAAGCTCTAAGCCCCAGATAAAGGGGTTACAGAGTTTTTATAGACAGACTATAGTGGGCAAATCTAGCTGCTAATAGAGTGGTTTAAGGGGTTTCAGGAGTGTGGGAACAGCAGTCAAGATGGGGAGGGGGATGCCTGACCTTTACATGGACAGGCATGATTAGGCAGGTTTGCAGGGTTGGGCAGTTGCAAATAGCAGGACAAGGGTGAGTGAGATAAGCTCCAGTTCCTAGTGTTGTAAGTTTCTGAGACTACGTGACCTATGTGATCCAGACTTTGCAAGGAGCAAACTGAGTTACAGAGGCAGAACGAGCAGGAGGTTATGTAAAATTTTAACCTTTCCCCTTCACCGCAGCTCCCCTACTGGGAAGGCACAGGGAGGCAAACAAGAGGCACTGGTCAGACCAAGCAGTGCAGATGGGGTGGCCCCCACAGGAAGGAACCTACCAGAATGTTCTTCAGCAGCCAAACTCCCCCAGCTGCCCTCTGGCTGCTGCCACTCAAGGGGGCTCTGCGCTGCCCCCAAGCCTCCTGCCAGCTGCCCCGTTTCCTCTGTGACAACCTTTGTTGGAGGATTGCTCCTCTGCTCCAGCCTCGGCCCCAGGGCAGCATGCAGCCAGCACTCTCAGCTGTTCTAAAACAGGGGTCCTTCTTACTGTGTGGGAGTCAGAAGGCTCCGGCTCCTGTCCTGCCCCTACTACAGTCAGCTGTGGAGCCCCTGCCTCTCTGTGCTTTGTCAGCTCGGCTATAAAGGAGGCAGTGACGCCCGCCTTCTGCTTGACGAACACAAGGCTGTGATGTACGTGAAGGAGCTCAGCTACACAGCTCTGTGCCCCTCAGTGGTGTTAGTGTCTTGGATCTGGATTAGGTTTGACAGTGCTAGTGTCTGGCCAAGCGCTTGGAGCTGGCAGTGACCATAGAGATTACTTCTTATGAGATAACACGAGATCTGTTCTTCTTATTTTAGAGATGACATAAATTCAAAGGCTCCCACAGGCTGTTAGCAATGGTATCAGCACTCAATGCCAGTTCCCCAATCTCTTACTCTGAGCTGGAGGCTGTTTCTTACTCTGTGCTGGAAGTGCCCTGGAAATGAGATGGAAGAAATTGCTTTCTTCATTTCCAGAAACTGATCACCAGGACATTGTTGGGATCTGGGGAGCAGGATGGCACTCATTTATTCTCAGCCGATGTTCTGCCTGCTTTGAGTTCCACTTATCTGTTCTTCTCAAACAGACGAGAGCTGGGGAGCATTGATGAGGTGCCGCAGATTTCTCTGGAAGATGCTCTTTCCAGTCAAGAGATTGAGGTTGCTTTTATCTGCAGTGAGAGCTCCAGCCACGAGGACTACATCAGGTGGGTGTTCAAGCCCTCACCTTGCACAGTAGCACAGGAGAGTGAAAATGCCTGGGCTAACATCTTACACAGGGATCTTAATAATCAGTGGGATGGATCCAGGACTTTAAAAAATTATCGTCAAAATGTTAACTCTCAATATGGGTTATAAAGGT
Source organism: Neotragus pygmaeus (assembly GCA_006410875.1). Classification (NCBI taxonomy): domain Eukaryota; kingdom Metazoa; phylum Chordata; class Mammalia; order Artiodactyla; family Bovidae; genus Neotragus; species Neotragus pygmaeus. The sequence goes on from SJYV01010127.1 coordinate 761,404, forward strand.
ATCAGGACATGAAAAATATAGTAGAACTAATACTTAGTTCACCATAATTAAAAACATTAGACACATAAAGAATTAAAGTGCCTTATTTCATTGTAAAAATTTTATTGAGAGTAGTTTGACTAGTGCCTACCTTCTTAGAATCTGCCTACCATGTGGGAGACCTGGGTTCGATCCCTGGGTTGGGAAGATCTCGTGGAGAAGGGAAAGGTTACCACTCCAGTATTCTGGCCTGGAGAATTCCATGGACAGAGGAGCCTAGCTGGCTATAGTCCACCGGCCGCAGAGTCAGACACGACTGAGCGACTGACATTTGCCTTCTTCTCAGCGTATAACTTAGGATATGGAGCCAATGTCTTTTTTGTGCCTTGGAGAAATGCCATAGTTCTTTCAGCTTCCAACATTTTATCCTTTGTACTTTAAACAACATGAAATCTCTCTGAAAATATCTGTAGGAGTTCTTTAATAGGAAGTGTTTTTTGCCATGAGATGATTAAGGAAATAGTGGTGGCCTAGAAGATCATGGCATCCGGTCCCATCACTTCATGGCAAATAGATGGGGAAACAATGGAAATAGTGTCAGACTTTATGTTTTGGGGCTCCAAAATCACTGCAGATGGTGACTGCAGCCATGAAATTAAAAGACGGTTACTCCTTGTAAGGAAAGTTATGACCAACCTAGATAGCATATTCAAAAGCAGAGACATTACTTTGCCAACTAAGGTCCGTCTAGTCAAGGCTATGGTTTTTCCAGTAGTCATGTATGGTTGTGAGAATTGGACTGTGAAGGAGGCTGAGTGCCAAAGAATTGATGCTCTTGAACTGCGGTGTTGGAGAAGACTCTTGAGAGTCCCTTGGACTGCAAGGAGATCCAACCAGTCCATTCTGAAGCAGATCAGCCCTGGGATTTCTTTGGAAGGAATGATGCTAAAGCTGAAACTCCAGTACTTTGGCCACCTCATGCGAAGAGTTGACTCATTGGAAAAGACCCTGATGCTGGGAGGGATTGGGGGCAGGAGGAGAAGGGGATGACAGAGGATGAGATGNATCAGAATGAGAGAAGGGAGGCTCTTTTTTAAAGAATTAAAATATGAAGTGATACGTTAGGAGAGAGATCTGTGTCAACTGGGATAGAAAAGAAAGCTTTTAAGTGACATCAGTGATAGAAAATGAAGAAGTCAGAGGCAGCTGAAAAGTCTGGAGGAGGATATGATTTGGGGAAGAAAACTTTGAATTTTGGATTAGACAAACTGATTAAAATTGGAATTTATTTATTTTTGTCTGAATTTAGGCCCTGCTTACTTTATGCCTGAATAATTAAAATACACTATGATTGGTTTTCCCTTCCTCTGTTTAATGTGTTGCACTTGGATATGAGTGGATGTTTGTTTGTATGGACTCTGGCAGTCTGGAGAAGACTGTGGAGCCTTTTTAGAATAATGATTTTCAACTGAATGAAATAAGATTAAAAAGGAATGTGTTACTGAAATACATAAAAATAAATATGTGATATATTAATATATGGGCCCCTTTATCAATGCGGGTAAAAAATAAGATCTAGCAGTGAGTCTAAAAACTACCATAATTTTAAAGTAGTGATATATTTGTAGATAATATTTTGAGGTATATGTAACAACTAATGTGATATGAAAATACAACTTGTATTAGTGATAAAAATCACGGGTACTGCTAATATTACTATGGTAGATTGTCTAGGTCTGGCTGAAAGAGGTACTAAGAGGTTAGTGAACCTAGGGATAAAATTTTTTTTCTTTTACAAATTTACATTCTCTGAGGTTTCTGGATCCCAGGTTAATAATCTTTGCTGTATTGTCTCCTGGTTTTAATTTTCTGTTTGTATTTTTGTCATATTATTCTTTTTCTTTGCAGATGGTAATATTTTTTCATGTTTACTTTTGCAAATAATTATGTGCTCTTTGTGTTAAAAAAAAAAAAAAGATGCTAAAGACCATAATTTTCTGGTTATCCTGTCTCATGGAAATCAAGACTGTTAGTAGTATAATACTTATAGGAATAGATATCCATTATCTATTTCTGGGTAATATGACCTTATATAACCATATTATCATAATAAGATTTCTTGTTGTTCAGTCACTCAGTCCTGTCTGACTCTTTGCAACCCCCTGGACTGCACACGCCAGGCCTCACTGTCCTTCACCATCTCCCGGAGCTTGCTCAATCTCATGTCCATTGAGTTGTTGATGTCATCCTTTTCTCTTCCTGCCTTCCGTCTTTCCCAGCATCAGAATCTTTTCCAGTGAATCAGTTCTTCACATCAGGTGGCCCAACTATTGGAGCTTCAGCTTTAGCATCGAACCTTCCAATGAAAATTCAGGCTTAATTTCCTTTAGGATAGACTGGTTTGATCTCCTTGCAGTCCAAGGGACTATCAAAAGTCTTCTCCAACATCACAGTTCAAAAGCATTATGATCCAACTATCATATCCATACATGACTACTGGAAAAACCATTGCTTTGACTATAGAGACCTTTGTTGGCAAAGTAATGTCTCTGCTGCTTAATATGCTGTCTAGGTTCTTCATAGCTTTTTTGTCCAAGGAGCAAGTATCTTTTAATTTCATGCTGCAGTCACCATCTGCAGTGATTTTGGAGCCCCCAAAATAAAGTTGGTCACATTTCCATTGTTTACCTGTGTTTGCCATGAAGTGATGGTATTGGATGGCTTGATCTTCGTTTTTGAATGTTTGAGTTTTAAGCCACCTTTTTCACTCTCCTTTTTCACTTTCATAATAAATTAATTACTCCTTGGAAGGAAAGTTATGACCAACCTAGACAGCATATTAAAAAGCAGAGACATTACTTTGTAAACAAAGGTCTGTCTGGTCAAGGCTATGGTTTTTCTTTCCAGTGGTCATGTATGGATGTGAGAGTTGGACGATAAAGAAAGCTGAGCGCTGAAGAATTGATGCTTTTGAACTGTGGTGTTGGAGAAGACTCTTGAGAGTCCCTTGGACTGCAAGGAGATCCAACCAGTCCATCCTAAAGGAAATCAGTCCTGAATATTCAGTGGAAGGACTGATGCTGAAGCTGAAACTCCAATACTTTGGCTACCTGATGCAAAGAACTGACTCATTTGAAAAGACCCTGATGCTGGGAGAGATTGAAGGCAGGAGGAGAAGGGGACGACAGAGGATGAGATGGTTGGATGGCATCACTGACTTCATGGACATGAGTTTGAGTAAGCTGCAGGAGTTGGTGATGGACAGAAAGGCCTGGCGTGCTGCAGTCCAAGGGTCACAAAGGGTTGGACATGACTGAGCGACTTTGAGTCGCTGCCCAAGGACTGCAGCACACCAGGCCTCCCTATCCATCACCAACTCCCAGAGTTGGGAACTGTCTGTCGTAATAGACAATTTACCCATTGACATGGCTGTATTTCTCCTCCAGAATAACTGGTAAATAGTACCTGGTTGGATATGTCAGTGGACGAATGAGTGAATGTTCAAGTGAGCACATAATTAAAAAGCCTTTCTCTTACTGCTGAATAGAAAATAGCATGAGATGCAGTCCATCCTCCCCATCCCCTGGCCCTGACTCTCATCTGCATTCTGTCATGACACATTTACCTGGAGACTTGTGTGCATTTTTCACAGTCTGTCCTGCAGGGTACTTAAGGAAAGTTTAATTGAAGTGCATTTTATCTGTATTTATCCCTCTTTCCGAAGGCAATTCCTGAATGCTGGAAAGCATGTCCTTGTGGAATACCCCATGACACTGTCTTGGGTGGCAGCTAAGGACCTGTGGGAGTTGGCCGAGCAGAAAGGTGATGTATGTTCTGTGCGTCTGGAGTGCACACCCTCTTACTAAGAATTCCTGCCTCTAAGACTTCTATGGTACCATCTTCATGCCTTATAAACAACCCTGTGTCAGATATGTTACTGGCCCAGGGGCTCCCAGCCCAGCCCCCATACTGTAGGCACATAAAGCGCGGGGAGGGGGGTGTGTTTGTGGAGGAACAACAGGGCAGAGGGATGGGTGGAAATTTGCAGACTTTTGTTCAAGACTTACCAGCTTCTTTTACTCTAATGAAAAATATGAGTTAGCTTCCACTTATGCTAATATTATCTTGCTTTTATTCATGTGATACTTGTATTGCTAATGGAAAAATGCCTAGATTAGGGTAATTGATTGTCTGATGTGCACAGTTTATAGTTTTTGTTGTTTCTTAAGAGGAGCACTGTTTATTAATACTGGGAACTTGGAAACTCTTCTAAGCATATGTTATTTTGCTTAATTCTCTTAGAAATCCTTGGAGGTAGGTATTTTCTCTAGCTTACGTATAGGAATCCATGGCTCACAGAAGTCAAAAAATTTCTACCAGAAATGGAGCATAACCTTCAAAAATTGTATGCCTGTAACTTATATAATATTGTACATCTACTATACTTTTTTAAAAAGTTTTGTACCAGGTCACAAAGCTAGTAATGTGACCACTAAAAGAGAGGTGGAGATTTGATTTCAATCCTTTTGGGCTCTGAAGTCCACACTTTTCCCTCTGAGCCTTGCTGAATACCACAACTAGAGAGAAGCCCACAGGCCACCACTAAGACCTGATGCAGTCAAATATAAAGAAATATTTTTTAAAAGGCATATAGTCCAATGGAATAGAATGGAGAGCCCAAAACAAACCCTTGTGTACATAGATGGTCAAGTGATCTTTGACAAGGGTCTTTGAGATCACACAATGGAGGGAATGCACAATCTCTTTAACAGAAAGTGCTGGGAGAGATGGATAGCCACATGCAAAAGAATGAAGTTGCACCTTTACCTTATACCATTTTAACTCATACAGCCCTAAATGTAAGGTGTCAAACTATAAAACTCCTGGGAGAAAATGTAGGGAAAAGCTTCTGGACATTGGACATGGCAGTGATTTTTTGCTGGGTGTGACACCCAGAGTACAGGCAACAAAAGCAGAAGTAGGCATGGGATTCTGCAGTAAACTAAGAAAAGCTCCTGCACAACAAAGGAGATGGTCTCAGAGTGACAACGGCAACCTGCAGAATGGGAGAATGAGTTTGCAAATCAGGTACCTGATAAGGGTTAATATCCGGATTATATAGAGAGCTCTTAACACCCAACAACAACAATCAATAACCTGATTTTAAAATACACAAAGAACCTGAATAGGTACTTCTCCAAAGAAGATTTACAAATGGCCAACAAGCATACAATAAAGATGCTCATTGTCACTAATGATTATCGCATGAGAGAAAGTCCTTAAGAGTACACTAAATGTGGGAAATATTTTATGAGCAAATCTGTTTGAACAGTGGAGAATTCACCCTAGAGAAAGGCATAGATGTACAGGGAATTTACAATTTCCTTGTTCAGCATAGGGTCACTGGAGGAAACTGAGGGGCCCTCGGTGTGAATTGAATCTCACTTCCAAGTGCTTCTGAGAGCAGCCTGAATTTTTTCCTTACTCAAATTAGAGATTATAGAGTATTGAGGCACTATTGAAGGGCATGTATTTCTCAAGTCTAAAAGAACCATATTTTATGATGTCCACAATTCTTTGAGCTAATGTTGCTGTTTGTAAGACCACTGGGTCCAGGGAAACCATAATTGGTACAGAAACTTACATGGCAGCTGGTAAAGAATCCACCTGCCAATGCAGGAGACGCAAGATGCGAGATCGATCCCTGAGTCGGGAAAATCTTTTGGAGAAGGAAATGGCAACTCGCTCCAGTATTCTTGCCTGGAAAATTCCATGGACAGAGGAGCCTGGTGGGCTACAGTCCACTGGGCCACAGAGAGTTGGACACAACTGAGCACCTGAGCACACATCACTAATGATTAAAGGAATGCAAAGCAAAACCACATTGAAATATGTCCTCAAACCCATGAAGATAGACACTATTAAAAGACAAAATGAAACTGGGACTTCCCTTTTGGTCCAGTAGTTAAGACTCCAGGCTTCTGTGCAGGGGGCACAGGTTTGATCCCTGGCAAGGAAACTAAGATCCCACGTGCCACACAGTACAGCCAAAACAAAACGAAACAAAACAACAAATGCCTGGTGAGAGTGTGGAGAAATTAATTAGAGCCCTTGTGCCCTATTGGGAATATAATATGGTTCAGCCACTCTAGAAAAGTGTATGGAAGTTTCTGAAAAATTTATGAATAGAATTACCATATGATCCAGCAATCCCAGTTCTGGGTATAATCTGAAAAGACTTTAAAGGATTTGGAAGAGATATTCGCACACTCTGGTTCATAGCACATTATTCACAATAACCAAGAAGTGGGAACAACTCAGATGTCCATTGATGAATGAATGGATAAAGAAAATGTGGTGAATATGTACAGTGGAATATTATTCAGCCTTAAGAAAGAAGTGAATCTTGTCACAAGTTACTACATGGAAGAATCTTGAGAATATTATGGTTAAGTAATATAAGCTAGTCACAAAGAGATTATGTGAAGTATCTAGAATAGTGAAATTTGTAGAAACAGAAAATAGAAGGATGGTTGCTAGGGAGTGGTGTGGAGGAATAGAGGGAGTTATTTTAGTTGGGTACAAAATTTCAGTTTTGCAAAGTGAAAAAATTCTAAAGATCTTTTGTACAACAGTGTTCTTATAGTTAATACTACTGGACTATAGACCGAAAATTGGTTAATAAGGTAAATATTATATTATACGTCTTACTACAATTTTTTAAAAAACTAAATAAATTTAGAAGAATCAGAGCAATCAAAATTGAAGAGAGGATTTGACCTCAAGTGGAATGTTGATGCACAATAATTAGAACGCCCCAAATGCAATATCATTAATTTAACAATTTGGGCAAGTCAAAATATGTATCAAAGAATAGTAAAAAGTTCAGATCTTTTATAAACCTGATTTCATAGAAATACATTAAAAAATTATTTTGTAAACCTAATTTCATAGAAATACATAAAAAATTATTTTGTACAGAAGTGTACATGCCAACATTTTAAGAGCAAAAATTGGCATGCAAGTTCAGTATTCAAAAGAGAATGGTTAATGGTTAATTTATGGTATTTTCATCTGATGAATACTATTCAAGCTCTAAAAGTCATAGATTCTTACTGTCATAAAAAAGGTACATGATACATGACTAAATAGAAAACATTATATGAAGTATCTAGAATAGTGAAATTTGTAGAAACAGAAAATAGAAGGATGGTTGCTAGGGAGTGGTGTGGAGGANTGTAAGCTGTAACTATTTTGGAATTTGTGAGATGGAGGCAAACTCCATTTTCTACCTCTCTTTCTATCACTCCATCACTTTAGTTGGTAAAGCAGGCAAATATATTAAATTTGAAAAAAAAAAATCCTTAAGGTTATTCTTTCATTTGCCACATAAAATAATTTGTAATAAATATTGGCCTACTGGTTCTCTTGTTTTATTATCCACATCAAATGTTGCTCAAGGCCAGAAAGTATGATATCTGTTTTTGTACGCTCAGCTGCATCTAGCATGAGGTAAGTGTTACAGATTCAATAACCAAAATACAGTGCTGTAGTCTCTCCCATTTGGGCTTCTTAACTTGAGTGTTTCAAAATATTGGCCCTATTTGATACTGGAAGTAGGGTGGGTATCAAAGAAAACCAGAGCTGGACAGTAAAGTGGTAGAAGCAGATTTTATTCAGGACAGTTGCAAAAGGGGAAGAGAGACCTCAGTACAGAATAGGACTCAATTCTGCACAGAGCGTGGGCAAGTGGGGATTTAGAGCCATGAGCAGATCAGTGGATGAAAAATCACTGAGAGGAAACATCAGGTGTGACGGGGTTTTTGACTACTTTGACTTGAGATGATTCTTGCCAAAGGCAGGCTGGAAAGATCAGATATGAAGGGTGAGGGATGAGGAATCTGATCAGCTATTGAGGAATTTATTAGGATTCTTGCTAAAACCGGGCAATGGAAAGACAGATGGGGAAGCCAGATGATTGAGGTCTAGTTGAGCAGAGGGTTCAGAGCAGCCTTACTAAACCTGTTCCAGAAAACAGTCTTTGTCATGGGCTATGTGATTACTAATTGATATTGATAACCACTGACCTCCAGCTTGTTTTGTGTTTGGTTGAGAGATCCAAGATGAAAACATTCATTCATTGTACTAACTGGAAGGAACTGCAGAGGGAGAAGGAAGAGGAGACAGGAGAAAACAGAGACGAGAGAGAAGACAGAGCAGTGGTCTTACTCTTCCATTTACAGCTGCCCTCGCCTTCTGGGGCATCTGGAACCATCCTGGTTTCCTGCCCCACTGCGGCCACTCCGCACTGACACCTTTCGCAGATACTCCTTTCTCTGAAGGCTGCGCTCAACCCTCCAATGACAGCTCCTCACAGAAGAAACCACAAGTAGAATCTGAAAAATAGGACAGGGACTTCCTTGGTGGTCCTATGGCTAGGACTTCATGCTCCCAAGACAGGGGGCCTGGGTTTGATCCCTGAGCAGGGAACTAGATCCCACATGCCGTAACTAAAAGTTCTTGTGTGCTACAACTAAGATCTGGCACAGCCAAATAAATATTTTTTTTTTTTTAAATAAAAGCCTGTGTAGGGAGAAGATTTTCTACGTGAGAAGTCAGGGAAGGCTTCCCGAAAGAATGAATATGCTGAAGCCTGGAGGTTGAGAAGGACTCACCGCAGGCCCAGGCAAGTGAGGGAGGGCAGGACACTCCAGGCAGAAGAGAGAACAGGTGCAAAACCTGTATCCAGCCAGCCACTGCCCTGGATGGAATAGGTTCAGGTATCTGAAGTTACTTTTGTTAATTCCAAGTGGCTTTAAGCCTAGCTTTTCTTTCTTTTTTTTTAAGTTGTGGGATGAGAATGATCTGCTAACATTGGGAAGTCTCTCTGGCTGACATTTAACCATATGAATTATTATTGACTAGCTGAAACTCCAGTACTTTGGCCACCTCATGTGAAGAGTTGACTCACTGGAAAAGACTCTGATGCTGGGAGGGATTGGAGGCAGGAGGAAAAGGGGACGACAGAGGATGAGATGGCTGGATGGCATCACCGACTCGGTGGATGTGAGTTTGAGTGAACTCCGGGAGATGGTGATGGACAGGGAGGCCTGGCGTGCTGCAATTAATGGGGTTGCAAAGAGTCGGACACAACTGAGCGACTGAACTGAACTGAACTGAAACAAGCAAGATGCTGTAGGCCTGGTGCTAAGAGTTTTACCTCCCCTAGTTCACTTACTCTTGTCATTTCCACACAAGGACTTTTCATTCAAGTTTTTTAACAAAGGATAAAACAGACTCAGAATTTAAGCCACATGGCCAGTTTCCCTCATCTAAGTCAGCAATGGACAGCCTGCAGGCCACATCTGGGGCTCACTGACTGTAAAGACTGGTGGGAACACAGTCACTTCTGTTGATTTAGTGGGCACGGTTGCTTCCATGCTGCAACAAGAGTTGAGTCATTGTGACAGCAGTTGTATGACCCATGAAGTTGAAAACATTCACCATCTGACCCTTTACGGCAAAGATTTGCCGACTCCTGTTCTGGGTGAGGGAGCCCAGTGTTGAGCTCTAGGTCCCTCTGGCTGCACTTTTCTGTTCAGTCCCCACCAACCCACTCATGTCAAGGTTAAAGGTAAAGCCACTGTCATAAAGTCCAAACTACAGTCTGGAAATTACAGTGGGCAATTAGAACACACTTCCCAAAGTTCACTGTGACTTCCTGGTTCCAGTATGCGTCCAACATTCATTCGTTTGTATTTAGCTGTGTTTGAGATGGCATTATTGACTCAATGGACATGAACTTGGGCCAACTCCGGGAGGTGGTGAGGGATAAGGAAGCCTGTTGTCCTGTATTCCATGGGGCCATGAAGAGTTGGCCACAACTTGGTGACTGAACAACAACATCTGAGAGATCTGCACTGTGTGAACACTGCTGGTATTGGGCTCCAGGAAGACTGCAGTGATGAAGACTCAGCCTCTGGATGCTGACAGCTTACAAGGGAAGGGTTCCTGCCAGCTTGAGAGTTTCATGTCCTAGGACAGGCAGCCTGAAGCCAAGGGAGCCCAGAGGAGGGAGCACTTGTGGGCGAGAATTCTGGGAGGAAGCAGGATTGGGGTTGAGCCCAGGGAGAACCAGGAAGGTTAGGGGAAAGTTAGCCACACGCTTTGGTAGCACAGAAGAGCATGGTGGGAGACCAGGCCAAGAGGCAGGAAGGGCCGAACCTGGAAGACCCCGGGGTGAGAGAGGGTGGACGCTCAGGAGAGTGGCAGAAGGCTGGCTGCAGCCCCAGGCACTTCACTAAAGGGAGCTGCAACCTTGGTTTAAAAAAGGCCAGTGTCTCTGGGGTTCTGTTTCCACATCTTAAGAGAAGGGATAGGAAACCAGATCATCTTCATTCCTTGCAGGAGGACTCTGAGCAGGAAAGTAACACGAGTCGAGCTGCACCTCGGGCTGATGAAACCTGAGGAGAAGGGGACTGGGACCCATGTGTTCTCCCCAGGCAAGTGACTGAAAGAGAGTCTCTCGCCTGGGAGAGAAAGGCTTTCACATGATGACAGCTGAGTTACAGTAAAGAAACAGAAGCAACACACTGAACCATAGCTGAAGTATCTTNCTGAGGAGAAGGGGACTGGTACCCATGTGTTCTCCCCAGGCAAGTGACTGAAAGAGAGTCTCTCGCCTGGGAGAGAAAGGCTTTCACATGATGACAGCTGAGTTACAGTAAAGAAACAGAAGCAACACACTGAACCATAGCTGAAGTATCTTCCATAAAAAAGAAGTAAACCCCAAGAACTCTCTTCTGAATCTTGATCAATAGAACTGACCTTCACAGAAAGGTAATTTGGGACATTTCTATGGAGATTAGAGAGGCCTCTGAAAGAATGAGAACATCACCGACTCGATGAACATGAGTTTGAGAAAGCTCCAGGAGTTGGTGATGGATAAGGAAGCCTGGCGTGTTGCAGTCCATGGGGTCGCAAAGAGTCGGACATGACTGAGCGACTGAACTGACCAAGAAACAGTGGAGATCAGATATCAAGAGGCTGCAACTAGGGCCCAGGAATGAAGTTAAAGCATCTGCCTCCAATGTAGGAGACCCGGGTTTGATCTCTGGGTTGGGAAGATCCCCTGGAGAAGGAAATGCTAACCTACTCCAGTATTCTTGCCTGGAGAATCCCATGGACAGAGAAGCCTAGTAGGCTACAGTCCACGGGGTAGCAAAAAGTCAGACACAACTGAGTGACTTCACTTTCACCTTCTTTATCTTGGGATCTAGAAAGTTTAGGCTCAGCATGAAGTAGGAGGAAAACTTAGGCAAGAAGGCAGAGTCACTGAGAAGAGGGCGCAGCCACAGAAAAGCATGTCAGAAAGTGTGTTCACTGCCTAATCCTTGTACCTCCTTCCTGAGCCTATGGCAGATTTCCTCACATGGATAGAAAGCTCCCACGGCAGTGACCACCTGTACCCTGTATGGGAACTGCAGCCAGAGGCAAGACTCCTCTTCATGGTCCTTTCTTTGCAAGGTAGTCAGTCCATATCTCATTCTTTCCACTTGGGGGCATGAGAGACTTACCCAACCAATGCTAACCCACCTCTAGTCTGCTGCCTGCCTAGCTAGCCTTGCTACTGTGCTCTAGGGTGGAGGACTAGTTTTCAGCAGCCCACAGAGCAAGGGAGGATGTTACAGGTGTTGAAGATCTCCAGGGACCTTGGACTCCTGTTCACATCAGGAAACTCGACTCAGATTTCCAGGAGAAACTAAAACGTAAAACTGAGATGCTTGCCTGCATTACAGAGTGGGTAACCTCATCCTTGAAAAAAGGGAGTACAAAACAGTTCTTTGAAGAAGCTGTAGTTTCAAAGGAAGGACCAGGCTGAGCTGAGCTGAAAGCCCATGGGGAACAAAGGACCAGGAAGGGCAGCCCACCGCCAGCTGTATACATGTGGTGCCCCCGCCGTAAAGGTGCCTTCAGAAGGAGGCTGTCAGGGTTGGCGGTAGGGGACAGGACTTTGTCAGCCACTCAAGAGCAGACTTCTTGGGATAGATACTTTGGATGTGGGAGAAGCTGGAATCCATCACAAGTAATTAACAAAACGCTTGGCAGGGAGGGGTATAGGTAGGTGGCCTGGTGAGAGAATGATGCCCAGGAAGAGAGGCAGGGAAAGCTGGTCTCTCTTCAGCTTGGCAGTTGGGGAAAAAAGAGAAAACCATGGGACTCCGATGGCGAAATCTGCCTTCACAGAAAGACAGTGCTGAACCCACTCTCTGCTTTTCTGTGTGCCAGGGAGAGAGGCGGGGAAGAAAGATTGCAAGGTGGCTCCACTTGGCAGGTCTTCTGCCTTGCACGTGTGTGCTCAGTCACGTCCAGCTCTTTGCAACCTCATGGACTATAGCCTGCCAGGCTCCTCTGTCCATGACATTCTCCAGGCAAGAACACTGGAGTGGGAAGTGGCGCTCATATTTAAATAGCTTGTCAAAATATTGAAATCAATGTGACATCCACGCAGGCTGAGAAAGATGAGTTGGTTTAAGTTCCAGAAATCAAAAGTATAAGCAGCTACACGATGAAAAACTTCCCTTCATTCCTCTGCATCTACCTACCGATTTTCTCCTGTCTGCTGTTATGAAGGTGCTGCTGCTGCTGCTAAGTCGCTTCAGTCGTGTTCGACTCTGTGCGACCCCATAGATGGCAGCCCACCAGGCTCCCCCATCCCTGGGATTCTCCAGGCAAGAACACTAGAGTGGGTTGCCATTAGTGAAAGTAAAGTCACTCAGTCATATCCGACTCTTCGCGACCCCATGGACTGCAGCCTACCAGGCTCCTCCGTCCATGGATTTTCCAGGCAAGAGTACTGGGAGTGGATTGCCATTGCCTTCTCCGTCATGAAGGTGACAGATGTTGAAATTAGCCCCTACCATTTTAACCACCTAAAAGTGTATGGTTCCATGGGATGAAGTATATTTGCATTGTTGTGTAACTATCAACTTTATCCAGTTCCAAACCATCCGAAAAAGTAACTCTGTTCCCATTAAGGAGTCATGCTTCAGTCCTCCCTTCCCTGTTTCCTGGTGTTGGGCTGCACTCCAGAGGCCTGCAAGCCTCATAATTGCCCAACCACAAGACTGAAAAAAGAACCTAGAGATAGCAACAGACATCAGTGCCTTATTGGACAGGGGACCTCACTCATCTGAAGCAAAGGGTCCTAAAGGAACTCCCCACCATGCACAGCCAGCAGTGGGTCAGACATGGCAATAATTTTCACTACCTGGAGGAGGAGGCTGCCATTTATAGGGGGAATGAACATCAGGTTGGCTCATCAGTTACCATGGAAACCATCAGCTGGGGCAAGGGGCAAGCACATAATCAGGCACATAAAAGTTACTGATTAAGCTCTATAATTAGGAGGATTGGATAGTTCTGTGAGTGAAGCTGGGCCTGGTCAATCAGGGAGTGTACAGGGAGCAAGAGAACAGCCATCTTGAGTGGCCTGACCATACACTCCACCGCTATACACTTTGCCTGACCCTTACAATCTTGGCCCATCCCTCTCCCGTAATATCTCTGAGGTCAGGTAGGTAGAGGGTCACTGCAACCAAATACCAAAATGCAATACAGACAAAAACAGCTAGATAGCACCAAGAGAAAGCGACCTAGTATGCTAAAAATATTAATAGTGATTCACAAAGATATGAGCAAACTTTGGAAGCAGACGCTTATCGGGGCAATTTTGCATGGAAGTCCAGAGGAGGATAAAAACAGCACCTCACCATTGACCCAGCAATGAGACTCCGTTCACAGCAAGGTCACCCCTGCCACCCAGTCTGCAAACAGATCCCTCTGCTCAGACTAGGGGTGAACTGCAAGACATTTAATAGGCACAGTACAGGGGAGATCATGACCATTAAGCAAAATACAAGCAGTGACAGCATCCTGAGAGAACAGCACCCTGCCTGTGGCTTTTGTCCCAGCCTGCAATACCATACTGCCCACCCATCCCCAGTCCCTATAGCTAGTGTTGAATTCAGGACTTAGCAGCAGCAGTATAACCACAGATCACAAGGATGATCTAAGAGTGCTCAGGTAGGGCCAGGTAGAAGACAGGTGAGATCTGTAAGCCCCTTGTGAATCCTATTCCCTACCAGGCAGCAAACCCAAATCACAGGGGACTTACCTGTCAGTTCCAGGCCATTTTACAAGGTGCTCCCCTGGGGGTAGGTCCTGTGGCCGAGGCAAAAACAAAGTGCTCTCCTGATCCATGATTGACAATGGTCCTGTGGGCACCAGTTGAACTTGGATGGTGTTGACTAGTTGCCTCTGGGTTAACATGACCGAGCCGCAGGGACAACTGTTTCTGGAGTGTTCGAGATCGTCGTGTTAGTCACTCAGTCGTGTCCAGCTCTTTGTGACTCCATGGATTGTAGCTCACCAGGCTCCTCTGCCCATGGAATTCTCCAGGCAAGAATACTGAGAGGTAGGTAGCCATTCCCCTTTCCAGGGGATATTCCCAACCCAGGGTCAAACCTGGGTCTCCTGCGTTACAGGCAGAGTCTTCACTGTCTGAGCCACCCTTGAGTGAGCCTCCTTGCCCACACATTGAAAGAGGGTTTTGTTCTCTATGAAACAGTCTATTCATCCTTTCATTGGCCTCGCCGCAGTGGGGTCACAAGGCAGGTGAAAATACCAGTGTATATTATTTTTATCAGCACATTCCTGAGCTTCATGGTCAGAAAACTGGGTTCCTTGGTCATTATTGATGTCCATGGGGGTCCTGTACATCACACACAGCTGTTCTAGACCCTGAACAGTGCTTTTTTGCATTGCACAATGTCTTCCGTAGACCTTCTGTAACGTCTTGCACCTGTTGTAAGGCACTGTAGGTGCATATAGCTGGCCCATCCTGCCATATCGTTGCCTGCACCATCTGGTCCATAGCTGGGACAAGAAGTCAAAGAATACTCTTATTATTTTGCCGTTGCCTCAGGCCCCAACCAAACCCTTCTGGGTGACTGGCCATGTCCAGTTCACAAGCCTGTCCCTGAGTTAATATCCCTAAAACATGTGTCTGTAATTGCTCAGGGGTGGTGGGTCCGGGGTAGGCTTGTCTTACCCAAACAGATTACATAGATAATCCAGGTCCTTGTGCTTTCTCTGTATCCACCAGCCATCCTGGGCAGTCAGAAGATCCACGAGCTGGGGGCTGTTACTTTTAAACTGGAAAGAGACTTAGACTTACAGGTCTCACATGCTAGTGGATGGCCACCTCAGGATTTCCCCCACAATCCTCTGTTTCCCATACTTATTTACTGACATCTTGGCACTCAATGCAAGTTTCCTCAGCTTCCTGGCTGGTTGCACCCTGCAGGCCTGCAAGTTTTGTATTGGCCCAACCTTAAGACCATAGAAAGAGCCCAGGAACAAGTGANGCTCTTTAGTTCTTCTTCACTTTCTGCCATAAGGGTGGTGTCATCTGCACATCTGAGGTTACTGATATCTCTCCCGGTGGTCTTAATTCCAGCTTGTGCTTCATGCAGCTCAGCATTTTGCATGATGTATTCTGCGTGTTAAGTTAAATAAGCAGGATGACATTATACAGCCTTGACATACTCCTTTTCCTATTTGGAAACAGTCTGTTGTTCCATGTCCAGTTCTAATTGTTGCTTCTTGACTTGCATACAGATTTCTCAGGAGGCAGGTCAGGTGGTCTGGTATTCCCATCTCTTTCAGAATTTTCCAAATTTGTTGTGATCCATACACTCAAAGGCTTTGGTGTAATCAATAAAGCAGAAATAGATGGTTTTTCTGGAACTCTCTTGCCTTATCAATGATCGAACGGATGTTGGCAAGCTGACCTCTGGTTCCTCTGCCTTTTCTAAATCCAGCTTGAACATCTGGAAGTTCATGGTTCTTAACATTGCATATAAATTAACATTTTATAAGCATATACGTTAACATTGCATATAACTTACATGCAATATAAGCATACAAGTTAACACTGCCTACTCTTAACATTGCATATAAATGGAATCATACAATGTATGGCCTATTGTGGGGCTTCCCCCATAGCTCAGCTGGTAAAGAATCTGCCTGCAACGTGGGAGACCTGAGTTCGATCCCTAGGTTGGGAATAATTCCCTGGAGGAGGGCATGACAACCCGCTCCTATATTCTTGCCCAGAAAATCCCCAAGGACAGAGCTGCCTAGTGGGCTACAGTCCATGGGGTCACAGAGAGTCGGACACAACTGAGCGAGTAAGCACAGCACAGCGTGATCAATTGTGCCTGGCTTCTTTCAATAGCATAATGTTTAAATTAGTGTCTTCTGTGTCCAACCACAGTCAAACAAAAATGAATTCTGCCACATGTTATTCTGTCCCTTAAAAAAAAATACACAGAAACGGTAGCATATTATTTACACTGGGAAATTACTGTTGAGTTCTTTGTGACAGCAGCTGGTTCTCCTACTTCAGAATCCCGTGGTGACTTTGTGTTCTCAGAATGGCAAGGACTTCCAGCTAAAGATTCTAAGCATCTTTGTTGAATCAGCCCTTGGCTGCTTGCTCAGAGCACCCTGCCCGCTCTCTGATTGGGTCAGGCTGCTGGGATTGATTGTCCCACTGCCCAGTAAGGTAGCAAAACTGCAGCCCAAGCCTGCCCCCTACCTCAAGGTGTGTCACAGAGGCTCCTACACACCTGGGCCTGACCTCCCAAGACTCACACAAAAGTGGGAAAACACTTGGGTTGGTTCCTCTGTTGAAAGAATCATTACAACTTTAGAGTGGCAGGAAATTCCAAGTGAAACAGTTTGGGGGGCTCTGACTCACATTTCCTTGGCAACAGTTTCTGGATTTCAACATGTCTGATAGACCAATCTCACTGATGTTTAAAACACCCAGTAGGTTTGGGGAGAGACAGCCACTCCTAGTTCTGGATAGAGGCCTGAGAGAGGAGGAGTTCTAGACATCAAAAGTGAATTTGGAAGCGGGGGGGTGGTTTAAGCCCAGGATGAGTATCGTCACAATCATTATCAAATAACAGGCATCTCCTAGGCAGCTAATAACCTTGGACTTAGGAAATCTGGGTCTATGGAAGAACGATGAAGGAGTGGCAAATCCAGGACTTGTTTCTTCAATGCACAGTGACTGGATGAGCAGGTTCATAATGGGGTGTGCAGACTAGCTAGCAAGATGGAAAACAGAGAGCATAAATAAAAATAATATAAGATTGCATTTTCTCAAAGACGATTGATTGGTATTGCCAAGATATTTTTGTAGGAGTGTCAGAGGAAAGGTTGTATTTAAATTGAAGAAGGGTTGTATTTATAAAGGGTGGTTAACGTTGAAGCCCAAGATTTGGATCTAGCATTTGCAGGGACCTCCAGCTTATCCATTTCGCGGAAGGTGGTCCTTCAAGGAAAGGAATATAGAAATTAGGTGTGTAAGCGAATATTTATTTAAAACAATAAAAGAACCCACAAACTACAAATTTCCGGATTCATGATTATTCAAATATATTCCCTGTTGATTGAATCCCATAGAACATATAGGTTCTCTCTCCTCATATAAAAAATAATAATTTAATTTTGGCTGTGCTGGGTCTTCGTTTCTGCATGGGCTTTCTCTAATTGTGGAGCACAAGCTCCAGGCCATGAGGGCGTCAGTAGTTGCGGTACATGGGCTCAGTAGTTGCAGATCCCAGGATCTAGGGCACAGTCTCAATAGTCATGGTGCACGGGCTTAGTGGCTCCGAGGCATGTGGGATCTTCCTGGACCAGGGATTGAAGCTGTGTCTCCTGCATTGGCAGGTGGATTCTTTACCACCAATCCACCAGTGAAGGCCCCCTCCCCTCATTTTTATTCTTTATCCGTGTTTTGGTATAACTCTTTATTTCAAAATTCCTTTCTTCTAAGTCATTTATTCTATCTTTCCTCTGCTTTACTACAGATGCTATTTCATTCTTTAACTCATTCACTGAATTCTTCAAGTCCAGACTTTTTGTTTGGCCCTTTTTTATATTTTCAGTGTCTTTCATAAGTAATTCATTTAGCTCATGTATCTTTTTCCTAATATCACTGAGTTTTTTTTGGCTGTGCTGGGTCTTGCTTTTGCACCAGCTTTCTCTGTCTCAGCGAGCAAGGGCTACTCGTCACTGCAGTGTGTGGGCTTCTCATTGTGGAGGCTTCTTTTGTGGAGCACAGACTCTAGGCACACGGGCTTCAGGAGTTGCAGTTTGTGGGTTCTAGAGTGCAAGCTCCGTAGTCGTGGCACATAGGCTTAGTTGCTCCGCAGCATTTGAAATCTTCCTGGACCAGGGATCAAACTCGTGTTCCCTGCATTGACCAGTGGGTTCTCATCCACTGCACCACCAGGAAAGTCCCACTGAGCTGTTTTAATTCTTTTTGTAGCTTACTTAATTTCTTCAGTACCGTTATTTTGAATTCTTTATCAGATAGTTTTCAGGGTGCTGGGACCTTGGGGTCAGCTCTTGGAGAATTGTTGATACCTTTTGGTGATGGTTTATTTCCTCGACTTTTAAAGTTCTTTGTGTTTCTGTATTGCTGCTTTAGCGTTTGAAGTCTCTTTACTGGTTATCTTTGATGAGGTACTGTTCTTTGGTGTTGCTTCTCCAG
The DNA here is from genome assembly GCA_006410875.1 of Neotragus pygmaeus. NCBI lineage: Eukaryota > Metazoa > Chordata > Mammalia > Artiodactyla > Bovidae > Neotragus > Neotragus pygmaeus. The sequence continues at coordinate 780,014 of SJYV01010127.1, forward strand.
GGATCCTAGGTTTATAAGGGGAAGGACTTGCTCCACTCTCGTTCTTTCTTGGGGTAGAATTCTTCCTTCTGTGTTTCCTCTTGTTCTCTAACTCACCACGCTGGTTGCAGGAAACCTCTCTTTTGTCTTCCAGAAGGTGGCACTATAGCTTCAGTTAGTTGATTCTCACTTGTCCGCAGACCCTGGTCCATCTTTCTGAGAGTATTCAGATTACCTCACCTATTCTCACGGCCACACTTGGGAGCACACAGGAGGAGCTGGTTGCAGAGTTGAGAGCAGGGGCTAGCAGGAGAGNTGTTGATTCTCACTTGTCCGCGGACCCTGGTCCATCTTTCTGAGAGTATTCAGATTACCTCACCTATTCTCACTGCCACACTTGGGAGCACACAGGAGGGGCTGGTTGCAGAGTTGAGAGCAGGGGCTAGCAGGAGAGACAGGTGGGTTTAGCACTTGGAGCTTTAAGACGCCAGCGGGGCCAGGGGGAGATCTTCCAGTGCATACTCTCCAGAGGCTTGTGGGTGGTCCTGCTGAAGTCCTGAAGCAGCCAGCAGGACCTGCGCAGGTTTAAAGCCCACAGATCACGTGCTGCCTTTCTTCTCCCTTCCCCGTCTTGGAGGTCCCGCCTCAGAAAAGCCAGTGCTGCTGGAGAGAAATAATGTCCTCCAAGCATAACCTGCCCAGCAGGAGGAGCCAGGCGGTCACTCACCATTTTCACTTTACCTGTCCTCCATCAGGAGGCTGCTTTCAAACTACTCTGCCTGAGATGTTGCTGCTGCTGAGCTGCGGGAAGCCCAGCCGTTTACATCTTTGCCGTAGGGAACGAGGCGCCCTTGGCAAGAGCTACCCTTTCCTCTGCATCCAAACTCTACCCCACACTGATGGCAGATTTTTTAGTCGCTCAGTCATGTCTGACTCTTTGTGACCCCATGGACTGTAGCCCACCAGGTTCCTCTGTCCATGGAACTCTCCAGGCAAGAATACTGGAGTGGGTTGCCATTCCTTTCTCCAGGGATCTTCCCAACGCAGGGATCAAACCTGGGTCTCCTGCCTTCTAGGCGGATTCTTTACCATCTGAGCCACCCTGGCCCTCCTCAAATTCTTGATTGCCCATGAGTAACCACCTAGTTCTGTACTAACCAGCTCCCTCTTACCCAATCCCAGGGCATAGGGGTTGGGGTGGCTTGCCAGTTCCTTTGGATTCCATGACTGAGATCGGATATGTAAGAACTTCCTGGATGTCCAGGTACAATGCGATGTGCAGAGGCACTTCTGTTTGGTTAAGGATATCCAAATAGTTGCTAATTAAAAGGGAGAGAAAAAGAGATGCTCCACACCACCTAGAACACTGGTAATAAAAACTTCTCTGAGAACTGCTTGCTTGCAGCATTGAGAACAGTTATATCAGTGAACGAAGCTTATAACCTTTCTCCAATGTGTAGAGAGATGAGATTAAGAACAATTATAATACAGATGTTTCTAAAACTGCAATTTGCTTGCTGAGTTGAGAACAGTTTCTATCAGTGAGTGGCAGTTCTAGGCATCAACAATGCATATACAGAAGTGTTTAAATACACTTGTCTCAAAGAAATTTTTCAGAACACTAACACTTGCTACATTGAGAACAGCGTTATATCAGTGAATTGAGGTTATACCCATTCTGCACTGCATGTACAGAAATGTTTGGGAATGCTTATAATAAAGATTTTTCTAAGAAACTACTTGCTGCTGCTTTGAGTACAGTGTTATATGTGTGAATGGAACAGGTTTTGCGATGCATGTGAAGCGTTAAGATTACCTGTAATACAGATGTTCCTAAGTCCATTTTTTCCTGGCAGCTTTGACCACAGAGTTGTAACAGTCAATGGAACTGAGAAGTCAATGCACTGAGAAGTATTTGAGAACATTTGCACACACACACACAAAATGTTTCTAAGAATGGTACTTGCTTTCTTTATTGAGAACAGTGTACACTGGTGGATGGGAGTGACTCCATCTATAAGGCATGAAGACGTGTGTTTAAGAACATTTATACCACTATGGAGGACAGTATGGAGGTTCCTTTAAAAACTGAAAACAGAACTATTATATGATCCAGCAATCCCTTTCCTGGGCATATATCCAGAGAAAAGCATAATTTGAAAATATACATGTGCCCTATTTGTTCACAGCAGCACTATTTACAACAGCCAAACATGAAAGCAACCTAAGTATCCATCAACAGATGAATGAAGATGTGGTACATATATACAGTGGAATATTACCCAGCCATAAAAAAGAATGAAACAATGCCAGTTGCAACAACATGGATGGACATAGAGATTACCATACTAAGTGAAGTAGGCCAAAGACAAATATCATATGATAACACATATGTAGAATCTAAAATTTATGCAAATGAAACATATATAAAACAGAAATAGATCCACTCATAGGAAACAAACTTGTGGTTACCAAAGTAAGAGCAGAGATTAAGTTAAGAGTGGAAGATTAACATTTACACACACACTGCATATATAAAATGGATAAACAACAAGAACCTACTGTATAACACAGGGAACCACACTCAATATTTTGTAATAACCTATAAGGGAAAAACAAGCTAGAAAAAATAGATATATATGTATGTATAAGTGAATCACTTTGCTGTACACCTGAAACATACAATATTATCAACTACAGTTTTTAAAGAAGCATCTAAGGCAATAATAGCTATCCAAAAAAAAAAAAGAACACTTGTAATAAAGATGTTTCTAAGAGTGCTACTTGCCGCTACATTGAGAACAGTGTTAAAACAGTAAATGGTCGTGGTACCCATGTGGCGATGCATATCGAAAAATTTAAAAGCGTATTTGTAATAAAGCTGTGTCTGGTAACAATCCTTATTTGCTGTCTTGAGAACAGTATTATATCATTTAATGGAATTTATACCCATTCAGCAAATCATGTAAAAAAGTGTTTAATAGCTATAATAAAGTAAATAGATGTTACTGTGAATGCTATTTGCTGGCGGCATAGAGAACTGTATTATATATCAGTGAATGGAAGAGGCACCCACTCTGCAGCACATGTTGAGAAGTGAAAGAACACTAATGAGAAGACATTTCTAAAAATGCTACCTGATGCTGTATTGAAAACATTGTTTATACGAAAGAAAGGACCTGTCACCCATTCTGCAATTCATGTAGAGAAGTGTCTAAGGCCAACTGTAATACAAACGATTCTAGAAACGCTTGTTTGCTGTGTTTAGACAGTTTTATGTCAGTCAGAGGAGGTTATACCAGTTCTATAAAGCATGTGCAAAAGTGTTTTAAACACTGTAATAAGATCATTTCTGAAACACCACTTATTAACACATTCTGTGTGGAGAAAAGTGATATATCCCTGGAGGGAGGGGCACTCCTTTTGCAAGGCATGTAGAGAGGTTTTGAGAACCCTCGTAATAAAGGTGTTTCTAAGGATGCTACTTGCTTGCCAAGTTAACAGTGTTTCCTGGGTGAATAGAAGTGGCACCGTTTCTGCAATGCATGTCAAGAAGTGTTTAAAACTACGTGAAATAAAGATATGTCGTAAAACAATGCGTGGTAAGTGACTTGAGGGCAATATTACATCAGTGATTGACGTTATGCCCATTCATTAAGGCATGGATGGAATTAAGAACAATTTTGGAAAGATTGTTCTAAGCTCACAATTTGCTTTCCACACTGACAAAAGTCATATCAGGAAGTAAATATTATAAAGAAGAATGTATATATGTGTATAAGTGAATCACTTCTATACAGCAGAAATTAGTACAACACTGTAAATCAACTATACTTCAATTTTTTAAATAAATAAATAAAACAATTAATTACAACTGAAAAAGGAAAACAAATGTCATACACATTCCACAAGGTATGAATCGAGGTTTTTAGGGACACTTGTCATAAAGATGTTTCCAAGAACACCACTGCACGCTGCATTGGAAACAGTGCATTGCCAATGAAGACACTGCACCCATTCTCGAAGGCAGTCCAGGAGTCTTTCTGAACACCAGTTAAAAAGATGTTTCTGAGAATCCTACTTGCATGCTGCCTTACAACACTATTTTATCAGTGCATCAACTTAAAGAAAAATGTACAACATAAGAGTTGTGAGTTTAAGGGAATACCCTGGTGGTCCAGTGATCAAAACAATGCAAGGGGCGCAAGTTCGATCTTTGGTCAGAGAAGTAAGATTCCCATGCTATGCTGCCAAGAAAAAAAAAAAAAAAAGTTGTGAGTTTAAGTTTTATTCAGGGAACATACTGGGGATAGACCAGGAGACAGCCTCCCAGTAGTTCTGGAAGAACTGCTCTGAAGAGCTATGGAGGGAAGCTAGTTTATATGTGATTTTTGGCTATGGGACACTTAGAGTCTAGCATGTGTGTGCATGTTAAGACGTTTCAATTGTGTCTGACTCTTTATGACCCTATGGACTGTAGCCCACCAGGCTCTTCTGTCCATGGGATTTTCCAGGGAAGAATACTAGAGTGGGTTCCCATGCCCTCCTCTAGGGATCTTCCCAACCCAGGGATTGAACCCCCATCTCTAATGTCTCCTGCATTGGCAGGTGGGTTCTTTACCACTGGTGCCACCTGGGAAGCCCACAGTCTAGCATATATCTTGCTAAAAGATTACAGCTAGTCACAAAGAACAGACATCTCAAGTGAATGATTTTAGTGCTTTTCTATAAATGGAAAGATGCAAAAATCTGGGTTCCTTAGAATTCTTCCTGAGATCTAACTATCTAAGAGAGCTGCTTGCCCAAAGCACAAAGAATCTTGTGATGGTCTTAATTTTCTCTTGGAGTGCACTGTCAATCAGCAACTGAAGCCAGTTATAATTAATCCTAATAGAATTGAGTGGTGAGTGAAAATACTCTGTGATTTTCCAGGTGAATGGAAGTGGCACCCATCTGCAATGCATTTAGAGAAATGTTTAAAGACACTTGTTATAAAGATGCTTCAAGAGAACTACTTATTCGCTGCATTAAGAACAGTGTTATATCACTGACTAGAAGTTATAACCATCTGTAATTCATGTGGAGAAGTGTTTAAGAAAACTTGTAATCTAGCTGTTTCTAAGAATGCTATTTACTGCTGCAATGAGAAAAGTGATAGTCATTTAATGAAAGTTGTACTCATCCTGCAAAGAATGTACAGATCTGTTTAAGAACACATAATAGACATGCTTCTAGTGCTCACTTCAGCAGCACATATACTAAAACTTGAACGATACAGAGAAGATTGGCATCGCCCCTGTGCAAGGATGATACACAAATTTGTGAAGCGCTCCATATTTATTAAATTGATACAGCCACTGTGGAAGATGGTAGGGAGATTCCTTAAAAAACTAGGAATAAAACCACCATACGATCCAGCAATCCCACTCCTAGGCATATACCCTGAGGAAACCAAAATTGAAAAAGACACATGTATCCCACTGTTCACTGCAGCACTACTTACAATGGCTAGAACATGGCGGCTACATGGCGTTGAGCGAGCGGCCATGAGGAGCTACCCTACGTCCAAGGGCAAAGGAGAGGCCCCAGCAACACGGTAGGAGGGGCAAATTCATGTTTAGAATCAAACCCCATTCCCACCAGAGACACTCAGGGGGCTCAAACAAACCCCGTGTGCACCAGGACCCAGAGATCCCACAGAGACTGAGACAGAACTGTGTTTGAGAGTCTCCTGCGGAGGTACAGGTCAGCAGTGGACTGCCACAGGGACAGGGGCTCTGGGTGCAGCAGACTTGGGTATGGCATAAGCCATCTTGGAGGAGGTCACCACTAACCCCACCATAGAGCTACCAGAACTTACATAGGACTGGGAAGTAGACTCTTGGAGGGCACAAACAGAAACTTGTGCACTAGGACCCAGGAGAAATGAGCAGGGACCCCACAAGAGACTGACCCAGACTTGCCTGTGAGTGTCCAGAAGTCTCCAGAGGAGGTGTGGGTCAGTGGTGGCCTGCTGCAGGGTTGGGGGCACTGAGTGTAGCAATACATTCTTGGGATCTTTTGAAGGAGGTCAGCATTATCTTCATTACCTCCACCATATTTTTGCCCCAGGTAAATAGCACAGAGGGAACACAGCTCCACCCATCAACAGAATATTGAATTAAAGATTTATTGAGCATGGCCCCGCCCATCAGAAGAAGACCCAATTTCCCCCTCAGTCTCTACCATCAGGAAGCTTCCATAAGCCACTTATCCTTCTCCATCAGAGGGCAGACAGACTGAAAACTACAATCACGGAAAACTAAAAATCTAAACCACATGAATCACAGCCTTGTCTAACTCAATGAAATGATTAGCCATTCCATGTAGGGTCCACCCAAGATGGACGGATCATGGTGGCGAGTTCTGACAAAACGTGGTCCACTGGAGAAGGGAAGGGCAAACCATTTCAGTATTCTTGCCTTGAGAACCCCATGAACAGTATGAAAAGGCAAAAAGATAGGACACTGAAAGAGGAACTCCCCAGGTCGGTATATGACCAAATGCTACTGGAGATCAGTGGAGAAATAACTCCAGAAAGAATGAAGGGATGGAGCCAAAGCAAAAACAACACCCAGTTGTGGATGTGACTGGTATGGAAGCAAGGTCTGATGCTAATATTGCATAGGAACCTGGAATGTTAGGTCCATGAATCAAGGCAAATTGGAAGTTGTCAAAAAGAAGATGGCAAGAGTGAACATTGACATTCTAGGAGTCAGCGAACTAAAATGGACTGGAATGGGTGAATTTAACCCAGATCACCATTATATCTACTACTGTGGGCAAGAATCCCTCAGAAGAAATGGAGTAGCCATCATAGTCAACAAGAGTCCAAAATGCAGTACTTAGATGCAATCTCAAAAGCAACGGAATGATCTCTGCTCATTTTCAAGGCAAACCATTCAATAGCATGGTAATNTGGGATGGGAGGGAGATGGGAGGGAGGTTCAAGAGGGAGGGGACATGTGTATACTTATGGCTGATTCATGTTGAAGTTTTACAGAAAACAACAAAATTCTGTAAAGCAATTATCCTTAAATAAAAAGATAAATAAATAAACACGTTTTTAAGAATGCTACTTGCTTGCTGCCCTGAGAACAGTATTATATCATTTAATGGAAATTATGCTCATTTGGAAAGCCTGTTAAAATGTTCTAAAACACTTGTTCATAAGATGTTTCAAAGAACACTACTTGCTCTTTGCATTGACCAGTGAGTTTTATCAGTGAGTGAGAGACATATATTTGGCAATGCATTAGTGTTCATGAACACTTGTAATAAAGGTGTTTCAAAGAAAAGTCTCACAGATAGAGAACAGATTTGTAGTTCACCAGTGGGGAGGGGGATAGAAGGTGGGTTGGAAGCTTGGGATTAGAAGACGCAAAATATTGTATATAGGATGGATAAACAAGGTCCTCCTGTATAGCACAGGGAAATACATTCAATAATCTGTGATAAACAATAATGGAAAATAATATGAAGAAGAATATATATATATACAACTGAATCACTTTACTGTTCAGCAGAAATTAACACATTATAAGTCAACTACACTTCAATACAATTTTTAAAAAAAACAAAAAAAACAAAAATGCGTTTCTAGGAACACTACTTGCATGCCACATTGAGAACATGGTTTTATCAGTGAAACGGTAGCACCTATTCTGTAACTGCATGTACAGAACTTTTAAGAACACTTGAAATAGAAACTTCTAATAACGCTACCTGCCTGTTACATTGAGAATAGTGTTACATCATTGATGGAAATGGTAGCCATTCTGACAAGCATTTAGAGCATGTTGTTTAAGAATCCTTATAATAAAAAATGTTTTCTAAGAGTGATACACTGCTACTGGTCTGTGGCCTGTTAGGAACCAGGCCACACAGCAAGAGGTGAGCAGCAGGCAAACAAGCTAAGATTTATTTGTATTTACAGCTGCTCACTATTGCTCACTGATTCTTCATATGGTGAGTTATATAATTATTTCATTATGTATCACAATGTAATAATAACAGGGCTTCCCTTGTAGTTCAGACGGTAAAGAATCTGTCTTCATTGCAGGAGACCTGGGTTCAATCCCTGGGTTGGGAAGATCCCCTGGAGAAGGGAATGGCAACTCACTCTAGTATTCTTGCCTGGAGAAGCTACAGTTCATGGACTTACTAAGAGTCAGACATGACTAAGCGACTCAGACACACACACAATAATAATAGAAATAAAGTGCACAGAAAATGTAATGTGCTTGAATCATCCTAAAACCACCCCCCAGCCACCTGGTCTGTGGAAAAATTGTCTTCCATGAAACCGGTCCCTGGTGACAAAAAGGTTAGGGGCTGTTGCTTTAAGCTGTTCTGCATGGCATTAGAGAAGTGTTTCAGTCAGTTCAGTCGCTCAGTCGCTCAGTCGTGTCCCGTTTGTGACCCCATGAACTACAGCACGCCAGGCCTCCCTGTCCATCACCAACTCCCGGAGTTCACTCAAACTCATGTCCATCGAGTCGGTGATGCCATTCAACCATTTCATCCTCTGTCATCCCCTTCTCCTCCTGCCTTCAATCTTTCCCAGCATCAGGGTATTTTCCAATGAGTCAGCTCTTTGCATCAGGTGGCCAAAGTATTGGAGTTTCAGTTTCAACATCAGTCCTTCCAATGAATATTCAGGACTAATTTCCTTTAGGTTGGACTAGTTGGATCTCCTTCACCTGAGAAGTATTTAAGAATACTTAAATGGTTTCTAACCATTTGCTTGCTGCATTGAGAACAGGATTATATGTGAATAAAAGTGGCCCCTATTGTGCAATGCATGTAGAGAACTGTTTAAGGACATGTAATAAAGATGTTTCTAAAAATTCTACTTGCTTGCTGTGCTGAGAACAGAATTGTCTCTGTGGATTGAAGTGGTATTCGTTCTGCAATGAATGGAGACACCTATTAAGATCACTAGGTACAATGCTGGAGAGCATGTGGAGAAAGGGCACCCCCCTACACTTGGGGGATGTAAATTGGTGCAGCTACTATGGAGAACAATACGGAGATTCCTTTAAAAACTAAAAACAGAGTTACCATACAATCCAGCAACCTGGGCATATATCCAGGAAAGGTGAAAACTATAAGTAAAAAAAATACATGCATCCCTATGTTCACTGCAGCACTACTTACAATAGCTCAAACAGGGAAGCAACCTACATGTCCATCAACAGATGAGTGGATAAAGAAGATGTGAGATACATACAATGGACTATTTGCTTAGCCATAAAAAATCAAAGAATGCCACCTGCAGCAACAGGGATGGATCTAAAGAGTATTACACTAAGTGAAGTAAGTCAGATGGAAATACAAATATTATATGATGTCAATTATATGTGGAATCATAAAAATGATACAAATGAACTTATTTACAAAACAGAAACAGACTCACAGACATAGGAAACAAACTATGATTTCCAAAAGGGGAAAGGAGGGGGGTGGGGAAGGAATTAATTAGAAACATGGATTAGGAATGTGTATCTGTTAATCCCATGTTCCTAATCATATATAATAGATATATATTTTTATCTATATATTAGACATTATTATATCTATATACTATATCTTATTATCTATATAATGGATAACCAACAAGGACTTACTGTATAGCACAGGGAACTATATTCAATGTCTCGTAATAACCTACAATGGAAAATATCTGAAGAACGATATATATAGAAGAATACCTATATCTGAATCACTTTGCTGTACACCTGACATTAACACAATATTGTAAATCGACTTAGTTCAAAAAAAAAAAAACTTTTAAAATCCCTAATTATAAAGACTTATCTAGAACTTCTTGTGCTTGCTGTATTGAGAAGCGTTTCATTCAGTGAGTGGAAGTTATACCTATTTTGTAATGCATGTATTTACATGTTTAGGAGAAACTTTAATAAAGATTTTCTAAGAATGCACCTTGCTTGCTGAATACAGTGTTTTATCAGTTTTACCCACTCTCAGTTCAGCTTAGTTGCTCAGTCGTGTCCAACTCTTTGTGACCCCATAAATTGCAGCAGGCCAGGCCTCCCTGTCCATCATCAACTCCTGGAGTTCACTCAAACTCACGTCCATCAAGTCAGTGATGCCATCCAGCCATCTCATCCTCTGTCGTCCCCTTCTCCTCCTGCCCCCAATCCCTCCCAGCATCAGAGTCTTTTCCAATGAGTCAACTCTTCACATGAGGTGGCCAAAGTACCAGAGTTTCAGCCTTAGCATCATTCCTTCCAAAGAAATCCCAGGGTNATCTCATCCTCTGTCGTCCCCTTCTCCTCCTGCCCCCAATCCCTCCCAGCATCAGAGTCTTTTCCAATGAGTCAACTCTTCACATGAGGTGGCCAAAGTACCAGAGTTTCAGCCTTAGCATCATTCCTTCCAAAGAAATCCCAGGGTTGATCTCCTTCAGGATGGACTGGTTGGATCTCCTTGCAGTCCAAGGGACTCTCAAGAATCTTCTCCAACACCACAGTTCAAAAGCATCAATTCTTCGGTGCTCAGCCTTCTTCACAGTCCAACTCTCACATCCATACATGACCACAGGAAAAACCATAGCCTTGACTAGACGGACCTTTGTTAGCAAAGTAATGTCTCTAGAGTTTTCTTTTTATTTATTTTATTTTTTGGCTGTGTTATGGCTTCCCAGGTGTTGCTAGTGGTAAAGAACTCGCCTGCCAATGCAGGAGACATAAGAGACGTGGGTTCAATCCCTGGGTGGGGAAGATGCCCTGGAGAAGGGAATGGTAACTCCCTCCAGTATTCCTGCCTAGAGAATCCCCATGGACAGAGGCGCCTGGTGGGCTACAGTCCAGAGGGTCACAAAGAGTCGGACACAGCTGAAGCAGCTCCGCGTGCACACACAGGCCTTCCTCACTGTCGGCGGGCTTTCTCCAGTGGCAGTGACTGGGGTGTGCTCCCTAGCTGTGGTGTGTGGGCTTCTCATCATGATGGCTTCTCTTTGGGGGGAGCATAGACTCTAGGGTGCATGGGCTTCAGTAGCTTTGGCATGCGGGCTCAGTAGTTGTAAGGCACTGGTCTAGTTGCCCCGAGGCATGTGGAATCTTCCTTGACCAGGGACATGCTTCAAACCCATGTCTCCTGCATTGGCAGGCAGATTCTTAACCACTGAACCACCAGGGAAGTCCTACCCACTCTGTCCATGTATGGTCGTGTGTAAGTACACTTGTAATAGAGATATTTCCCTAAAAGTACTTGTCGCTTGCACTGCAAAGTGTTATCAGTGAATGAAAGTTATACCTGTTTTAAATTATTTTTAGTTGACAGATAATATTATATGAGTTTCAGTTGTACAATATTATTTGATATTTGTATATATATTGTGAAATGATCACAACTCTAATTACCATCCATTGCCACACATAGTTCTATTTTTTTTCTTATGATGAGAACTTTTAAGATCTACTCTTAGCAACTTTCAGACCCACACTACAGGATTATTAACTATAGTCACCATGCTGTACATTACATTCCAGTAGTTATTCACAACCAGAAGTTTGCACCTTCTGACCCCCGTCACCCATTTCTCCTCCCATCCCCTGCCTCTGGCAACCAATCTATTCCTTATATCTATGAATTTGGGTTTGTTTGTTTTAGACTCCACATATAAGTAAGATCATAGGTATTTGTCCCTCTTTGTCTGACTTATTTCACTTAGTGTAATGCCCTCAAAGCCCATCCACGTTAACACAAATGGCAAAGATTTCCTTCTTTTTAAAAATTCACTTTGTAATGCATGTAGAGAAGTAATACCCTAGTTATAAAGATGTTTCCAAGAGTAGTACTTACCTATTGCACTGAGAACAGTGTTGTCTGTGATTAGACTTATACCTAGGGCTTCCCTGGTAGCTCAGCTGGTAAAGAATCTGCCTGCAATGCAGGAGACCCCGGTTCAATTCCTAGGTCGGGAAGATCCCCTGGAGAAGGGATAGGCTACCCACTCCACTATTCTTGGGCTTCCCTGGTGGCTATTCTGTAATAACGGTACAGAAGTGTTTAAGAGCGCTAGTAACAAAGATATTCCTAAGAAGGAATTGCTTGCTGTGTTATTGCTTGCCTGCTGTGTTCAGAAGTCTTATACCAGCGAATGGAAGTTACACCTACTCTGCAATGCACACATAGAAGTTTTTAAGGACTCTCATAATGCATTGCCGTTTTCATTTTAGAAATTTTATTCAAAACTTATATCCCCCAATCTCCTTTATATGTTTTTTGTTTGTTTGTTTGTTTTTGTTTTTGTTTTTTTGCCACATTGCATGTGAAACTTCCCTGACCAGAGATTGAACCCTGCCACCTTGGAGAAAGTGAAAGTGATGTCACTCAGTCGTGTCCAACTCTTTGTGACCCATGGACTATAGCCTACCAGGCTCCTCAGTCCATGGAATTTTCCAGGCAAGAGTACTGGAGTGGGTTGCCGTTTGAAGCATGGAATCTTAACCACTGGACCACCAGGGAGGTCTACCTTACATAGTTTTTATTTTGTAAAAGGATGTATTTATCTCTGGCTGTGCTGGGTCTTTGTTGCGGCGCTGACTTTTCTCTGGTTGCAGCACACGGGCTTCTCTTTGTGGTGGCTTCTCTTACTGCAGAGCTCAGGCTCTAGGGCGCTCGGGCTTCAGTACTTGCAGCACGTGGGCTCAGGAACTGTGGCTCCAGCATGTGGGCTCAGGAACTGTGGCTCCAGCCTCTAAGCATGGGCTCAGTAGTTGTGGTGCACGGGCTTAGTTGCTCTGTGGCGTGGGGGATCTTCCCGGATCAGGGATTGAACCCATGTCTCCTGTATTGGCAGGCGGATTATTTACCACTGACCCACCAGGGAAGCCCCTATCTTACATCATTTTTAAAACAAACTAACCAACTGCTTGGAATAGTTATGTCTGAAGAAAAAGCAAAATTAGTATTAAGAAAACTTGAACAAAATAATTTTGCTCACTATAAATTTGAGGAATAATATATATTACTTCTTGAATTCATTAATCTGAAAACAGTTTTCTTTTTTTTTTAAAAAGGGCTGGGGGAAAAAAAAGGAAACTGAAAAAAAAAAAATGAACAACTCCTGAGTTGTCTCTTATGTTTGAGCTTTTGGAGAGTCATTGGTTAAGAATGTGAAAATGTGGCTTCCTACATCTGCCATCTGTCTGTGATTATCGCTTTGGCAGGCTGTCAACACTCTAGGCAAGCCTGGGTTTACAAGCTATGCTCTAGGAGTAAGCTGTTTTTAAAGAAAAACTGTAATTATATTAATTTATAATATAGGCAATCATTTAACAAAAGTATGATTTCAGGCCTACAAAAAAGGCTTACTTTTCCATGTATACTGATGACAGAAATATCCGCCAAATTAAAGAAAATGACAGCCATTGTTATTTATTGCCCACCACCTAGGTGCATACAGTAGAAATGAGAAAACAATGAATTCATCTAAGAGAGGACTGAAGTGGGGAAGTGAAACTTAAGTAGAAATTAAGACCTACTAAACGGGTCTTCTTCTAACCCTGAAATTCTATGGTTCTGTGGAAGGGAATGATAAACACAAATCATAAATGTCTATTCTGGTCTTTTGCCCAATTTTAAACTGGATTACTTTTTTAATTTTTATTTTTGCTACTGAGTTCTACAAGTTCTTTATATATTTTGGTTTATTAACCCCTTATCATATACACCTTTTGCAAATATTTTTCCCCATTGAATAAGTTGTCTCCATTTTGTTTTTGGTTTCTTTTGCTGTTCAGATCAGTTCCGTTCAGTCGCTCAGTCATGTCCAACTCTTTGGGATCCCATGGATTGCAGCACACCAGGCTTCCCTGTCCATCACCAACTCCCAGAGTTTACTCAAACTCATGTCCATTGAGTTGGTGATGCTGTCCAACCATCTCATCCTCTGTCATCCCCTTCTCCTCCCGCTTTCAATCTTTCCCAGCATCGGGGTCTTTTCAAATGAGTTAGTTCTTTGCATCAGGTAGCCAAAATATTGGAGTTTCAGCTCCAGCATCAGTCCTTCCACTGAATATTCAGGACTGATTTCCTTTAGGATGGACTGATTGGATCTCCTTGCAGTCCAAGGGACTCTCAAGAGTCTTCTCCAACTTTTTCATTTGACGCAGTCTCACTTTTTGATTTTTTGTTTCTTATGCTTTAGATGTGATTTCCTAAATACCTTTACCAAAACCCAGGTCTAGAATTTTGTTTTGTTTTTTAAATTTTTATTTTATATTGGTATAGCCAGTTAACAATGTTGTCATAGCTTCAGGNTTTTTCATTTGACGCAGTCTCACTTTTTGATTTTTTGTTTCTTATGCTTTAGATGTGATTTCCTAAATACCTTTACCAAAACCCAGGTCTAGAATTTTGTTTTGTTTTTTAAATTTTTATTTTATATTGGTATAGCCAGTTAACAATGTTGTCATAGCTTCAGGTGGACAATAAAAGGATTCAGCCATACATAGTAAGGAGTTTTTTTCCCCCTCTGTTTTCTTCTAGGAGTTTCATGGGCTTCAGGACTCACATTTAAGTTTTTAATCCTTTCAAGTTAATTTTTTTGTGAATGGTATAAGTTAGAAGTCATTTCACTCATTAACATGTGAATATTTCCAACATCAAGACTCTTTTCTCCACTGAGTATTCTTGACCCCCTTGTCAATTATTAGTTTACTATATATGCTTAGGTTTATTTCTGATCTCTCAATTATGTTCCATTGGCCTTTTTTTTTTTTTTAACATCAAAACCATTCTGTTTTTATGACTAAAGCTTCATAGTATAGCTTAAAATCAAGAAGTGTAATGCCTTCTACTTTGTTCTTTTTCAGGATTCATTTGGCTAATTGGGTCTTTTTGGTTTCATATAAATTTTAGGACAGTTTTTCTATTTCTGTAAAAAAAATGTCATTGGACTCTTAGTAGAGATTGCATCTATAGATGGCTTTTAGTAGTTGACAGTTTAATAATATTAACTATTCTAGAGATTTCCCTGGTGGTCCAGTGGTTAAGAATCTGCCATCCAGTGCAAGGGACATGGGTTCCATCCCTGCTGGGGAACTAAGGTCCCATATGCTCCAGGGCAACTAAGCCTACATGCACTACAACTACCGAGCCCACACATTCTAGAGCCGGTGTGCCACAACTACTAGGCCTGTGCACCGCAACTACTGAAGCCTTCTCACTCTAGAGCCCGTGTGTGCTCTGCAACCGGAGAAGCCAGCCTGCTGCAACTAGAGAGAAGCCCCCATGTACTGCAAGGAAGAACCAGCATGCTTCAGTGAACACCCAGCACAACCAAAATAAAAATAATTTTTAAAAAAAGACTTCAGAGATGAGAAATTCTTTTTGTTTGTTTGTTTACTTCTAGATTAGTTTACTATAAAAGGATCTAACTCAGGAACAGCCATACGAAAGGGACACAGGGCAAAGGTACAGGGAAAGGTTGAGGAGACTCACTAAGTCTCCATGTGTTCCTCAACCCAGAAGCTCTCTGAACCCTGGCCTTCTGGGTTTTCATGGAGGCTTTATTACCTAGATACGATTGTTTAAGTCACTGGTCATTGGCTATTTTGTTTTATTTTTTAATTGGAGTATAACCACTCATCTGAATGCAATTTATAAGTAGTACTGTAAGAAACATGACATCTGGTCCTATTACTTCCTGGCAAATAGATGGGGAAACAGCTACAGGCTTCATTTTCTTGGACTCCAAAATCACTGCAAACGGTGACTGCAGCCATGAAATTAAAAGACGCTTGCTCCTTAGAAGAAAAGCTATGGAAAACCTGCTGCTGCTGCTGCCGCCAAGTCGCTTCAGTCGTGTCCGACCCTGTGCGACCCCATAGACGGCAGCCCACCAGGCTCCCCGTCCCTGGGATTCTCCAGGCAAGAACAGTGCAGTGGGGTGCCATTGCCTTCTCCAATGCATGAAAGTGAAGTCACTCAGTCTTGTCCAACTCTTAGTGATCCTATGGNCCCTCCCTCAGCCTCTGAGCCCAGGCCCCAGCTCCGGGGCCATCCTGAATCCCCTCCCTCAGCCTCTGAGCCCAGGCCCCAGCTCCGGGGCCATCCTGAATCCCCTCCCTCAGCCTCTGAGCCCAGGCCCCAGCTCCGGGGCCATCCTGAATCCCCTCCCTCAGCCTCTGAGCCCAGGCCCCAGCTCCGGGGCCATCTTGAATCCCCTCCCTCAGCCTCTGAGCCCAGGCCCCAGCTCCGGGGCCATCCTGAATGCCCTCCCTCAGCCCCTGAGCCCAGGCCCCAGCTCCGGGGCCATCTTCCTGGCTCTCTCCTAGGCCACCGGCACCTGCTCCTGACCCTCAGTGCCCCAATACGAATTCTCCCACTGAACTTCCCCTTTTCTCTAAAACCTTTCCCACTCCCTTTTCCTTTGAACTTATCAGAACCTGTCCCTTTAAAATTAAGCCACTTGAGGATCCAGAGGATAAACACTCTATTTTATATATTGCCTGGACTAAAGCTGAATTGTGAGCCATAGTCAAAGATTTTTTTCTCAAATAACTGGAGAGCCTCACAGATTTGCTCAGGAGTTTAATACAGTCCTTCAAACTCAGCAACTTGTTTTCTTTGACTGAATCAGCTAGTTGATAGCTTGTCGGGAAGGCAAGGCCCAGCATTGGATGAAAACTGCTACTTGGGAATATCCTAAAAGGCCTTTAGAATTACAACTGGGAGCCCTCCTAACTTATATGACCAGGCTCAGGCAATCACTAAGTGGCTTCATGGGGCAATTCCTACAGCTTTTCCAAAGCCTGCTGATTGGAATAAAATGCAAGCTTATACACAATAACCTAATGAATCTGCTCATGACTATTCCAATTGACTTCAGACTGTTTTTAAAGAAAATTCTGGTCTTCTTTCAGATGTTAAACCTACACAAGCAGCTTTTAACTCCATGTTTATTAGTCGGCTGAAGCAGGACCATTCCCTTTCAGCTAAAAGGACCAAGATGGAAGGGGAAATGTTCATTCCAGATTTAATTAAGCTGGCAAACCAGCTCTCTCATACTCTAGAGGAGTCATCTAAAATGGAAACAGCTAAAATCCTTTATCTTCAACTGGAGCAAATGAAGCCTCCTAAATGAAACAAAACCCCTCCAAGTTTCTGCTATTATTGCAAAGATCCAGGACTCTGGGAAAGAGATTGTTACAAATTTAAGTGCTTCAGGCACCTTCAGTCTTTTAACCAGCCTTTTCAACATCCTCCCAGTTCTCAATGATTAGACTCCAAAGAGCTCCAGAGGCTCTTCCCAATCTTTCCCCTTAACTGGCTTAGAGAAACATTTCTCCAGATTGGGGTCGATCTCTTCCAGTCCTGACACTGGAGCCACCCTCTCATTGATCAGCCCCACTGCTATAAAGCAGCCCCTGCCTTAGAGTAAACAGTTTAAATAGCAGGGATCTCGAAGGAATCCATTCCATGTTGTTTTAGGCCCTTTGAGAAATATACTCTTTTCTCCTTAGAGAAGTGTCATGCCAGAGTTTCTTTCTCCCTAAAGGGGGAAATGATTCAAGAATTTGGCAGTACTCATCGAAGTAGTCAACAGGGTGAATTAAATGACTCTTCAATATCTCTGCTCCATCTCTGATGATACTAGAGCTGATTCCAGAAGCATAGATTATCTGTCCCTATTGAATCAGCTACCATCCTCCTTATGGGCAAAATCTCCGGCTGATATTGGCAAAATTCACTGATGTCCCCACCAAGATTCAAACAAATCTCTCAAAACCTCTTCCCAGAATCGACACCATATACGTAAAGAAGCCATTCCAGGCATAAAGGCCATAACAGATCAAATCTCAAGGGCTCATTATCCCTATCCTATAACACTCCCATTTTACAGGTGAGGAAACCTAAAAGCCAAGGGTATAGGTTTGTCCAGACATCAAAGTATTAAGCAACACTGTTAATCCTTAACACCCTGTTGCTTTTCTCAAGAGTTAGTAACAGCCATTCCTACAGAAGGTAAACGCTTTACTGTAATTGATTTATGCAGTACATTTCTGTAACATTCCAACTGAAGCAACTAAATACCTTTCTGCCTTCACTGAAGAAGAAAAACTATTCACCTGGACAGTAATACCTCAGGGTTTTACTGAGTCTCCTTATTTCTCAAAAATCCTGATGGCTGATCTGATGATACAAAGTTTCCAAGAGGTTAAACTTTGATACAATATGTAAATGATTTTCTTCTCTTCTCTCTTTCTCAAACCTCCTGGCAGAAGTCATCAGCCACCTCCTAAAGTGTTTAGCCTTAAAGGAATATAAGATGGTGAAGATAAACAGCGAAGATAAACAGCAATCTGCCCCAAACCTAGGTTCATTATTTAGGGCATCTGATATCAGAACAAGGACTACATTTAGATCCAGATAAGATTTCCTGGTATCCTAAGTTTCTCTAAACGCAAAAGGAAGCACCAACCATGAGGTTTTCTTGGGTTAGTTGATTATAGACAAAATTGAGTTCCAAATTTCTCTTATGGCCAAACCTCTGTACGTTTTACCAAAGCAAAACCACAACCCAATTTTAAGGTAAGAACCAAATGACATAGCTTTTAAGGACTTAAAGTAGAGTTTGATGAACCCACCTGCCTGTGGGCATCCCAATAATCAGATTTCCTTTTTGTATATGAAAAGGAAGGGACTGCCCATGGGACACTCTCCCCAAAACATAGGGACCACCATCAACTCATAGGCCACTAAGACCAGCAACTGAACCGTGTCACACAGAAATACCCCTCTTCCCTAAAGCCATCACGGCCACTGTCGTTATTGTTAAGGCTGCTGAGAAAATCATTGTGGGACCTCCTTTCCATACCTCATGCAATAGCCCTCATGAGTTCTCATCACACTCATTTCTCAGCCAGTCAAATCACCTCCTGTGGAGTCCTTTTGTTAGCTGCTCTTCACATAACTGTTACATGGTAATAATATGAACCCTGCTACTCTTCTGTCACCAATGAAGTACCTCACAACGGCTTAACCTTGACGGACCACCTCCTGACTCCTCATAATGATCTGTAAGAAATTTCACTGGGAAACACTGACTTTTCATGGTTACTGATGGTTCTTATTTAAAAGGAGACACTGGCAGACACTGTGCTGGGTATGTTATCTCAGCTTCTTTTGATGTTGTTGAGGCAGCATCTTTACCTATGGCTACAGACAGAGGAGAGTGGCAGGCTACAGTCCATGGGGTCACAAACAGTCGCACACAACTGAGCGACTTCACTCTCACTTTGGCCCAACAGCCTGAATGATGTGCTCTTACACAGGCTCGTACTTCAGCCAAGGGCAAAACCGCCAATATTTATATTGATAATAGATACGTTTTTGGAGAAGCTTATGATTTTGGAATGTTGTGGAAGCAATGTGGTTTCCCATATTCCAGCAGAAATAAAATTTTAAATGGCCCCAATGTTCAGGAATTATTGGATGCAACATTTTTATTCATCCTTGAATTATTAGTAAGATCCAGGATATTCTAAACTTGACTTTCTGGAAGCTAAGGTAAATCACCTTGCTAAAATTTCTGCAAGGAATTCTGTCTTTAAAGGAACAGCAGCTAAACTTCTGTCTTGGTCCAAAGGGATATTCCCCTGGATGAGAACTTTAAAGCTCAAGAAGCCCCAAAACTGGCCTCAGGAAAAGAGAAACAAGATTGGAAATTCAATGACAGTTGGTTTGATAAAAAGAGAAAGCTCTGGTTCAGACCAAATAATTACCCAGTCCTACGAGAGACTGAAATTCCCACTCCTCACCACTGTACATGCATTAAACCACTGGTAAAGAATCCGACTGCAATGCAGCAGATCTAGGTTCAATCCCAGGGTTAGGAAGATTCCGTGAAGAAGGGAAAGGCTATCCACTCCAGTATTCTGGCCTGGAGAATTCCATGGACTGTATAGTCCATGGGGTCGCAAAGAGTCAGACACAACTGAGTGACTTTCATTTTCTTTCACACTGACAAAATGATAGGCTTCATGAGTCAATATTGTTGGGGAAACAATAACAAAGCCCTAGAAAGTACCTACCTCACTGTCCCCTTTGTCTAAAGTACATCCAAGGAAGCCTGTTGGTACTGCTCCTAGAAATTTCAGATTACTGATGGATCATTTTAGTTCTGGCAGATGCCTTCCTTTAGATCATGGATCTAGGTATGTGTTAGTCATGGTCTGTATGTTGGCACACTGGGCTGAAGCTTCCCTTATAGATAGGTTACTATTCTCTTCTATGACTAAAGTACTTCTGGAAAAGATTTATCCCTACCTGAGGAACTTCTCGTAAATTTCATAATGATCGAGGAACCCATTTCACTGTCCAGGTGCTTCAACAAGTCTGCACGGTTTGGCCAGTTTTACAACACTTTTATTGCACTTACCACCCTCAATTCTCTGGTTTGGTCAAACACACTAACAGCATTCAGTTCAGTTGCTCAGTAGTGTCCAACTCTTTGTGATCCCATGAACTGCAGCACACCAGGCCTCTCTGTCCATCACCAACTCCTGGAGTTTACCCAAACTCATGTCCATCGAGTTGGTGATGCCATCCAAACATCTCATCCTCTGTTGTCCCCTTCTCCTCCTGCCCTCAATCTTTCCTACCATCAGGGTCTTTTCCAATGAGTCAGCTCTTTGCATCAGGTGGCCAAATTATTGGAGTTTCAGCTTCACCATCAGTCCTTCCAATGAACACCCAGGACTGATCTCCTTTAGGATGGACTGGTTGGATCTCCTTGCAGTTCAGGGGACTCTCAAGAATCTTCTCCAACACCACAGTTCAAAAGCATCAATTCTTTCGCACTCAGCTTTCTTTATAGTCCAACTCTTACATCCATACATGCCTAATGGAAAGACCATAGCCTTGACTAGACAGACCTTTGCTGACAAAGTAATGTCTCTGCTTTTTAATATGCTGTCTAGGTTGGCCATAACTTTCCTTCCAAGGAGTAAGCATCTTTTAATTTCATGGCTGCAGTCCCCATCTGCAGTGATTTTGGAGCCCCCAAAAATGAAGTCTGACACTGTTTCCCCATCTATTTGCCATGAAGTGATAGGACTGGATACCATGATCTTAAGTTTNCGCGAAGTCACTTTGGAGTCAGTAACCTTATAGATGAAGAATTGGGATGGGGAGAATCTCTGGTGCTTGTCCAAGGTCACGCTGTCAGAACAGGAAGCTCCGAGCAGCCCGGGTTTCTCCTCCTCACAGCCCTCTCCCTTCCTGTTCCTGGAATGTGGGTTCCTGCCAAACAGAGCAAAATGCCTGTCAAGCGGCATCATTATTCTATTCATCCAGTGCAACCAAGACAAGTTCTATGATAAGAAAGTAAGTCCTCAGGGCCAAGGCCCATTGTCTTGGCAGTTCTCTGGGAAACAGCCCTGGAACATCCCTTGTGATATCAGAGGGAGGCAAGGACACACACCACGAACGTTATCCTGGGCAGTGGCCTCTTCACGCTTCATGGTGCATGACCAGGGTGAGAACACAAGGCCATAGAATAACCCTGGCTAAATACTCTGCCATCACCAAATAGGGACATTTAAAAAATTTTATTTTTTAACTTCGCCACACCATGCCATATGTGGAATCTCAGTTCCCCAACCAGGAATCAAATCCCTTGGCTTCTGCACTGGAAGTGCAGACTCTTAACCACTGGACCACTGGGGAAGTTCTGGGAACATACCCTTTGTTGTGACTGTGGGCAGTCCTGGCCCTGCAGGAAGCCTTGAGGTTGGGGACAGGGAAGGAAGGGAGAAGGTGACCAAGAAATTTTTCCAGTATCAGAACCAGCTACATAATTTACAGGACTGAGAGTACAATGAAAATACAGGGCTCTTGTTCAATAATTATTATTGAACAGATAAGCAGAGACTTTAATCCTGAATATTCATTGGAAGGACTGATGCTGAGGCTGAAGCTCCAATACTTGGGTCACCTGATGCGAAGGGCCAACTCATTGGAAAAGATCCTGATGCTGGGAAAGACTGAAGGCAGGAGGAGAAGGGGACGACAGAGGATGGCTGGATGGCATCATTGATTCGATGAACATGAGTCTGCGCAAACTCCGGGAGATGGTGAAGGACAGGGAAGCCTGGCGTGCTGCACCCCACGGGGTCGCAGAGTCGGACACGACTGAGCAACTGAACAACAAAGCAGAAGCAGGAAAAGGCCCCTGGAGGGACCATCGCTGCTTCCCTCATAAGGAGAACACCTGGCAGAACTGTGAATGAAGCAAGATGATGAAAAACACCCTGTGTTTTTTGTTCTTGGCATGTGCCACAATGCAAGTGGATTCCTCATTTGGTGGTGGAGGTGGGGGAGGCGGGGGGTTCTCCACAAAGTTAGTGTTACTTGCGCAGTCATGTCCAACTCTCTTTGACCCCATATACTATAGCCCACCAGGCTCCTCTGTCCATAGAATTCTCCAGACAAGAATACTGGAGTGGATTGCCACTCCCTTCTCCAGGCGAGCTTCCCAACCCAGGGACTAAACCTATATCTCCCGCATTGCAGGCAGATTCTTTACCCTCTGAGCCAACTAGGGAAGCCCATTTGGCAGGGGGTCTGGTGTCTTCTATGAAGACCTGCCTGATAAAGACCTATGGAATCCGGAAGGGATCAGGTTTTCCCTTCAGCACGTGCTAGTGCTAACTCACTTCAGTCATGTCTGACTCTGTGTATCCCTATGGGCTCCTCTGTCTGTTGGATTCTCCAGGCAAGAATACTGGAGTGGGTTGCTGTGCCTTCCCCCAGGGGATCTTCCCTATTTAGGAATCAAACCCACCTCTCTTACATCTCCTGCATTGGCAGGAGGCTTCTTTACCACTAGCGCCACTTGGGAAGCCCCTGCCCTTCAGCCTATCAAAGCTTAATTACCCTGCCTACTAAATAAAGCATGAAAGTGGTCATATTGACTATAGATACAGGAGGCGATAATGGATGAGAGTATATAAATGAACACTCATTTACTGTTTATCCTTTTAGGAAACACTGACATGTTTAATGAGGCTCTTTCCAGTCCAGCAGCACTTAACCTTTTTAAAGTCACAGGCTCCGCTGAGAATCCAATAGAAGAAAAATGCCAACTCACACAAAACCTATTTCAGGGGTTCATGAAACCCCTGAAGCATGCAGTCTCAGTCCAGAATCCTCGCTTCAGTGGGTAGGAGAGCTGGGGAAGGTGATTTGAGGGCTGTTTCAGGCCTGTCCTGGGTCCCTAAAACCACTTCTCACCATTGGCTATGCCCTGTCTGAACACAAAGCTGATCCTGGGGTTGACCTACGAAACTTCGTAATTATTTGCAAGTACATCTTTCCCGCTAGTTGAAGAAACCTTTGGGGTAAGAGACCAGAAGACAGTGATGGGAACAAAATGTGAGATGAATGGCGGAAAGGAGCAGTGAGAAAGAGCCCAGGGTGGGGAAGTGGGCAGCTTGTGGACAGGGCAACAGCAGGTCTTGTGGGCAGAGAAGCACAGAAAACCCACTCCTTGTCGAACAGGACCTGACTACCATCAGAGTGAGGTGGCTGAGCGCAGACTAATGGGGGGAAACTGACACTCACATCCCCATCACAGCTGCCCAGGCACATCCGTGGGCAATGCCACCTCAATCCGTCACCACTCCAGAGTCACCCAGGAGTCCGGTGCCCAAACCACTGCAGTGTAAGTCAGAGCCTCTCACGGTAGTGCCACCTGGGGTTGCCCAGCAGGGTCCGGGAATCAGAAGGACATTCCTGCCAGCCCTGACCGCCCCTTACAGCTCTTGATCTCAGGCAAATGAGTCCACCCTGCATTCTGCCTTCTCAGATGCAAAATGCAGATGATGCCAGGACAAGTCCCCAGGCTCTCATCAAAACCCAATGGTTTGATGTGCTTCAAGGTTCAGAATTGTTCAGCTCTGAGAAAGGTAATACAGTGCCTATCCATTACAGTAATACCCACAGTGGGTCCATCATCGGACACATCAATGGCGACTGTGCATGCTCAGTCATGTCTTGACTCTTTGTGGCCCCATGGACTGTGTAGCCGGCCATGGAATTTTCCAGGCAAGAATACTGGATTGGGTTGCCATTTCCTCCTCTAGGGGATCTTCTCAACCCAGGGATCGAACCCACATCTGCTTGGCAGGCAGAGTCTTTATCACCGCACCACCTGGGAAGCCCTGAGCACATCAATGTGACTATTCAGACTATAAAGGATAAATAGTTTAGGTCAGACTTTGCCACGAAATGGCTTCATTGGGTTACACTTTCCCACTATTATTTAATGGTGAAATAATTTTGTTTGCAAAGTTTTGCTATTGTTCAGAACTGCAGTGAAGATACGAACGCCCTGAAGGATTACTATTAGGTGGATTAAAAGAGCCAGCATGCCCACCTCCTCCGGCCATCTGCATACCTCAGGCCCACTTCTGTCCTGGAGTTTATCGTGCGGAATTACAATTCTCCTCAGTCTGTTTCCGCTTCTAGACTTTGAGCATCTTGTGGGCAGGAATGACAGCTTGCTTACCTATGTATTCCCAGCAGCTGCCCACACCAGGCTCTTGCTCCTGCTAAGTCACTTCAGTCATGTCCAACTCTTTGCAACCCTATGGACGCTGCCATGGCTGCCTGCCAATCCTCTGTCCATGGGATTCTCCAGGCAAGAATACTGGAGTGGGTTGCCATGACCTCCTCTGGGGGATCTTTCCCACCCAGGGACTGAACTCATGTCTCTTATATCTCCTGCATTGACAGGCGAGCTCTTTGTCACCACTGCCACCTGGGAATCTCAGGCACATGTTCACAAATGTGTGTGAAACAGAATTTAATTAGACATCTAAATCTTTCCACCTCCCTGTCTCCAAGAAGATGGAAAAGCATATCCCCAAAGTGCTCCCTCACCTGTTTCTAGAACCCGAGCACATATCAGAAACCAATCTGCTTATTCAGCAACATCACCACGGTGCAGGGGAAACTCTTTTACACTTTAAAATACTTTAAGCTTTTTTTTTTTAAATAAGTTCAGAGGAACACATTTTTATTTGTGTATTTATTGGTTTGCATGTTTATCTGGCCATGCTGTGTGGCTTGTAGGATCTTAGTTCCCTGACCAAGGATCAGACCCCTGCGTTGGGAGTTCAGAGTTCTAACCACTGGATCACCAGGGAATTTCCTAAAGCATTTTTTGTCATAAACCTGCTTAATGACCACTAGGAATGGCTCTGACCAGGGAAATACTTGGGAGTTTGCTAACCAGCAAAAATTTATCTGAGTCCAAAGTCTTGCCTCCAACCTTTAGACTAAAGAAGCACCTGGCAGCCTCCGAGGGGGAGCCTAGTGAGGCCAGCTTGTCTGTCTACCGCTCCGGGGGCCGCTCCCACACGCCCGGCTGCCCGGGCACAGGGCCAACAGGAGCTCTGCTTTCAGGTTTTGCATTTCTCTTTCACCGGGAAGACTCCAGGCCAGGCTGGGTTTGGAAGGCTCTTGGCCACCTCTTCACACACATCACTGTGAGAAATCCAGCCCAGCTGTCTACACAGGCGGCTGTCTACACAGGTGCCGGCTGCAGCCTGAGACACATGGGTGCTGAAAGGGAAAAGGATGTGGAGAGAGCAGCAACTTGCCAGGAGAATGGAGGGGAAGTTTCTTCAGCAGGGGGGACTGAAGCAGCCACGTGGACTACTGTCCTAGGTGAGGGTGGTCACCCCTGTCACATGGCCACGCCGACAGGACGCAGGTCAGGATTAACCCACTGCCTCCCACTGGATGCACAGCGAACATCTAGAGCAGTGGTTCCCAATCTTTTTGGCACCAGGGACTGGTTTCATGGAAGACAATTTTTCCATGGACACGGTGCGGGGGGAGGGGGTTCTGAATGATTCAAGCACATTACATTTATTGTGTGTTTATCTGGCCATGCTGTGTGGCTCGTGGGATCTTAGTTCCCCGACCAAGGATCAAACCCCTGCATTGCGAGCTCAGAGTTCTAACCACTGCACCACCAGGGAATTTATTTATTTATTTCATTATTATTACCTTGTGGTAGGCTTCCGTGGTGGCTCAGATGGTAAAGAATCTGCCTGCAGTGTAAGAGATCAGAATTCCATCCCTGGATCTGGAAGATCCCCTGGAGGAGGAAATGGCAACCCGCTCCAGTGTCCAGGATACTTGTCGGGGAAATCCCATGGACAGAGGAGCCTGGTGGGTTACAGTCCATGGGGTCACAAACAGTCAGACACGACTGAGCAACTAACGCACACACACATATAATGAAGTAATTATACAACTCACCATAAAGCAGAATCCGATCATCAAGCATTAGATCCTCACAAGGAGCACCCAACCTAGATCCCTCACCTGGGCAGTTCACAGCAGGGTTGGAGCTTCTGTGAGAATCTAACACCACCACTGATCTGACAGGAGGTGGAGCTCAGGTGATAATGGAACTGACAGGAGCGGCTGTAAATACAGACAAAGCTTCTCTTGCTTGTCCGCCACTCACTTCCTGCTGTGAGGCTGGGTTCCTAACACGAGGGTTGGGGACCCCTGATTTAGAATGTCTTCACAATGGCTGTCATCTATTGAGTCAGAAACATTTCCAAGGGCCCTCATATCTCAGGTGACCAAGGAGCCTGGGTCCAGGATGTCCCTAAACGTGTCCTGTCCCAGGCAGAGCTGCGCTGCATCCCCGTCTGCTTGATCCCAGCGGTATCTGCTCCTCCTCAAATGAAGATGTCTGGAAAGTCACCCACTCTCAGAGATGAACGGGCCCAGAGAGCAGGGCTCCGTCGACCTCCATATTTAGAAAAGACACATTTACTGAATGACCTCTCATCTGTATAGCGGATTTCCAGCACCAAAGCGCACGCCTGGTCCTGGGAGCGCTACTGATGATGCCACGGCGACTCTATGGGGCTGGTTCTTCCCTGAGGGCAAGCTGGGGGAGGGGAGGCGCCGAGGCTGCGCAGTTGGACGCCGCACCTAACTTAGTCCTCTCCGCTGTCCTAAGAAATGGTTTCAGAGCCCTCTTCCGAGAAGGTGGGGGTTTCCGCCTAGGGCTATTTGTTTGAGGTTTTCTCCTGAGCTTTTTTTTTATTTTTCCCCCACCTCTTCTGAACAGCTTCCCCGCCACAGACTCAGGGATGAGCCAAGCATCTCTGCCCCCGCCCCCTACCCCCAGAAAACGAGCTCATTCTACACGCAAAGCATTCCAGGACCACATCCTCGGGGCGTGGCGGGGGCGGGGGGAGCGGTTCTCCATCTGCTTTAACGTCCTCTCTGCAGTGAGACAGCCAGCCCTTGAGGATCAGCCCTGTGTGGAGAACGCCCATCTTCCCATTCCCCCAAAGCTGCCTTTCATCAACCCGAAGGCATCTCAGGCCAGTGGGATTTCGGGTGACAGTCCTGCATCTTTTCTGAGACAAGACAGGTGGGCGGGGGTGTGCAGGGACACTGCATCACTCCCAGGCCACCTGCCCCCCAGGTCAGAGCACTTCCAACCCACAGGCTTGAAGAGCCACCCAGGGCACCTGTTAAAATGCAGAGTCCGCGCAGCTCCGGGAGGAGTAACTCAGATGAGCCCCGTTAACAGGCCACAGACCACCCTGGGGCCCACTGCTTCACTCATTACCTGTGCCGGCTTCTCCGGTTCTACCCCTTCCTGCTTCTGAAAACTGCCCCTCAAAGCTGTTTTCCCGCAAAAGAGCTGGGGGCAGTTGGGGGAAAGCTGTTCCTCGAGGTTTTCTATGTGGACAGTGTAGCCAGAATTACCCCAACACAATGCCTGTGTGCCTTAAGTCGATTCAGCCATGTCCAACTCTTTGCAACCCTGTGGACTGTAGCCCAGCAGGCTCCTCTCTCCGTGGGATTCTCCACGCAAGAATACTGAGTGGGTTGCTATGCTTTCCTCCAGGGGATCTTCCCCACCCAGAGTCAAACCTGCATCTCCTGTGTCTTTTGCCATGTAGGGAGATTGATTCTCTACCTGCTGAGCCATCAGGGAAGCCTGGATTAGATAATATCAAAGTTAAATTCCTGGTTTTGAACATGTACAGTGGTTGCATTTCTTTTTAAAATATTTTATTTTTATTTATTTATTTTTAGTCTCCCTGCTTATGGGATCTCAGATCCCCACCCTTGCCTCTGGCAGTGAAAATATGGAGTGCTAACCATTGAGCCACCAGGAAATTCCCTTTCATTGTATTCTTACTGTTAGGAAATATATACTGAAGTGTTTTGAGATAAAAGGACAGATAGCTCTGATTTATTCTCAAATGGCTCAGAAAAAAATAGCACACACACATATGTGTGCACATATGTATACTCTAGGCAGACTGACTATTTGCATCTTATCCGAGAATATGATAAAGCCAATGGGATACGATGCAAATAGTTCAGTCTGCCTAGAGTATATGGGAGCTACCCGTACTAACAGGGAACTTTACACTGGTTCTGTGTGTCTGAAATTATATATCTAAGTAAAAAGCTACAAGGAAAAAGACAAATCCCCAGATGAGCAGGGAGTGTGGGAGAATACGGAAGCTCTGTTCCGTTTACTTTTGTGTCTGTTTGGAATTTTGCATCAGTAAGACAGTTCCCTGTACCAAGCCTCAGGTATGGTTTCAGTGGCAGGAGTCCTGGGCTGCTGGGTGCCCAGATACCATCTACTACATCATGAGCAATGACCTGTGAGCTAGAAGTACCACCTGGATGAGCGGCAAGGTCCTCCAATTCTGCACTCCCTACTCCCTACACCTAGAGATACACCTTTACAACCTTATTTTTACAATGTCATTTTTTCTGATGATAAAATTAGTATCAAATCTCTCTGGGGGAAATCTTACATAAAGGCAATTATAAATTAGAAAATAAAAATCACCTTTTAGATACACACTGCTTCTATCACAAAAGAAGTTTTTATTAGGACAGGTGAGTTACTTTCAACCCCAGAATTTTAATTGGGTCCTAGTACCTTTCCTTGGGACTTCCCTGGCGGCTCAGATGGTAAAGTGTCTGTCAACAATGCGGGAGACTGGGTTCAAGCCATGGGTTGGGAAGATCCCCTGGAGAAGGAAATGGCAATCCACTCCAGTACTGTTGCCTGGAANCAATGCAGGAGCCACAGGAGATGTAGGTTTGATTCTTGGATCAAGAAGATCCCCTGGAGAAAGAAATGACTACTCATTCTAGTATTCTTGCCTGGAGAATCCCATGGACAGAGGACCCTGGTGGGCTACAGTCCATGGGGTTGTGAAGAGTCGGACATGACTGAGCGGCTAAGCACAATCATAATTACTCTATTCTCAACTCAGCTCTTCATTCAAATCTCTATAAAACTTGGTACCATATGCCCCCTTGAGATACATGGCAGTCTAGAGGTTACACTGTGGACTTTCAGGTAATAAGATGGTTGGAAACAGATGCCACTGAACACAGAAGGCACATTTAGAAGTAGATGGGATTCTTTTATGTAGAAATGAGAATAAAAGGCAGTAAAAAAAAAATATGAGGGTGAAGGAGTCACAGAAGCAAGCGGAGAAAACGGGAAGGCAGAAGAGCATAGGATGTTTTGATTAAAACTACTGAACCGAGTTTAGGAGTTTCAGAAATTTTATCTCTGAGACTGTTACGCTTAGTACAGAGATAGCCATGACATTAGAGAAGAGAATCCTGAGGATTTGGGCAGTAGTAGTTTAGGCTAAGAGACAGCAGAGGCATTTTAACCCCTGCTCTACACATGTGATGGCTCAGATGGTAAAGCAACTGCCTACAATGTGGGAGACCCGGGTTCAAACCCTGGGTTGGGAAGATCTCTTGGAGAAGGAAGTGGCAACCCAGTCCAGTATTCTTGTCTGGAAAATCCCATGGACGGAAGAGCCTGGTAGGCTACAGTCCATGGGGTCACAAAGAGTTGGACACAACTGATCGACTTCACTTCACTTCACTTCTACACAGGTGGAAGAGGGAACTTGAACTTGTGTCCAAACCTCCTTGGACCTCGGTATTGTCATCTGTAAAATGGGGAACAGCCTGAGGGATCTCAAACAGCCTTTCTAACTTGAAAATTCTGTGATTTCTGACTACATAGCCCCAGGCAGGCAGTTTGAGGAGAAACTATTAAACAAGATTAAAACAAAACCTAGAGGCTGTCTCTTATACACATCTAGATGTGTATAAGAGACAGGGATTAGTGCCCTTNTCTAACTTGAAAATTCTGTGATTTCTGACTACATAGCCCCAGGCAGGCAGTTTGAGGAGAAACTATTAAACAAGATTAAAACAAAACCTAGAGGAAATCAACGCTGAATGTTCATTGGAAGGACTGATGCTGAAGCTGAAACTCCAACACTTTGGCCACCTGACGGGAAGAACTGACTCATTGGAAAAGACCCTGATGCCGGGAAAGATTGAAGGCAGGAGAAAAAGGGGATGACAGAGGATGAGATGGTTGGATGGCATCACTGAGTCAATGGACTTGAGTTTAAGCAAGCTCTGGGAGTTCGTGATGGACAGGGAGGCCTGGAGTGCTGCAGTCCACGGGGTCACAGTCAGACACAACTGAGCGACTGAATAGCAACAAAACAAAACCAGCTGACAAAATTAGAAGTCTCAGCTGACCACAGGGAGATGGGCTTTTAGCTAAGTTAGGCAAGAGGTTGTTTTATTTGAATTTTATTTGCTCGTGAGCCTTTCTCCGCTAATCACCCCCCCCTGTTCTTTCGGGGGACAGTGGGATGGTCCTCCATCAGCCTTGGAATATTTGGTGGGTCAGGCACCTGCCTGCTTCAGGACCTTTCCACGACTGATGCCTAGAATACTTTCCCTGGTTATTTGCATGCCTCACTCCCTCATTTTGGAGAGGGGAATGACAACCCACTCCAATATTCTTGCCTGGAGAATCCCACGGACAGAGGAGCCTGGCAGGCTACAGTCCATGGGGTCGCAAAGAGCTGGACATGACTGAAGCAGCTGAGCACGCATGCACTCATTCTGTTTATCTGTCCTCCACTACCTCCACAAGGGCAATTATCTTCCTGTTCGCTCACTGCAGTATTGCCAGTGCCTGGACCACTGCCTGGCACGTGGTGGGTGTTGAGGAATGCCTATGAGCGAAGGTCTGTGTGTCCACAGCAGCAGCCGACCCTGTGGTCCAGAGGGCAGGTGGAGAGCAACAGCCCCGAAACAGGGGTGAGAAAGTCCCACGTGCTAAGGGAGCCAGGCCTGGCAGCTCCTCGGAGGCAACGAACTGTCCAGGGCCTTGAACAACGCTCCTTTTAGATGACCCATGCCCTCTACTGCCGCAGGAAGGGAGCTGTGGAGCCACCGAACCAGCCCACAGGGGCATCAGCCGCTGGGTGCTCTGTCCACACACACTGGAGGCCACCTTTCATTCGCCCGTGACTTAATGTCTTCAGTTGGTCTTGAAGCCCTGAGATGAACATCTGAGATGTTGCCGTGAGGGTTTTGGGGCTCCAAGGCCAGTGAGAGAAATTGCGGACATTGTGTCTTCAGTGCAGAGGACCCCAGGTAAAGTCGGACACCCTCCAGTGCCCCGTGCCCAAGTCCCCCTTAGGACGTCACCCAGCCTGCTGCCCCACACTGGCGACCTGCGAGAGTGTCCTGATCCTGCTGCTGAGTCCTGAGGCCTTATTACCATGCAGGAGCTCTGTCGGCAGAGTTCCTGGATAAAACAGTGGCTCCAACACTTGGTCATAGTGTGACACTGGCCATGTTACAGTGCTCTGTGCCTCTATTTGCTCTTCTGTAAAATGGGAACATTGACATCTTCTCCCTAGGGCTGTTGTGAGGGTTACATATATGTCAGGATATGTCAAGTCCCTGGAGCTGAGCCTCACGTGCTGTAAGAGCTTTACCATGCTTTGCCCAGGTGCCCTCGATGCCCAGCAGAGTGGCTGGTGCAGTAGCCACTCAACACCATCGACTGGGGACGCGGAGGGAGTGAGCCGATGGATCCACAGCTAGAGGTGGGTGAACTTGGCCTCTGAACATGACGATGGCTGTCCTGGGGGAACAGCCCTCTTGGTGCAGCTATTAGAAAGGCGCTCTGCTGGCAGCAGGTCTCAAAGTCAGGCACTGGGACGTAAACCAATGGGGTTCCTGGTGATTGAAACAGGGGAGGGAAGGGCTGAGTTTGTAAATAAACTGCAAACACATACTTGGTAACTAAGCAATTTGGCAAAGACTCCCACTCTAGAGAGGAAATGTTCCCTTTGAAAATGAGCATAATAACAATGACTTCATCCAGGGCTTTGGCGTGTGTGTCTGAGAGTGGCCATCCTTTTATTGATAGCCGTAAGGCCCCAGAGGTCAGATGGGGTGCACTTGCAGAGGCCCCCCTCCTCCACGGGCATGCTGGAAGGTCAGGCCAGGTGGTGTCTTCATTCCATTCTTCCAGGGCGACTGCTGGGTTNTTGGAGAGATGCCTATTTAGTTCTTTGGCCCATTTTTTGATTGGGTCGTTTATTTTTCTGGAGTTGAGCAGTAAGATCCTCTATGATCCACCTCCCAGAATACTGGAAATAAAAGAAAAAAATAAACAAATTGGATCTAATTAAAATTAAAAGCTTCTTCACAACAAAGTAAACTATAAGTAAGGTGAAAAGACAGCCTTCTGAATGGGAGAAAAGAATATTAAATGAAGCAACTGACAAACAACTAATCTCAAAAATATACAAGGAAATCAAATTCTTTGGAAGGACTGATGATGAAGCTCAAGCTCCAATACTTTGGCCACCTGATGCGAAGAAGTGACTCATTTGAAAGGACCCTAATACTGGGCAAGATTGAGGGCAGGAGGACAAGGGGATGACAGAGGATGAGATGATTGGGTGGTATCACTGACTCAGTGACATGAGTTTGAGCAAATTCAGGGAGTTGGTGATGGATAGGGAAGCCTGGTGTGCTGCAGTNGAAAGGACCCTAATACTGGGCAAGATTGAGGGCAGGAGGACAAGGGGATGACAGAGGATGAGATGATTGGGTGGTATCACTGACTCAGTGACATGAGTTTGAGCAAATTCAGGGAGTTGGTGATGGATAGGGAAGCCTGGTGTGCTGCAGTCCATGGGATCACAGAGCATCAGACATGACTGAGCAACTGAACAACAGAAACAGATACACAAGCAAGGAACTTCTTGCTTGGTGAAGATGGAGGTGCATCAAGAGTAGTCCAGATAGTTGACTCTCCTGATAGNTGGACTGTGAAGAAGGCTGAGCACCGAAGAATTGATGCTTCTGAACTGTGGTGTTGGAGAAGACTCTTGAGAGTCCCTTGGACTGCAAGGAGATCCAACCAGTCCATCCTGAAGGAGATCAATCCTGGGATTTCTTTGGAAGGAATGATGCTGAAGCTGAAAGTCCAGTACTTTGGCCACCTCATGTGAAGAGTTGACTCACTGGAAAAGATTCTGATGCTGGGAGGGATTGGGGGCAGGAGGAGAAGGGGACGACCGAGGATGAGATGGCTGGATGGCATCACAGACTCACTGGACATGAGTCTGAGTGAACTTCGAGATGGTGATGAACAGGGAGGCCTGGCGTGCTGCAGTTCATGGGGTCACAAAGAGTCAGACACA
The DNA here is from genome assembly GCA_006410875.1 of Neotragus pygmaeus. Lineage (NCBI taxonomy): Eukaryota > Metazoa > Chordata > Mammalia > Artiodactyla > Bovidae > Neotragus > Neotragus pygmaeus. The sequence continues at coordinate 813,646 of SJYV01010127.1, forward strand.
ACTGAGCGACTGAACTGAACTGAACTGAAGCAGGGTGACAATATGCAGCCTTGACGTACTCCTTTTCCTATTTGGAACCAGTCTATTGTTCCATGTCCATTTCACTGTTGCTTCCTGACTTGCGTATAGTTTTCTCAAGAGGCAGGTCAGGTGGTCTGGTATTCACATCTCTTTCAGAATTTACCACAGTTTGTGGTGATCCACACAGTCAAAGGCTTTGGCATAGTCAATAAAGCAGATGTTTTTCTGGAACTTTCTCGCTTTTTCGATGATCCAGTGAATGTTGGCAATTTGATCTCTGGTTCCTCTGCCTTTTCTGAGTCCAGCTTGAACACCTGGAAGTTCATAGTTCACGTACTGTTGAAGCCTGGCTTGAAGAATTTTGAGCACTAGTTTGCTAATGTGTGAGATGAGTGCAACTGTGGTGTAGTTCAAGCATTTTTTGGCATTGCTTTTCTTTGGAGTTGGAATGAAAACTGACCTTTTCCAGTCTTGTGGCCACTGGTGCATTTTCCAAATTTGCTGGCATATTGAGCACAGCACTTTCACAGCATCATCTTTCAGGATTTGAAATAGCTCAACTGGAATACCATCACCTCTACTAGCTTTGTTCGTAGTGATGCTTCCTAAGGCCCACTTGACCTCACATTCCAGGATGTCTGGCTCTAGGTGAGTGATCACACCATTGTGATTATCTGGGTTGTGAAGATATTTTTTGTATAGTTCTTCTGTGTATTCTTGCCACCTCTTCTTAAAATCTTCTGTTTCTGTTAGGTCCATACCATTTCTGTCTTTTATTGTGCCCCATTCCTTGAAGAGATCTGTGGTCTTTCCCATTCTGTTGTTTTCCTCTGTTTCTTTGCATTGATCACAGAGGAAGGCTTTCTTATCTCTCCTTGCTATTCTTTGGAACTCTGCATTCAAATGGTATATCTTTCCTTTTCTCCTTTGCCATTCTCTTCTCTTCTCTTCTTTTCACAGCTGTTTGTAAGATCTCCTCAGACAACCATTTAGCCTTTTTGCATTTCTTTTTTAGGGGGATGGAGCTGGAGCGACTGTGAGGAGATACCCCACGTCCAAGAGCAGAGAATCCCCAGCAAGACGGTAGGCACTGGAGCAGCGGCTGCCTGGTGCTGGAACAACGGAGAAGGGAAAAGGAGAAGCTCCAACAAGATGGCAAAAGGGGCAAAATCACGTTTAGAATCAAACCCCATACCCACCAGAGACGCTCTGAGGACTCAAAACATACCTTGTGCACACCAGGACCCAGAGACCCCACAGAGACTGAGATAGAACTGTGTTCGAGAGTCTCCTGAGGAGGTATGGGTCAGTAGTGGCCCGCCACAGGGGCAGGGGCTCTGGGTGCAGCAGACCTGGGTATGGCATAAGCCCGCTTGGAGGAGGTCGCCATTAACCCCACCATAGAGCGCCAGAACTTACACTGGACTGGGGAGACAGACTCTTGGAGGGCACAAACTGAACTTTATACGCATCAGGACCCAGGAGAAAGGAGCAGTGACCCCACAAAAGACTGACCCAGACTTGCCTGTGAGTGTCCAGGAGTCTCTGGCAGAGGTGTGGGTCGGCAGTGGCCTGTTCAGGGTTGGGGGCACTGAGTGTAGCAGTGGGTGCGTGGNGGACCCAGGAGAAAGGAGCAGTGACCCCACAAAAGACTGACCCAGACTTGCCTGTGAGTGTCCAGGAGTCTCTGGCAGAGGTGTGGGTCGGCAGTGGCCTGTTCAGGGTTGGGGGCACTGAGTGTAGCAGTGGGTGCGTGGGACCTTTTGAAGAAGGTTGCCATTATCTTTATTACCTCCACCATATTTTGGCCTCAGGTCAAATAACAGGGAGGGAACACAGCCCCGCCCGTCAACAGAAAACTGGATTAAAGATTTACTGAGCATGGCTCCGCCCATCAGAACAAGACCCAATTTCCCCCTCAGTCAGTCTCTCCCATCAGGAAGCTTCCATAAGCCTTTTATCTTTCTCCATCAGAGAAGAGAGACTGAAAACTACAATCACAGAAAACTAACCAATCTAAGCACATGCACCACAGCCTTGTTTAACTCAGTGAGACTATGAGCCATGCCTTGTAGGGCCACCCAAGACAGACAGGTCATGGTGGAGAGTTCTGACAAAATGTGGTCCACTGGAGAAGGGAATGGCAAACCACTTCAATATTCTTGCCTTAAGAACCCCATGAACAGTATGAAAAGGCAAAAAGATAGGACACTGAAAGATGAACTCTCTAGGTCAGTAGGTGACCAAATGCTACTGGAGATCAGTGGGGAAATAACTCCAGAAAGAATGAAGAGATGGAGCCAAAGCAAAANGGGGGAGGGGCGGGACATAAAGAGTGGGACAAGACTGAGCTACTGAACAACAACAGCAGCAGCAGCAAATTGCTTGAAAATACAATGAAGTTCAGAGGTGATAATAAAAATAAACAGTAACTCAAACACCTATTGATAAAGTTAATATTTAGATACAGTATATACATGGGACTTCCTAGGTGGCCCGGTAGATAAACAATCTGTTTGCAATGCAGGAGACAGAGGAGCCTCGGGTTCAATCTCTGGGTCAGGAAGATCCCCTTGAGGAGGGCATGGCAACCCACTCCAGTATTCTTGTCTGGAGAATCCCATGGACAGAGAAGCCTGGCGGGCTACAGTCCATAGCGTGGCAAAGAGTCGACCAAAACTGAAGTGACTTAACACACACACATATACATATTGATTTTTAATTTATAAAACTTTATTAGTACCATAATACAGATGGAGGGCAAAAAAATACAAGACTATTTTTTTAGCAAAAATATTATATTAATTTTGCAGTCAGTGAAAATGAAATAATTTNGCGTGGCAAAGAGTCGACCAAAACTGAAGTGACTTAACACACACACATATACATATTGATTTTTAATTTATAAAACTTTATTAGTACCATAATACAGATGGAGGGCAAAAAAATACAAGACTATTTTTTTAGCAAAAATATTATATTAATTTTGCAGTCAGTGAAAATGAAATAATTTGAAAATATGGGACAAATCTGTGAATTAAACCACAAAAGTCATTTTAGAATTGTATTCAATTACTTGAAAACTATACTGTTACAGGGCTTCCCAGGTGGCACTAGTGGTAAAGAATCTAACTGCCAATGCAGGAGACATAAGAGAAGCGGGTTCAATCCCTGGGTCGGGAAGATCCCCTGGAGGAGGGCAGGCAGTCCAGTATTCTTGCCTGGAGAATCCCATTGACAGAAAAGTCTGGTGGGATACAGTCCATACAGTGGCAAAGAGTCGACCATGACTAAAATGACTTTGCACTCATACTGTTGTATGGAAAAGGCATGTTATGAACATATGTTATGGTAAGATTACATTTTCTTTGAAAATCTATTTATCTTTATCTATTACATATATATATTGATATCTCACACGTGCATGTGTATATGTACATATACATACATACGCAGAGTTCTGAGTTGAGAAAATAGCTGAAAAAAAAACTTGCTAACATTTACTATGGTTTAGGACAGTATATATTGTTGAGGAAAATCAATTCCAATAACTCATTACAATAACTCACATATTTCTAACTCAAGCTACATCAAGTCATTTTAACAAATGTTCTAGTTTTCTAAATATACACATCTATATAAAAAACAGATATTTTTAAAACCATAATGACTGAAGAATTCATCCTTATTTGGGCTCTCTGTCTCCACTGGAGTAGTCAGTTCTCTTTCACAATTAAATTGCTCCAAACTTCTTTAGAAAAGAAAACCAATATCTCATTCTTTCCATAATTAAAGGTACAGTATATATTTCAAACCCAGTAATGACAGAGTAAAAGGAGACAGGCAAAAGGAAAAGAGGGCAGCAGAGGATGAGACGGTTATATAGCATCACCTACTGAATGGACATGAATCTGAGCAAACTCTGGGAGATAGTGAAGGACAGGGAAGCCTGGTGTGCTGCAGTCTGTGGGGTCACATGACATGACTTAGCCGCTGAAAAACGACAGATTAATTCATACTGGACCAATCCTCCCATAGCTCACACTTATTAACTCTGGAAACAAATTAACACAGCGATCTGAAAGCTCTTGAAAAAGATTGCAAGCAGGTAGAGGTCGAAGGGAAGTTTACTTGTGGAAGAAGGAATAGAATCTGGCTGCATACTTTTATGGCTTTCNATCCAAAAAAAGACGTCCTTTCCATTATAGGGGACTGGAATGCAAAAGCAGGAAGTCAAGAGATACCTGGAGTAACAGGCAAATTTGGCTTTGGAGTACAGAATGAAGCAGGGCAAAGGCTAATAGAGAGAGAGACTGCATTGGTCATAGCAAACACTCTCTTCTGACAACACAAGAGTAGACTCTACACATGGACATCACCAGATGGTCAATACCAAAATCAGACTGATTATATTTGCAGCCAAAGATGGAGAAGCTCTATACAGTCAGTAAAAACAAGACTGCGAGCTGACTGTGGCTCAGATTATGAACTCCTTATTGCCAAATTCAGACTTAATTGAAGAAAGTAGGGAAAACCACTAGACTATTCAGGTATAACCTAACAGCATTATTAAGATTCAACTGGCAAAACTTGTAGAGACCCTCCAAATATCTTTTTCAAAATCATTGCTGTTGGTCTTTCTAAATAATAGACCCACCTCATTTCGAGCTCTCATACCCTTTGAGATAATCACAGGATGTGCTGTACACTGGACTCTTGCCTCTTCTGACCTCCAACTAAAAACAGGAAGGGTACTCCAATACTACAAAGGCCTAATTGTTTCTTTTAAAAATAACCATGTTTTAGGACTTCCCTGGTCGTCCAGTAGTTAAGAATCCGCTTTCCAATGCAGGGGACACAGTCCCCTAGTCGGGGAACTAAGATCCCACATATCACGAGTCAACTAAGCCTGTGCACTGCAACTACTGAACCTGTGCATTCTATAGCCTGGGTGCCACAACTGGAGAGAAGCCCACGTGCCCCAACCAAAGATCCTGCTTGCCACAAAGACCTGAAGCAACCAAATAAACACTTTAAGGAAAAAAAAAAAAATCACATTTTGGTAAAATAATCTTTTTCACAGTGTACTCTTGGGAGAGAAAGACCTTGATCATCATATCTTGCAACCTGGAAATTTCATCTGTTGGAAAAGACAACAAGAGAAGGAGGCTGCTATCAGTACTGCTAACCCCCCTGTGCTGCAAAACTCCAAGGAATACAACTCTTATTTTCATATGACACACCTACGGAAAGCACCAAACCCTGTCAGGATCTTCAAATCATCTGGTGACATGAAAGTAGATTTCCCTGAGTTGAAGCAGATGGCATCTGCTGAGACAGCTTTCCAAAGATATCTAGGCCAGGGCTGTTGAAAATTTGTCACCAAACCTTTGATGACATAATGCTACACATGCTCTTTAACATCTAGGATCTTGGTAACATACGGACTTTTGATAAAAAGTGCCTAAGAGTTCTCCCTCCTACCCCTCGTTTCTTAAATATGACCTCAACAGATCTTCAATCTGTGCATTTTCTCCCTGATGTGGGACACTACACCCAGGAAAGGCCTTTCCTTGTATAGGTCAATAACACCCTGAAACTACAAAACCTGACTCAGATTAGTGATGCTTTCAGAAAAAGATCTTGATTGAAAGGGGGAAATGTTAAAAAATATAAACAGAAACCTCAAGAGTTGGGAGACCAGAAGGGCAAGCATTCATGCCCTATAATGATAGCAAGAGCCCAATAGAAAGAAAGACCTCCACTCCTTTCCTGACAAGGACTCAGCCAACGAAAAGCCATGGACTCATGTTTACTATAGGCCTCCCAAATTCCTTTTTCCCCCTCTATAAAAGTTTTCCTCTCCATTTTTGTTGGGGACTTGCACACGGCTTGCCATGGTTACAGACTGATTCTCTGCTGATTGTGAATAAACCCATTTTTGTTGGAGAAATAACTGGAAGTCTATTTGTTAGGTCAACATCCCCCACCCTCAGTGACAGCCTAAAGTTGACCTCTGGGCAGAACCAGGCACTGTGCTCCTCAGTCACCCACACCAGCAGCACATTCAGAAAATACAGCTTCATTTATTCCACATGCTAATTTCATTACATCTTGAACTGGGTATAGGTGGGGGAGTGGTGGTTCACAGATGGGGCTCTCACATGGAAGGGGTAAGGACTTGGGGCAGCAGCACATCTTCTGCCTGGAAATAGTCAGGGGCCAAAAACACCAATAGAGTCTGGCTCAAATGACCCCTCCATTTCCAGAGTAGAGGTGGGGTTGATAGGATCAGGCATTTCTCTGCTCTGGGGGAAGGTACTCAAGGTCCAGGAGTCTGAAGATGTCTTCCTCTGAGGCCACGTGGAAAACCGTCTTCTGCAACAGAATGCAGGCATTAGGGCCTGGGGGCCATTCCCTCTACTGCAGCAGATTCCCTGAGAAAGGTATGGGGAGGAGGCCAGAAATGCTGGCAGAGCCCAGCCCTATGGTAGATGCCTCTTGAGGGCCCTGTGGGTTCCAGGCTTGAGGGACCTGGGGCTGATTCAGACTGTGGGCCAAAGAGAAAGCCGTTTCCTACCCCCCAGGCCTCCCATCACAGCAACACACCTGCTCCGGATCAAACAGACCATGGCTGTTCAGACAGAGGCCCCTCTCTTTCCTGCTGAAGCGGCGCAGCTCCCGCTCAAAATGCTGGGGAAAAAGTGACCACGTCTCAGCAGGGCCAGATCCAGATCCCAGGGCCAGTCCCAGCAGCACACTCCCTACCTTGGAGCCAGTCCAGCCAAGCAGGGCAAACGGGAACTGGCTGATGGGGGCAACCACCAGGTCTACCCGCACAGCCTTCCAGGCAAAGCAGGGCTTCTGGGCACCACCTATAGCAGCCTCTGGGGGTTGCGGCAGGCGGAAAATGCAGAAACTCCTCTCAAAGGCATCCATGGTGTGGCTCTGCTGGGTCAGGTCTCCCTGCTGGCTGTGCTGGTGCTGGTGGTACAGGACAAGGCCCTGGAGAACAGATGAGGCCGGGCACAGCCATGTGGGACTCAGAAACCAGGAGCTGGAACCCCAGCAGGACTCTCAGCAGGGGAAGTGGGAAGCCCCTCACCTGCTCCTTCAGGTAGCACATCACTCTGGGCAGCAGCCCTGCCTCCTGGCCCTCCTGGGGGTGGGTGATGAGGAAGTCCACGTCGTGGCCCTGCAATTTCCCCCTGAGGGGGCCAGTCTGACTCACAGACTCCATGTTCTCCCAAAACCCCTCAGTAAGGGATGGCCCACCTCAGTGGTCCCATCTCAGACGCCTTCCCTGAGGAGGGCCTGGAGCTGAGCCGGACAGCGTGTCGAGTCCCCTTACCTCCGGAAGCCTCCAGCCAGCGTAACAGTGGCCCCAGGAAGGGCCTGTGTCACGGCTGCCTCCACCACTTGCTGCAGGGCCTCAACATCTGACCGCAGGATCAGAGCACTCAGGTCCTGGTGGTGCTCGAGTCCTGTGGACAGTACAGCTCTCCTCACTGGCCCAATCCAGCTCTCTCTAGCTATCTACCACCAACCCTCCTCTCTCTTAAACTTTTATTTTGAAATAATTGTAGATCCACATATAGTTGAAGGAAATAACAGAGGTCCTCTGTGCCCTCAGTAACATCTTGCAGAACTATTGTACATCACACCAGAATTCTGACATTGACACAATCAAGATACAAACTATCCTTTTCAATATCTGTTTTCCTATCCATAAAATGGGACTAGGACGTAGTAGATATGAAGAGGATGACTCTGCCACTTAAGAACACCTCACTTGAACCCAAATCCACCTCCTCACATGTCAGAGAAATCACTGTACCTTCCACACACCATTAGGAGGGGACTAAGTGTGGGAGTTAGGGCCATTGGCACAGTGCGAGCTCAGTAAGCACGGCTGGCCATTCCTTGGGGAGAGGTGAACAAGTGGAACCAACAGATGTCACTACAGAAGTCACTGCATAACTCTCCACCGGACACACGGCTCTCTGATCTCACTTCCTGCTCACCAACCAGAAAGCTCTCCCAGGACCCCCAGGTGGCCTCCCCTCCCCCAGCCCCTGGGAAGATGTTCAAAGAGGCAATGAGTGCTGGGCTGTGGGGCTCCTTCAGAAGGGCCCCCAACCCAGGCCACGTGGAGAGATGGAGAATCCACTCAACACCTGCCACATGCTGGTCCCACGCCAAAGAGCTCACAGAATCCCATGCTTTAGAGAGAACATAACTGAGGCTCAGAGAAGTCAAAACTCAGGGCCAGGGTCTCCTACCTAGTAAGCGGCAGAGATGAACTCAAATTCAGGCCTAATCAGCTCTCAAGTTCACGTTCTTTCCATTGCACAGTGCCACCTCCCATGAGCAGGCTCCTCGGAACCTCTCCCCGCTGAGCATCAGGCAGCAGGCCAGGGCACCAAGCACCACGCTGTAAGTGTGTCCAGGGCCTGGGCTTCTCTGACCTGCTCGCCCTTCCATGAAATCAGGAGTAAAGGGTCCATGCCTGGTCCAGGTCCAAGTCTAACCAGGAGGCAGCTACTGTGACCATTACCATTCACTGAAAATGGCTTGCAATGGGTCCTGACTCCACTGGTTCAGGAAGCCACCAAATACAGACGCCTGTTTTCACACTCCCCTTGCTCCCTGCTACACAGGCAGCCCTGAGCACACGCCATGCATCAGAAGTAAGGGTTCTGTGCTGTGGGAGGCTTTCAGGCCCTGGTGCTTTGGGGAAGCGCAGAGCTCTGCCCTCTCTCAGAAAGCTCACCTGCTTTCTGCTGCTGGGTCAGTCTGTGGGACTCCTCTCGGAGGTCATCCAGCGTCCGGAGCCCTTTTCGGTACCATTGGTCAGCAGTCCTTACCCCGACCCCAAAGATCTGAGTGAAGAGCTGTTTAAAGGATGGGTACAGTGTGGTCAGGAGCAAAGCTCTTACAGCAAGATGAGGATGGCGACACTGATGTATGCCAGGCATGTCCGAGGACAGCACCCCTGTGGCACTGCACAAATGACCTCATTAAGTCATCATGTGGTCTGGCAGGTGGCATCCCTACTCACATTTTTCATGTTTAAATAATCTGCTCAGGCCACACAGTGGGTGCACAGGCAGGACTCAAACCCCAAGCTTGGCCCTGATGCAAACATCATGGGGGATGGCAGGGAAGGATCAGGCCCTTCCTTGAAAAGGATCTCTCCTCAGAACTTGTATAGTCCTAGCCCATGATTCCAACATCACCAAAGGAGTCATCCTAACAGTCTGTCCACTCACTGGGAAAACCATACTGCTCCCACCCAACAGTAGCTGGGATTTATTACTGTGGCTCTGCCTCTTAAAACAGCAAAAATGGGCAGTTAACAGCTAAGGGGTTGTTTGGATCTGGAAGGAATAGCTGGGGGCTGGCTATGGCTCTGTTCCAGGAACAAACACAGCAAGTGCCACTGCCAGGCCATGGGTCAGCAGAGGTGTCCAAACCAGTGGAAACTATGTTGCTGGAGCCAACCTCTCATAGGGTGGCCGCCTGCCCTTGCACGGGTCTTCCACACACAGGGTGGGCCCTAGAAACTCACTGTTTCTTCCCAGACGAAAGCTCATTCGTCAGGGGTAGGCACCTGCCCTAGGCCAGCCACTTAAGAGTGCCTCCTCAGGAACTTTTGGAGCTGAAACAAAAGGGCCACCTTGCAGTGGTACAGGCTGCAGTATACACCAGGGGCACCTTCGTGGAGAGGCCGCTGGTGTGCACAGGAGGAAGAACAGCCGGGTGGCGCTCATGTCCCTGAGTCCTACTTCCCGNTTAGAGAGAACATAACTGAGGCTCAGAGAAGTCAAAACTCAGGGCCAGGGTCTCCTACCTAGTAAGCGGCAGAGATGAACTCAAATTCAGGCCTAATCAGCTCTCAAGTTCACGTTCTTTCCATTGCACAGTGCCACCTCCCATGAGCAGGCTCCTCGGAACCTCTCCCCGCTGAGCATCAGGCAGCAGGCCAGGGCACCAAGCACCACGCTGTAAGTGTGTCCAGGGCCTGGGCTTCTCTGACCTGCTCGCCCTTCCATGAAATCAGGAGTAAAGGGTCCATGCCTGGTCCAGGTCCAAGTCTAACCAGGAGGCAGCTACTGTGACCATTACCATTCACTGAAAATGGCTTGCAATGGGTCCTGACTCCACTGGTTCAGGAAGCCACCAAATACAGACGCCTGTTTTCACACTCCCCTTGCTCCCTGCTACACAGGCAGCCCTGAGCACACGCCATGCATCAGAAGTAAGGGTTCTGTGCTGTGGGAGGCTTTCAGGCCCTGGTGCTTTGGGGAAGCGCAGAGCTCTGCCCTCTCTCAGAAAGCTCACCTGCTTTCTGCTGCTGGGTCAGTCTGTGGGACTCCTCTCGGAGGTCATCCAGCGTCCGGAGCCCTTTTCGGTACCATTGGTCAGCAGTCCTTACCCCGACCCCAAAGATCTGAGTGAAGAGCTGTTTAAAGGATGGGTACAGTGTGGTCAGGAGCAAAGCTCTTACAGCAAGATGAGGATGGCGACACTGATGTATGCCAGGCATGTCCGAGGACAGCACCCCTGTGGCACTGCACAAATGACCTCATTAAGTCATCATGTGGTCTGGCAGGTGGCATCCCTACTCACATTTTTCATGTTTAAATAATCTGCTCAGGCCACACAGTGGGTGCACAGGCAGGACTCAAACCCCAAGCTTGGCCCTGATGCAAACATCATGGGGGATGGCAGGGAAGGATCAGGCCCTTCCTTGAAAAGGATCTCTCCTCAGAACTTGTATAGTCCTAGCCCATGATTCCAACATCACCAAAGGAGTCATCCTAACAGTCTGTCCACTCACTGGGAAAACCATACTGCTCCCACCCAACAGTAGCTGGGATTTATTACTGTGGCTCTGCCTCTTAAAACAGCAAAAATGGGCAGTTAACAGCTAAGGGGTTGTTTGGATCTGGAAGGAATAGCTGGGGGCTGGCTATGGCTCTGTTCCAGGAACAAACACAGCAAGTGCCACTGCCAGGCCATGGGTCAGCAGAGGTGTCCAAACCAGTGGAAACTATGTTGCTGGAGCCAACCTCTCATAGGGTGGCCGCCTGCCCTTGCACGGGTCTTCCACACACAGGGTGGGCCCTAGAAACTCACTGTTTCTTCCCAGACGAAAGCTCATTCGTCAGGGGTAGGCACCTGCCCTAGGCCAGCCACTTAAGAGTGCCTCCTCAGGAACTTTTGGAGCTGAAACAAAAGGGCCACCTTGCAGTGGTACAGGCTGCAGTATACACCAGGGGCACCTTCGTGGAGAGGCCGCTGGTGTGCACAGGAGGAAGAACAGCCGGGTGGCGCTCATGTCCCTGAGTCCTACTTCCCGCAGACCAGGCTGTGTTGATCCCCTGAACCCACAGCGTGAACTGGATCACTTTCACCAACAGACTCCTGAGAGGAAAGATGCCGAGAATAAACTAATCATGTTTGTAACAATAAACCTCTCATTGTTCATGTACTTCTCTCCTGGCCTGGATGCCTTCTGGGACTCAGGGGCACCCAGGAAGAGACAGATGGCTCTGCCCCCTCTCGGTGCCTCTCTACCCATCAACCCCTGTGTTGCCCCCACGCCCGAGCCCCTCCGTGCCTCACCCACAGCTCCTCTACCTCTCTGAAGCTCCCCACCTCATTGACGCTCAGCTCCTGGGTGACCTTCCACGGCACCTGACACACCCTGCCAGGGAAGCCCCAATTCCATGACCAGTCGCTGGTCTGACAACCTCCAGTCGCAAAACTGGGGTGTCTAAGAAGCATGAATGAGCATGCTTCTCACAAGACCAGAAGTGGGTGGGAGCAGCAAGAAGGTATGCCGTGGACACAGGTAGGACGACACCAACAAATGAGCATGTGAGATCACAAAAGAGAGAACAAGGATGAACAGCCCTTCAGACTTAATCGTCCTTGTGGCCCCCAGAGAAAGGATCTATTTTGTTCAGCGTGCTCTGTTTAAGATGCCAGGGCATGTAATACCCTGGAGAATATGCCATCAATAGCCAAATAAGAACAGATGCTGCTGAGTGATCTAGAAAATTCCCTGTGCTCAAAACAACTTTCTTGCCCATCTGTTTGGCTGCCTCATGCATATCAGGTGTCCTCAGTAAGACCGTCTCTGAGCCCAGTGCCTGACATGGTGGTAAGCTTGCTGTGGCTCTGGGGGAACACCGTGGAGCTGCGGGCCCCTGCTCAGGCTTGCCCTGCGTACCTTCATGGTTTGGTACCTCTCCGAGAGCCGGACTCTCTCCACCTCATCACACACTCCGTGTTCTAGCAGCTCCTGTGGGAGGAGACACAGCCTCACTGGAAAGAAGAGGGCTGGGGGGCCCAAGGCCTCAGCAGAACCCCCAACACCCAGAATTGGAGTCTTTGTGGGGCCAGGATCCCAGGGAACTTGTAATGAGAAATGTACCCAGGGATCCTCCAAGCCCCTTGGGCAAGGAACAGGGGCCACCTCTCAGATAAACAAGCCCCAGGGTATGTCAACAACTGCTTTTTTAAAACACAGATGGAATTCAATAAGACTTCTTTTAAAAGCAGGGGATGCAGGTTCAGTCAGGGAACTAAGATCTCACATGCCATGCAGCCAAAAAATAAAATAAATTTTCTTAAAAAAACACGCATAAGTGAATTCAAAAGTATTTTTTCTGTCATGATAAATTTGCTCAGTGGTAACGTACAAAAGGACAACTTCACATTTTAAAAAGAAGTGCTCATGCTCAGGGGTCCTCTCCCACCATCCCTCAGTCTGGACCAATGCCCATGATGCCAGCTACCAGTCTGCCAGACTCCTGGCAGCTCCCTTGGCTGAGACCTTTCAGTCAGCCTCAGGCAGGTGGTGCAGACCCAATTTACACGTGAGGAATGTGGGTGAAGAGGGTGGTTTGCTGCTGCCTGGGCACCATCAGTGGCCACAGCTGGGCTCTGAGCCACTCAGTCACCTGCCCTCACCAGGCCTCCTCACCACCCCCATTCACATTCACAGCTTTGCCCTTCTACATGCAGTGAGCACAAACCTGGACAACCCTGCACGAGTGTTCTCCGAAGTGGGGCAGGCCCTGCAGTTGGCTCAGCGCTGTGACTGGGCTAGGGAGGGCCTTGAGCACCGAGGCCGCTCTGTAGAAGGAGATCTGGCGGCCTTCACTGCCATCGAAGCCAGCGGCCTCTGCCAGCGTCTCCAGAGCCTCCTGCAGGGAAGGGTCCTTCGTAAGTGGCAGGGATGGCGGAGTGCCTTACCCTAACCCTCCCTCCAAGCCTGGGACACTGGAGGGCCTGGCTCCATCCCAGGGAAGCAGGGGAGCCACAGCTCACCGAAAGGCTGGCATTATGGTGCACAAGCGGTGTGGGACGCTGGCAGGCATAGGGCAGCATCCATGCTGGTCTTGGCATCTTCTTTTTGGGCACAGCTACCTAGGGATGGGCAACGCACAGGCTGCTTTGAGATTCCAGGGTTGGCAGAGGACCAGGCAGCCCTCCAGAGCCCCACCTCTCCTGGTAGGGGGGTCACCTAGGGCTCTCAGGACAGGAGCCGACTCAGACCGGGCAGAACTGCTCGAGGCACAGGGCAGAGGCCAGAGCAGCAGTAGCGGTACACTGCTACCCCTCACAGGGCTCATGTTCTGTCACTCAATCAAGTGGGCCTGACGTGCCCATCACCCTCACGTCACAGATGGGGACTCTGAGACCTTGTGGCTCATGGGCAGAGCCAGGATTTGAATGCAGGCAGCCCTGTTCTGAGCCCACACCTGAACCCCTCCACGGTGCTCACCCAGGAAGCACTGGGACCTTCCCCACGGTGGTCTGGATGGGGCCCTCACTGCCCAGTTCACGGGAAGGACACTGAGGCACTGCTGCCATGTCACCTGTCCCAGCTGAGGTCTGGCCAGCACTGGGGCCTCCTCAGTGGCTCTACCCTAAGCCTCCACCCGGCTCACCTCCAGGCGGTGCCGGCACTCCACAGGGACAGGCTGCCCAGCTGCCATGCTCTCTGTGAACCAACTTATGTCTAAAAGCGCTGGGCGGGTACAACCTGGGGGAAGAGCTGACGTCTTGCGCTCCTGCCAGCAGACAGCCTCCTCTGCTGAGGTCCCCTCCATCACCACATGTGTCACCTCCGGGCTGGGTGGAGGGAAGAGACTGTGAGGTCTGGAGCCCTGTCCCAGGCCTGCCATTCTTCCTGCTCCATTCTACATCTCCAAGCCTTCGCCAATACTATCCCCTCTGCCTGGTGAGCATCTGTTCACTCCAGATTTTCAGCCCCTCCTCCTGGCAGCCAAACATCTCCATCACTCCAGCATCTGCTGAGCTGTGGTTCTCTGCTCTAGCTAGGATCACAATCCCAACCCTTTTTTGGTGTTAATTTGTCTGTCTTCTTCTCCCCGAAACCCAGAGAAAGGAGAGGCCAGGGGCCTGGGGTCCAGGAAGCAGGGCGGGTGGGTCCCAATTTCAAGTGCTGGAGACAGACTTGGCTTTGAACTTCAGTTCTGCCCCACACTTGCTCTGTGCCCTTGGGCACATCATTTATCTCTGTACTTTTGACTTCCAACTCTGCAAAGCAGAGATATTAATATATCTACTTTGTAGGCTTGCTGTAAAGATTAAACGAGCTAATAATAAGCAAAAGGGCTTAGCTAGTGCCCAGCACACTCTAGGCTGCTGTCATCATCCTGAGTGGGTCTGCAACAACCCTGGGTATGTTTAACTAAGCTTCAGGGGGACTGGCCCCTGGTTCACTTTGCTCTCTCAACTTCAAAAAGGATGGAAACCCTCCACCCTTACTCTTAGCATTGCTTCTGTGACCGTTTTGTTTGGTTTAATTCTACTCTCGGAAGTCTCACTTAAATCACTTTCTCAGCTCTGAGGAAAGAGATCTGTTTAGCTAACAGGGCAAGATGAACTCACCTAAGGAAACGTTACTAACTCAACATACACGCGCATGACTTTTACAAAGCCTCCGGCATGTTTTCTCCTTGTCCTACAAACACTCCTGGCCATAACTGCTAACACCCTTTAACAAAAAAGGAAATTAACAGAAGCCATACGACTGACCACGAAGTGCCAGGGTTAACTTGGAATACAAAAACCTCAGGTGCCCCTTCGCCCTGGGGAGGGGTCAGCTGCGTGGGAGTCTTTTCAGATCTCAGTATCCTCAGCTGTAAAGTAACACCGTGTATACAAGTGGCTGGTCAGCTGCAAATATCCTAGCCGGGTCACTTTGTGCTCTCAGGCCCTCACGCCACGCAGCAGCGCCCCCCGGCCCGGCGCGACGGCGCGGTGATACAGATATGGGCGAGCCACATTCCTGGTTAGGCGAGGCCTTCGGCCAGCACCCGCCCCGCGCCCCTCGGAAAGAAAGCCCTGGAAAGGCGGCCCCGGGCAGGTGACCCCGCCTAGCGGCACCTTTCGCCACAACCGCGCACCTGTAGGCATTCAGGACGCGGAAACCCTTGGAGACAGCCAGGCGTGTGAGAAAAGCCTGGCGACTGCGGCCCATGTGTGGCTCGGCCAGGTAGATAGTGACCGCCGGGAAGCGCGCCGCGGAAGCGGGGGCGGCGCTGGGGGACGCGACCCGCGCTCGCCGTCGTTTCGGCAGCATTCGGGCCCCGGCCACCCGCGGCGCCCAGCGAAAGCAGCGCCAGCCTGGACAGAAGCCAGAAAAAAAGCGGGCGGAAGGCTGACAGAAGCCGGAAGCGACCGCGGGCGGAAGCCGAGTGGAAGGGGAAGTGGCTCCCGGCTCTACTTAAGGGGGCAGGCCCCGCCCCCTGCAAATTAAGTCTCGGGTGGCTCTCTCCCCTCGGGTCGTTCGGAGCGAGGCCCCGCCTCTATGCAAATAGAAGCAGAGGGCACACCTTTTATTTAAATTACCCTCGTAGAAAGTCCCCTCCCCTTCGTGGGACCACCCGGGAGGAGAGGCTAGGGTTAGGGGTGGGAGATGAGAGGGAGGAGGTGGGAGGTAAGGGAGACTTCCTAGACGCGGGTCAGGGGCCTTTGTCCTTGGAGGGTGGAGGTGAAGTCGCGGTAGTGCTGTCTGAGGTTGTCTTGAGCGCAGGGTGGGGAAAGGGGGTTAGTGGTCGGTCGGTGGCTGGTGGGAGTGGAATAGTTCTCAGGAGCGGAATATCCACTCCACCCCTTTCCCTTCGCCTTCTCCGACTGGATCTGGCGGGACAGATGGGCCGTGGAAACCTGGCGACGAGGGGTCCTTGGACCGCGGGCCCCGGCAAACGCGCGAGCTTGAAGCGTGCTGGTGGAGTGGTCTCTTCAAACCTCGGGAAAGGCTTTTCAGTCTTTTTCAATCGAACGGTGTTAGGACGACTGGCCGGCCGTTTGGAAAAATAGAAGTTGGCTCCCTCCCTCACGCTTAACACCAAAATAAAATCCAGATGGATCAAACATTCAAATCTAAGAAAGAAACAACACAAAAAATGTGCTGGGAAGTCGATGAATGTTTTTTCAGCCCTAAGTATCACAATAAACCTGGAGACACTAAAGGGAAAAAATGATAAGCTTGACATACATATTTTAAATTATTTAAAAATTAAAAGGCAAACGGGGGGGATACTGTGACACATTTTGAATATAATTCCTGTAATTAAGAAATTGTTCACAGATAAATAAGGAAAATACAGTGAGCAAGAACACCAGTAGGCAAAAGAAAGGCTTCTCAAAAACATACCAGGGACTTCCCTGGTGGTCCATTGGTTAAGATTCCGCCTTTCCACTGCAGGAGGTGTTAGTTATATCCTTGGTGGGAGAACTAAGATTCCCCTATGTCCCACAGCCAAACAATTATTTATTTTTCCCTTTTAAAAACAAACACATACCAGATTGCCTGATGGGTCCAATCAGCACACAAGGGCAAATTTAAATGAATATTTGTACCTGTCACATTAACCAATGTTTACAAATTGATCACACATGAGGGAATTGGCAATTTGTAGGAGGGACTTTTTGGAAGCCAATTTAGCAACCATACCCAACAAAATGAAAACAGAAATCTCACCCCACAATTCCTTTTCCAAGATTGGTATTGCATTGAATCTCTAGATCAGGTTGGGAAAGCAGACATCTTGACAACACTGAGTGTTCTTTGTGTCTCTCCTATTTTCAGGCACTACATTTTGGAATCTCTTTGTTATACCATGTGATGTCATTTATCTCCCTCCCCCACTCCCCACACCCCACAACCCTTCACTAGTCAGTGGGCACAGGGCTGAGGGAGGCAGGTGCCTGAGACCAGGCCCCCTCTGGGCCTACCCACCAGCTCCCAGTCTGCCCTCCTGGGCCCAGTACACACACTGTGAAGCTGGGAGGCCTGGGATGCAGACCCTCTCTCGTTTCCCGTGCTGATTTCTCCTCCTGCCATGTGGGAAGGGGGAGCTCCCAGCTTCTTTGTAAGGGGTTGCTTCCCCATCTGCGGGTGCTGCCTTTCCTCAGGGAGCAGTAGTCTATCCCCTGAAACCACTGCTGTTCCTTTTAATGGCCTCTGGCTCCATTTTGGGTACCTGAGTTCTCTCCTGGGGAGGCAGAGGCAACTTTTAATGACCCATCATGCCTGAATACTTAAAACACTGGGCGGCTTGCAAAAATGAGGAACACCGGGGCTTTCCGTGGGCCCTGGGAGGCTTTGTGAGGGGTGATCCTTGGTAACCACCCAGTGGAGGCCTGGGTACCAATGCACAAGGCCATGGCCTTGATGGTTGCCCTTTTCCTCTTCTCCCCTTCCTGGACCACTAGGTCACTGTCCAACCAGCTGAGAAGTGGAGACCTCAGCCCTCTTTCCAGTAAACCTGGCTTGGAGTCCCCAGATGTCTAAGTCCTCAGCTTCCTGCTGCCCACACTGAGACCAGCCCCCAGAAAAGTAAGAGGCTGCACAGGCCCTCTCAGCTGCCCTGAGGGTTGCAGTCCGCCCCCTGCTCTGCACTGTGGTATCTCATGCTGTGTTTTGGATTAGTTTTACCCAGATGTATGAGCTTGCATTTTTCCAAGATGAATCTCATTTAGCTATTTCCTGTTCCCACTTCCAGTTCAGAAAAGGCCCCTGGGGGTGATTTTTTAGGCCTCGTGACCTTCGCAAAACCTCCCCACGGAGCACCTTCTTTGATGTTCACTTTAGTGCTGTTGGCGCCTATCCTCTGCCCTGGCTCTGAGGCCCAATCCGCCCCCTGCCAGTTCCCGTCCCCTGCCGGCTACTTGCCAGCAGCATTCCAGAGGGCGTGCGGTCAGACTGCTGATGCTGCTGCTGGACCGGAGCTCCTGCGGGCCACTGGCCCAAAGCTCTGGCCTCAAGTGCTGGCCCTGTACTTTCCTGAGCTACTCAACACGTCTCTGTGGGTTTGGGCTACCTGGTCCACTCAGGCTGACAGAACAAAATACCACCGACAGGGCAGCTTAAATGAAAAAACATTTCTCATTGTTCTAGAGGCCAGCAATCTAGGATCAAGGTGTGGCAAGGCAGGTTTCATTCTGAGGCCTTCCCTCCTGGTTTGTAGGCAGCCACCATCTCTCTGTGTGCCCATGAAATCTCTTTGTGTGCTCGTGAAGAGAGAGAGAGATCTCTCCCTCTCCCTTAAGGTCACCGGTTATATCAAATTAGGACCGCACCCCATGACCTCAATTTAACTTTGTTACTCTTAAAAGCCCTTTCTCCAAATGCAGTCACTTTGAGGGTTAGGGCTTCAATAGACGAATTGGAGGGAATACAATTCAGCCCACAGCTCCCGGTGTATTTGGTCCTATATTGGTGTATGCATTTGGCTGCTATAACAAAGAAGCACAAACTGGGTAGCTTAAGACAACAGAAATGCATTCTCTAGCAGTTCTGAAGGCCAGAATTCTAAGCCATGTTCCCTCTGAAAGCTCTAGGGCAGCAGTCCCCAACCTTTTGGCACCAGGAACCAGTTTCGTGGAAGACAGTGTTTCCACAGACCAGCCAGCGGTGGCGGGAGCGGGGGAATGGTTTCTGGATGATTCAAGCATACTACATTTATTGTGCACTTTGTTTCTATTATTATTATTATTACATCAGCTCCACTTCAGATCATCAGGCATTCAGTTCAGTTCAATTCAGTCACTCAGTCGTGTCTGACTCTTTGCGACCCCATGAATTGCAGCACACCAGGCCTCCCTGTTCATCACCATCTCTCAGAGTTCACTCAGACTCATGTCCATCGAGTCAGTGATGCCATCCAGCCATCTCATCCTTGGTCGTCCCCTTCTCCTCCTGCCCCCAATCCCTCCCAGCATCAGAGTCTTTTCCAAAGAG
>SJYV01010127.1:838481-863140 GCA_006410875.1 Neotragus pygmaeus
ATTGGAATGAAAACTGACCTTTTCCAGTCCTGTGGACACTGCTGAGTTTTCCAAATTTGCTGGCATATTGAGTGCAGCACTTTCACAGCATCATCTTTCAGGATTTGAAATAGCTCAACTGGAATTCCATCACCTCCACTAGCTTTGTTTGTAGTGATGCTTTCTAAGGCCCACTTGACTTCACATTCCAAGATGTCTGGCTCTAGATTAGTGATCACATCATCATGATTATCTGGGTCGTGAAGATCTTTTTTGTACAGTTCTTCCGTGTATTCTTGCCACCTCTTCTTAATATCTTCTGCTTCTATTAGGTCCATACCATTTCTGTCCATCAGGCATTAGGTTCTGGAAACTGGGGACCCCTGCTCTAGATGACTATCCTTCCCACCTCTTGTATCTTCTTGTGGCTCCCAGTATCCCTCGGTTTTGGGCTGCATCCCTCCAACCTCTGGCCCATCTCCAGTGGTTGTCTTCCCTCTGTCCCTTCCCCTTTGCTTACATTTTTTAAGGTTTTTAAATTTTTTACATTAAAAAAAATTTTTGGCTGTGCGCAGGATCTGGAGTTGGAAGACCAGACCAAGGGGTGGAGA
Source organism: Neotragus pygmaeus (assembly GCA_006410875.1). Lineage (NCBI taxonomy): Eukaryota > Metazoa > Chordata > Mammalia > Artiodactyla > Bovidae > Neotragus > Neotragus pygmaeus. The sequence continues at coordinate 839,072 of SJYV01010127.1, forward strand.
AGAATCCCTGACTCCCTCCCTCTATGGGGAATTGGCCTGAGAATGATGGAGAAGAGACGTCCTTAAAATGAAGGCTCTTCGAGTTCATTAGGGGCTTGCCAGATGGTGCTAGTAGAAAAGAAACCACCTGCCAATCCGGGAGAAGTAAGAGATGCAGGTTTGATCCCTGGATTGGGAAGATCTGGAGGAGGGCATGGCAACCCACTCCAGTATTCTTGCCTGGAGAATCCCATGGACTGAGGAGCCTGGCGGGCTATGGTCCATAGGGTGGCAGAGTCGGACCCAACTGAAGAAACAGCACACGTGCACTTTGAGTTCATTGGTCCAACCAACTCTGACTCAACATGATTAGCCATGGGAGGGGAAAGGCTAAGGGGTCTGGAAGAATTACAAGAAGAGGGATGTTTGCTCGGGACTTAGGAATAAGAACAAAGAGCTGAGTGGCCAGGCAGAGTGAGCAGGGGTGGGACAGGAAGGGAGGCCCATCAGCAACTGACAGGACTGACTCCTACGTAGAACTTGGAGCATAGGGGAATGTGATCCCACTCAGCTTTCACAAGACCACCCTGCCCCCACCACTGTCTGGAGAGCAAACTGAGGGGCAAGGCAGGAAGCCAGGAGACCCCTCTGATCCAGGTGGGGTGGACGTGGGGTGACTGGACCAGGCTGAAGCGTGTGAGTAGAACAGACCAACCTGGTCAGTGGCTCAGATCTGACAGAGACAAATAGGAGAGACTTGCTCCATGTCCTGAGATGGGACAGCCTGTGAGGAGCTCTGGAGTGGGGCTGCAGACCAGGTCCTCTAAAATTCAGTAGAAACAGAGGCGAGGATTCCAGTCTGACAGCTGCGGCCAGCACCCCGGGAGGGGAGAGGTCTATAGCTACAAATTAGGGATTGCTAGGGGCCAGGAGGTCACCAGATATAGAAGACGTGCAAGCACTGAACCCCGGATTCCCCCAGATTAGAGATTAGAGACTGTCCCCCAGAGCAGGGGGTGGGACAGGGGGAACTGGGTAAGGTGGTGTCCAAGTGGAAAGGCTTTCACAGCAGAAGGTATGAGCGATTCTATCAGATGCCTGAAGGGTCACCTGAGATGAAGACCAAGGAGTGACTGGGTGCCTGGGGTTGACCCAATTCTGGTGGTGATGGCAGGTTGGTCCTGCCCTCATCTCCTCCAGGTGCCCTTCATCATCCATCCTCTTCAGGGTGGTGCGTGGCTTCTGTCACCAGTAATTTAAGTCACTTAATCAACCTAAACCCCAGTCTGCTCATCTGTAAGTGGGAGTAATAAGGTGCCCTTCTTCCCAGAGCTGATGTTCAGACTGAATGCGAACTGATAGATCTAAGAAACATTGGTCAATCACAGCACATGGGCCTCATTTGGATCCCAATGCTAAGTAAAGTGTAAAAACTGAAACATAGGGGACTTCCCTGGAGGTCTAGTTGTTAAGACTTCCCCTTTCAGTGCAGGAGGCGCAGGTTTGATCCCTCATTGGGGAGCTAAGATTTCACTGCCTCGCAGCCAAAAGAAAAAAACAAAACAAAACATAAAACAGAAGCAATATTGTAACAAATTCAATACAGACTTTATAAAAGATCCATGTCAAAAAAAAAAAAAAGTATGCTGCAATCAGAAAATACATACCCTGCTTAACATTGTATATTAAAAGAAATGTGGTTGAGAGTAATCACGTGTAGCATCGCTTATGTTAGAGCAGGAGAGAGAGCAACAAGAGGCAGGCAGGAAGAGTTCTTTCTTTCATAAGTACACAGTAAAATATTTCCTGGTGAAATCACATGATGTCTGGGATATGCTTCAAAATTAAGGTGGGGGAAAGGGGAGGACTCAGATGAAACAAGATGGGCCTGGAGTTGAGAATTTTGATGCTGGAGGTAGGCAGGGAGTTCGGCACATCACCTCTCCACTTCTGCTTGTGTTTGAAATTTCAATAATAAGATGTTTTTTAAGCACATGCGCTTATACAGGATGAGATCAGTGCTCTGCCAGGAGCAATTCTAAGCCCTTTACACGTGTCGGCTCATTCAGGCCCAGGACATTCTTGTCCGCAGACGACATCCATGTCCCCATTTGCTGGGGAGAAGAGAGAGACACAGAGAGGTCAAGTGACTTGCCAGAGTTTGCACAGCTAGTGAAAAATAGCATTGGGATGCTGTCTTGGAAAAACATTCCTGTGTTTTCTTTTACTCTCACATGACACTTCTGATGCTTGCCGTGGATTTTCCACACCCAGCAATTCTCTAGCACCAGTTGGGTGTCTTAAGTTTAACTCAGTTCTGACACTGACCAAGGTTAGTGCAGACCCCCACCCCTACCCCCCGCCACACACACACACACACACACACACACACACACAATTCAGATGCCAATCTTAGATCCAGGTTGTCACTTTGATCTTGAGTGGCCTGGCCTGCAGTGACTTGAAGTGGGGGTTTTGGTTCCCAGCCAGAGATTGACGTCAAGTCATGGCGGTGAGAGCACCGAATAATAGCCACTAGACCTAGCGACAAGGCTCTGGCTCTTCAGCTTTGCAGAAAAGAACTGCCACAAAGACAGAAATTAGTGAAACAAGTAAAGTGTTTATTAGGAGGGAAAAGAGTACAGCAGTGTGGATAGACACACGTGTGCGCTGAGACATTCACACCCTCATGGTGGTTTGGATCACTTTGGGGGGCATTTCTTCCAGGTTTCTTTTGCCTGGTTTGGATTTGCCTGGTTCTGTGACCGTATTTGGTATATCTCAGGGTCTGCTCATGTGTGCATGCTCATCCCTTAGCCAAGATGGAGTCTAGTGAAGAGGCTCATGGCTGGTTGACATCACTTCCTATGAGGTGTCATGCCCCCCCTTTTTGACCTCCAAGGAGTCTTTCTGCACATGTGTATTCAGGGAGGTATCCTTAACTTTGAGAAGGAGGAATATGTGGTCTTCCATCTCTTATCTGGGCAGAGCTCAGCCTTCTCCATATTCCTGCTTTTATGCAGTTTCTGCTATTATGGAGCTTCCGTCCACGGGAAAAGCTATCCAGCCTGAGGCCCATCTATTTCCTCCCTCAACCTGTGCTTCTGATTGATCAGCTATTAGTTGGAGTTCCCACCATCCCCTCCTCCAATATGGTAATTTGTTACAACAGCTCAGAGGACTTGAGACTACTAAATTACCAGTTTATCACAAAGGATATTGAAGGATATGAACAAACAGCCAGATGAAGAAGTAGATATGTTGGGGTCCAGAAGTGTCCTGAACACTTGGAGATTCTGTCTCCATGGAGCTGGGGTGAGCCCCCCTCACATGAATATGTTCACCAACTAGAAGCTCTCTGAACCCCATCTAGGGATTTTTATACAGGGGCATTCATCACATGAGCACGATCAATCAATAACTCAATCTCCAGCCCACTCCTCTACCCAGATGATAGGGGGCAGGGCCAAAAGTGCCAAGCTCCTAATCATGGCTTGGTCTCTCTGGTGACCAGCCCTGATCCTGAAGCCATCCAGTAAGCCACTCAGAGTCACTGAATTAGAACAAAAAGATCCTTCTTTCTGCCAGTAAATTCCAAGGGATTATGAGCTCTGTGTCACGAACTGGGTTCAAAGATGAAATATTTGAACAAGAAACGCTCCTAGTGTTCTTATCACTCAGGAAATTCCAAGGGATTTAGGAACTCTGCACCAGGAACCCAGGGCAGAGACCAATACATATTTTTTTTCTATCATTTCACAGATGTGACCCGGAGAGCCTTAGCTCCATCACAGAACTCCTGGTCTTTGTGCTTCCAAAACTCCCAGATGAATCTATGTCACAAAGTTACTTGTTCTCTCTGGAGGGTCAGATGGTTCAAAATTCAATAAAACATATCATAGTCAGTTTGTTATTTTGCCTACTTGTGTTTTCTAGTTTTTCTACAATGAGCACACATCACTTGCATGATAAAGAGATTTATAATAAGAGTTTTTGATAGACACAAAGCCAGCAGCAGTGAGGCCAGGTGCTCTGGGTGGGAGCTCCTGGGCTCAGGGCTCCCACCCACTAGGGTGCAAGGGTTGCAGGGGAGTTACCCTGAGACTTCCCCAGCCTTACCCCTGTTTCTGATGGCCCACNTAATAAGAGTTTTTGATAGACACAAAGCCAGCAGCAGTGAGGCCAGGTGCTCTGGGTGGGAGCTCCTGGGCTCAGGGGTCCCACCCACTAGGGTGCAAGGGTTGCAGGGGAGTTACCCTGAGACTTCCCCAGCCTCACCCCTGTTTCTGATGGCCCACAGCTGGCAAGATTTCAGACCTGGCCATGAGGTCAGCAGGACTGTTGGGTGTCCAGCCCAGCACACACACTTGGGGCCCATTGCAGCCCTGCCCTGTGAGGGGCACAGACTAATTTTGGGATGTGGCATCTTGAGGGACAGGGGTAGGGCAATTCCTGAGGCTTTGTGAGAGTGCCGGGTGCAGGAACAGCCGCCTGGAAGTGAAGAAGTGGAACAATGAGTGTGAATAACTTCTTCGAGGAGCTTGGTTATTAAGAGGAAGATCAGGGTAGAGAGGGCAGCTATGAGTTCCAGCACTAAGAACTCTGGGCACGATACGGGCTTTGGGGACATTCTGGCTCTTCATGCTAATGGCAGGAGCTGTGGAGCTCGGGACATGGCTGCTGAGGAACCTCTTCCTCCTACAGAGCTTGTCACTACTTCTCGTTTTTGTTGGCTGGGCTTCTGGCTCAGGTCTGCAGACAAACATGCAAGAATGTGACTACGTTACACACAAAAAGATTATAAAATGGCTAATACTATGAAGTGTTTCTTAGTCTTACACTTTCTTGGGATTTCAGCTTTTACACCATCTACCAGATACTACTTTAAAAAAAAAAAAAAACACCTTTCTAAGATCTTGATAACCTTATCAGACACAAAAGTGAAAGTAATATCATCTGTAGCAAAGACTGTTCATTATTCCTCAGTGTCTATTGTCTCATTCTTATTTAGTAAGAGAACTCCTGACATTTAGCTGGCACATGGTCATCAGAAAAAGACTAAACTTCTTGGCTTCCCTTGTAGCTGGGTGTGGCCCATGACTGAGATCTGGCCAAGGCCAATGGAATGAACTTGGAGCTTTGTGTGAGCTTCTAGAAAAAGTTCTTAAAAGAAGAAACTGTACTCTACTATTCCTTTCTGCTGGTTGGAATGAGGCAATGATGGCTGGATCTCCAGCAGCTGCTTTGTACCATGACCTGGAAGCCAGATGCAGAAAATGGAGGCACAACAAAATGAAAAGAAAGGGACTCTGGACTGGTCTTCATCTTGAAGACAGGATCACATCAGTTATCGAGGCCTATTTGGTGCTCACCCACTGCCATGCTCCTCACCAGTGCCAGTACTGCCCTCTTTCCCTAGTCAGTTCTGACTAGGTCCAGGACTGTTGTCCGTCTCACAAGGTCCTGTTAAGGTATTCATCCTACATTTAGCCATTTAACAGATGTTTACCCAGGGCCTCTGCGTGCCAGAGAGCTGTCGTAGTATATGTCACAGCCCCCGATGCCCTGGTCTTGTGACCCTGGCTGTGCTGGTAGGGAGAACGATAATAAACATCTGAGATGAGTGTTAGCTATTGCTGAGCAACCAACCACCCAACTCAGCAGATTAAAACAATCAATTATTAGCTCACTGCCTGCCAGCTGTCTGGGCATCTCTTCCCATCTGAGCCCAGCTTGGCTGCTCTTGCTGGTCTCCCTCTTGGGTCCAGCCTGTGGCAGCCTGTCTTGCGTGGCCCCAGCTTGGCCCCCTGTGGTCTTGTCCTTCAGCAGGACAGCCCAGGTGTGCCCACACAGTTCTGGAAGTTTGGAGGAGAGGAGAGCGGATGCCACAAGCATTGTTTTCAAGCCTCTCCTAGGACTGAGTTTGTCCCTGCCTGACTGACCAAAGTCATCGGAGGGCCATGCCTGTAGTCAGAGTGGGAGGGTCCTACAAAGTTACAGGGCACAGGGCAAAGGAAGGCTGCTTAGCTGGAGCCATTAGCACCATCAGTATAGCCTAATGGGCCAATGTGTCAGAAATAAAGTGGCCATGTGGGAAGCTGGCTAAAGGCCCACAGGTATGATGTCTGAGGAAAGGGCACCACATGCAGAGAGACAGCAATACATCCCCTATGGCAGGACACGCTCACGGTGTTGGTGGGATTTCCTCCCACTAAATCAGCAATGTCTTGTCTTGGTCTGGGGAGGAGGGCAGGGGAGGCTTTCTCAGGGGCTAAAGCAGCACCTCATTTCCAGGAGTCCCTGTGGACAGGTTGGACATCCCAGGCTCCTCACCTCCAGAGCCACAGGCTCCTTGCTCCTTGAGGCCACAGTGTACCTCAGGGCAGGAGAGTCTGTCCCCGATGTGGGCGAGGGTTGCAGATGTTGGGTCACATGCTTGTTTATAAGGCTGGCATCCAGCTTCCCAAGAAGATGAGCCCAGGGCCTACCCAGCCCTGGGGTCCTCTCATGGCTCCTTGGGAGGTGTCTGGCACACAGCCAATCCCTCCAGCAGCTGATTGGAATAAGGCACAGGGTAGAGTCCCATTGCCTGGTCCAAGACCCCTTTGGCAAATACATCAAGCTGAAGTCCAGACTGAAGTTCTGGGGTGTGGAGGGGCGCTGTGCTGCAGAGGGACTCAGAGGCCCTCCATCCTTCAGGCACCTATAGGATGATGGCCTGTCGGGGCTCAGCTGTTTTAGGGGGTGTACTGGTCAGGGTTCCCCCTAGAAACAGAACCCACAGAGTGCATATACAGAGTGTGTGTGCTAAATCGCTTCAGTCTTGATCGATTCTGCAACACTATGGACGGTAGCACACCAGGCTCCACCGTCCATGCAGATTCTCCAGGCAAGAATACTGGAGTGGGTTGCCATGCCCTCCGCCAAAGACATATACAGAGAGAGACTTACAATAAAAGATTGGGTCACATGATTAAGGAGGCTTTAGTCTTCTGTGAGCTGGAAGCCCAGTGGTGCAGTTCAGCACAAACCCAAAGTCCCAAGAACCAGGATAGCCGATGTCCAAGGGCAGGAGATGGATGTCACAGTTCAAGCAGAGACGGGGGCCACCCACCCTGGGGGGGCTATCTGCTATGCTCAGTGACTGATTTAGTTCGGTGACTCTCTTTCGGAAGTAGCCTCACAGATACATCCAGAAATAAAAACTCACCGGTGATCTGGACATGTCTTCCCTGATAGCTCAGTTGGTAAAGAATCCACCTGCAATGCAGGAGACACTGATTCAATTCCTGGGTCGGGAATATCCCCTGGAGAAGAGAGAGGCTACCCACTCCAGTATTCTGGCCTAGAGGAGTCCATGAGTGCATGGACTCGCAAAAAGTCGGACACAACTGAGCGACTTTCACTTTCACTAGCCCAATCAGGGTACACACAAAGTTAGCCATCATAGTGAGTTTCTGTTCTTTGTAACAGATGATCCTGAATGACAGCTTTTGATTTCCTGGTACTGCCTCCACCAGGAGTGTTTTAATCTTTGGGAATTTGATATTGGAAAAGTAGTCCTCCGTGTATTCTAATTTGCATTTGCATATTTTTGTGTGTGAGGTCAACATGGTTGCATACGATTACTGGCCACTTATGTTTCTTCTTTTGTGAACTGCCTATGTCTCAGGGCTCACTCGTGAAAATGGTACCAAGGTTGCACTTCCCTCGCAGTCCAGTGGTTAAGACTCTACACTTCCACGCCAGAGGGTGCAAGTTTGATCCCTTGTTGAGGAACTAAGATCCCAAATGCAGCTCAGCCAAAATAATAATAAGAAAGGAAACAAGGTCAAATTAGCTTTAAAAATGTAAAAAAAAAAAAAAAAAAGGGGGCTTCCCTAGTGGGTCCATGGTAAAGAATCCACCTGCCAGTGCAGGAGACACGAATTAGATCCCTGATCCAGGAAGATCTCACATGCCACACAACAACTAAGCCCTTGCACCACAACTGTTGAGCCTGTAGCTCTAGAGCCCGAAAGCTGTAACTGCTGAGCCCCTGTGCTGCAATTACTGAAGCCCACGCACCCTAGAGCCTGTGCTCCGTGACGGGAGAAACCACCACCCTGAGAAGCCCAAGTGTCACAAGTGGGGGCTAGAGAGTAGCCCCCACTCGCCACAACTAGAAAAAAGCCCACACAGCAACGAAGACCCAGCACAGCCAGAAAAATAAAAAAGAATGGCTTCCCTGTATTGAAGAATTAGTACTTTTCAGTCACAGCTTTCTAGATTTATTTCAATGGATCCTTGTGCCCTTTTCACAAGGGAGTGATAGAATTAATATTATCCCATTGTACAGAGGAGAGAAACTGAGGCTTGGAGAGAAACTCTGAGGCCACGGACAGCTCCTAAAGTGTTTTCCTTTCTGATCTCGGGGTTGCAGATATATTTCCAGTGCTTTGTTTACCTTTTAACTTCACTTTCAGGATATTTTGAACAGAAATCTAGAGCTTTTATGCAACCAAAATTCTCCATCCTCCTACAGTTTCTACTTGGAAAGACTTCCCCCACGAAAATATAAGCACAGATTCCTATGTTCTCTTTTGCTGCTCTGATGGTGTCTTTGTCAACATCTACATCTTTAATCCATTGGGAGTCAATTTAGATGAAGGTGGGAGGAACGATCCACATAATTTTTTCCACTGGAGCCCATTTGGAACCAAACAGGCCTGGCTGATGGTCACATGACATCCTCACCCTCATCCCAGTCTGTGGGCTGCAGAATTACTCAGGCACTGGCAGCCCCCTGCTTTCCACCCCCTCAGCTCCTCAGCCCCCTGCGGCTGTGGTGACCCCCCAGTCTCCCGGAGGCTGGGTCCTGTGGTGAGTGGAAGGAATTCTGGTGAACTCTGCTCACTCAGCAGTCCAGGCCTGGGGAGCTGGGCGGGGGCACAGGACTGTGGAAAATCACATGTGGTTTTCAAGTTGTCGGAAACCAAGAAAATCATTCGGCCAGTTGTGCGGACGACTAGACGCTGTCTGGGAGACCCCGGGTCCCCTGGCTCTGGGAACCACCCTCCTGGTGAGCCTGAGCAGATTTATCCCCTGGTAACATCCAGACTGCAGACAGAGGGCATTTCCAGGGCCCCCCCGAGAGGGAAGAGCAGAGAGGCCGGGTAGGCCTGGGTCCTTCTTCCTTGGTCCCTGGAGGCAGACTCAGGACTCCAGCAGACTGGGAAGGACTGGTACCTGATCCCAGTGCCTAAGGTCCAGAGACTCGGCTTCCTGAGCCATCCAGTTACTCCCCTCCCTGGCCCCCGTCATTCTGGCCAGCTGGCCTGTGTTTGAGCTGCTGCCTCGGGGACCCAAACCTCCTGGTGCTCTGAGGCTGCCCCAGTTAGAACTGGGACACACTGGTCCTTTTGGCAGGTGAGTTTCCCAACTCTGCCCAGGCTGACGCACTAGGGTGGTTCCTGGTGATGCTCGGGTCTCAGCAGAATGGGCTGGTGGCCCCGTGGCCCTGTGGCCTGGTGCCAGAGACTATGTAAACTGAAAGGAAAGAGCATTCGGTCTGACCTCACAGACATACCATCACTGACAAGGACACGTCTCTTTTCCCTGAGCCCAGGTTTCCTCACATGAATATGGAGAAAGCTGCTGCATGTGCACCACAAGAATTGAAATCCAGTCCACTGCCCACATGCTGGGGCCCAAGACGTGGGTGACCGATGTGAGGAGTCTGAGCCTGCAGAAGCAGAACCTCTCTCACAAGGACTTCCCTTCCCTTTCACTCACCAGGCAGAGCGCCACATCCCTGGGGGTCAATGTCCGCTCCTGTGCCCTCTGTTCCGGAGAGTCTAGTCACGCACATCCTGATCCCTCTGACCTGAACGTCTTCAGAGGAAGGGTACCTCCACAACTGGGTCTCTGGGCCACACTCAGGCCTGGACCTTGTTGAAAGCTCTGTGGAGACCTGCCCAGTGAATACATGAGCCGCAGTCAGGGACACACACCCATAGTCATGTGCTCAGATTGCTGGGGACCCAGAGTGGAGGGGCTGGTGCTGTGGTGGGGTGGGGACTGGGAGATGGAAGGTGATGAGATCACAGACCTTCTGGCCACAGTGACTTGGGATGAGGTAGTTGTCCTGCTGACATGGCTAGCAGTCCTGGCAGGATGGCCTGGGGACATCTTTTCAGGCACACAGGAAGCTGAGACGTCGTGCCCCTCGGTGCAGAGACTCTGCTGAGACTGTTAGAATGGACGAGTTCCCCGAGAGGCCCGTTAGAGGCTCTATTCAGGGAAAGGCACCCAGGGCTTGGGGCATCCTCCTCTAGGGACTCCTAACTTCTCTGGATGTGGAGAGTGGCTTGGATGGAGCCACTCCATCGTCTCCCCATCTCGTGGGGAGGGTGTGATCACTAGGTTCGTAGGACAGGAACTCTGAGGTCTTGTGGTGGGGGGAATGGGGTCAAGGTCACCTGGGATCCACCCCACGAAGGAACTGACCCTCATGCTTCCCGAAGCTCCGGCCAGATTTGCCTTGAGGTCCAAATTGTCTGATGTGCAAAGACAGATGCTAATCTTGCTAGACATGGACTGTCTGAATGGGAGATCCTTCCAATCAGGGGTGGGGAGCTGCTAGTGGTCATGGAGTCACCCCCTCAACTTACAGCCTGAGAAAATCAAGTTATTCAAGGTCATAGTTTTAATAGTGGCTTCTGAGATGAGCTGAAGGAAGCAGGAAAGCCCTCTCCTCCTGCCCCAGGTCCATCCTGGGTCCCTCTTCTCATCCAGGAAGCTGTCGCATCTGAAAGATTAACAAGACAAGCCGCCCTACACTGATTTCTCTACCCCTGTACGAGTGACCCTATCATAGTGGGAAGAGGGTGGGTTCCATTCCTTCCCATCTCTGCTCCACCTCCTCACCCCCTCCCAATGTGGGGGCTTCTGGCTCTCCACCCTGCTGGGGGCATTACTGAAAGGGGCAAAATGGCCCTGGTGCCCCAACATGACAGCTTTGCCCACATGCCCACCCGCCTCCTGCCCTTCACTGCAGCCCACAGGGCCTCCTCATTGCCCCACTCCTCCCAGAGGGACCTTACTACACACCTCTGCAGTGTGTGCTACACACCTCTGCTCCTGACCCAAGGTGGGAGCACCCTGCACCCCTATCCCAGTCTCTCTCCTGGGGCCCTCCCACCCTGGCAGGCAGGTCTCCTGGCATGGCCTTTCTCAATGGCTCTCAGAGGTGAGCCCTTGGCCCATGAGCTAAACAGGACCCACCCCAGTCTGGTCAGAGCTTGAGAGCACAGGCCATGCCCCTTCCTCTCCCCACTGTGGCATCTGTGGGCTCCACCAGCCTGACCCTCACAAGGCTGCAGGAAAACTCCATGTACGCCGTCTCCCTCCCTCGCCAGCCCATGTCAGCTGCCCCCAGAATGCTCCTTTCCCACTCTGGAAGCAGCAAGGATTGGTCCACCAGGGTGAGACGTCACCCTGCCTCTGCCTGTCAAGTCCAGTCCTGTTGTGGCCCCTAGGGCAGGCCGCACTGTGACCGAGGAAAAGGCCCAGGCTTCTCCATAGGAAGCTGGAGGTGGGGGGGCAGTAGGGGGCCCAAGATGTCCAGCAGACTCCCAGACTAGCTCAGGAGAATCCTTGGACCTGGATACAGATGCCCCACCCGCTGGCAAGGGGCGCTGGACCCCAGGAGGGTGAGTGGCAGCCACAGGAGGCATCAAGCCTCCCACCTCTGGCCTGCCTCTTCCTGGCCTGGGCTGCTGCCCTTGGGGAGTTTGGTTTAGATGACAGGGCTCCTCGGCAGGCAGGCGTCTCCTGACGGGCCTAGGTCTGCACGACTTCCTGAGTGCAGGTCTGAAAGCCGAGTGGAGTCCCAGCCCTTCTCCCTGAGGGGAGATACGGGCCTGGCCCTGGCACCAACAGCAGCCACCACCCCCCTCACCCGTCCAGACCCTCGAGGGAGGCGGGGAGGGCCCCCAGCCCCTGCCCACCCCACTCCAGGGCCCAGCTTCCCACAAGTCCTTGCTCATGTTCCTGTTGGTGACTCACTGTGGCTGAGGAAAAGTTTCTTTCTATTTCTTTTTAATTTTCTTATGGCTTCTATTTTCCCTGGCAGAGGATGTGGAGCTCAAATCTGATCCATGTGTGAGCCAGCTGAACTTGGGAGCTGTTCCCAGGGAAGTGACGTTCTAGAGCTGCCCCCTCCCCCGAGCCTTGGGCCTCCCTACTGGACACACTCAACTGGGGCCACAGAACAAATTCCAAGGCAGAAGTTTCGAGAACAATGATTCAGAGGCCCGCAGAGGACACTCATGGGTAAGAGCTTGCTTCAGCCTGCTCTGCCAGGACGGCAGGGCAGGGTCGGCACAGGGACAAGGAGGCCTGACTCGGGGCGGGGCTGCGGCGTGCTCCGAGAGCCCAGGTGGGTGGCCTTGGTCTCCTCAGGGAGGTGACAGGAGCTGGGAGTGAAGGAAGGGCCTTGAAAGAAAGAGGTGCAAGGCAGAGCCCCCTGGGTCCCGCCCCTGCCCCCACTTCGGGGCTGAGCCAGCAGCCCCCCACAGCGCTCCTCGGCGGCCTCCTGCTCATCATCTCAGGGCCTCCTGAGACAGACAACGTTGGTTCAGGGCTGAGTGCTGCTAAACTTGGCCCATAGGCCCCAGGTATACTTCTCTTGCTTCCTCATCCCATCAAGGAGGAATGTTCTGGGAGCTCTGGCCTTGGGTGTCATACCCATCCGAGGCCAGCCAACATTTGCCCTTTGAGAAGCCATATGGAAACACCAGGCACGCATGGCAGCACGTGGCACCCAGGGCAGACATTATTAATCGATCTGGGATTCCCTGACTGCCCGATCTATGTACCACAACCGCACACACCCTGCCAATCAATGTGATAGACGGAGGCAGAGTAAAGGCAGTTTGAAAAAACTGGGATCTGGTAATAGCAAGGAGAGGAATGCCTGTTTGTCCTTGTTGGGATGTCAGCTTTTGGGAAAACAGTGTATCCCTAGAAGTGAAGCAATGTTCACCAAGGAAACAGTAAAAAAAACTATAGGGGAAGGGGTCTGCCCCAAAACATCTGTGGCTCCTGTTCGGGTGGTGAGTGACCTGTTCCCATGGCAGCTTCCATCACACAGCTTTGCTGTGTTGAAGGCATCCACCAACTCTCTCAGCTGGTGCATGTGGTCAGGGGTAGTGTCTTACCTGCTGCCTCCTGCCTCCTTTCTGGGGTTCTTAATCTGGGATCCCTCCCTCTGCTACTGGGAGTTCAAAAGAGGGCAAGAACGCCCTGAACTTGTATAGCAATTGCTGTGTCAAGGCTGAGTCCCTCCATGCCCCTGACAGCCCATTCCTATGAATGACGCATACAGTTTAATAAAATGTGAAAGGCATCTCCTCCCTCCTTGCTCCATCTCTGACTCTCCTCCAAACTTGTCCTTGTATGTCAGTATGGTCGGAAGGGAGAGGCAATCTTAAATGGGGGATCTTACTTCCAACAGAGCAGTTAGCCCCTCCTCAGGGCAGTTTTGCACCTGTCCCTGGCTACAGTGAATTCCCAAAGTGTGGTGTCTCCCTGAGGGCCAGCATAGGAACGGGCTCTCATGGACCTAGGGGGTTAGCTGAAAGTCTGATTCAAGACTCCAGAGAGAGGAAAGGATGGGTTGGGACTCTCCTGAAGGTCTGTAGTGGGGGTAAGGTCCCCGAGGCCAGAGTCCATGGCTTAGCTCTGCTCTCAGGGTTCCCGCTCACCTCCAGCAGGCTCTGGGTCATCCCTGGGGCACCGCCTCCAGTTCCCATCTGGCTTGGAGGTGGTATTGCAGACGGAGCGGGGCAGGGACGTCGGAGCCCTCCCACCAGCACCCTCAGGACCTCACAATCCCTCCAGCCCTCCTTCCCCTGGGCCTTCCTTCCTAGGCGCTGGGCCCAGGTCCGGGACACCGCCCGCAGTTCCCACTCCGAAAAGTGCCAAGCGCGCGCGGCGCCTGGACTGCTCAGCCCCCCCGCAGCCCCTCCGTCCACGCCCGGCTCCTCCTCCTCCTCCTTCCCCCCGGGTGGGGGAAGCCGGCTCCGGAAGCCCCGGCGCCCCCGCCCCGGCCGCCGCCACTGGCGCTTTGGAGAAGGCGGTCCGCGCGGGAGCGCGCCACGCGGGACCTGAGCTCCCAGCCGCCGCCAGCGCCTTGGAACCCCCTGACCATCCCNACCACAAGAATTGAAATCCAGTCCACTGCCCACATGCTGGGGCCCAAGACGTGGGTGACCGATGTGAGGAGTCTGAGCCTGCAGAAGCAGAACCTCTCTCACAAGGACTTCCCTTCCCTTTCACTCACCAGGCAGAGCGCCACATCCCTGGGGGTCAATGTCCGCTCCTGTGCCCTCTGTTCCGGAGAGTCTAGTCACGCACATCCTGATCCCTCTGACCTGAACGTCTTCAGAGGAAGGGTACCTCCACAACTGGGTCTCTGGGCCACACTCAGGCCTGGACCTTGTTGAAAGCTCTGTGGAGACCTGCCCAGTGAATACATGAGCCGCAGTCAGGGACACACACCCATAGTCATGTGCTCAGATTGCTGGGGACCCAGAGTGGAGGGGCTGGTGCTGTGGTGGGGTGGGGACTGGGAGATGGAAGGTGATGAGATCACAGACCTTCTGGCCACAGTGACTTGGGATGAGGTAGTTGTCCTGCTGACATGGCTAGCAGTCCTGGCAGGATGGCCTGGGGACATCTTTTCAGGCACACAGGAAGCTGAGACGTCGTGCCCCTCGGTGCAGAGACTCTGCTGAGACTGTTAGAATGGACGAGTTCCCCGAGAGGCCCGTTAGAGGCTCTATTCAGGGAAAGGCACCCAGGGCTTGGGGCATCCTCCTCTAGGGACTCCTAACTTCTCTGGATGTGGAGAGTGGCTTGGATGGAGCCACTCCATCGTCTCCCCATCTCGTGGGGAGGGTGTGATCACTAGGTTCGTAGGACAGGAACTCTGAGGTCTTGTGGTGGGGGGAATGGGGTCAAGGTCACCTGGGATCCACCCCACGAAGGAACTGACCCTCATGCTTCCCGAAGCTCCGGCCAGATTTGCCTTGAGGTCCAAATTGTCTGATGTGCAAAGACAGATGCTAATCTTGCTAGACATGGACTGTCTGAATGGGAGATCCTTCCAATCAGGGGTGGGGAGCTGCTAGTGGTCATGGAGTCACCCCCTCAACTTACAGCCTGAGAAAATCAAGTTATTCAAGGTCATAGTTTTAATAGTGGCTTCTGAGATGAGCTGAAGGAAGCAGGAAAGCCCTCTCCTCCTGCCCCAGGTCCATCCTGGGTCCCTCTTCTCATCCAGGAAGCTGTCGCATCTGAAAGATTAACAAGACAAGCCGCCCTACACTGATTTCTCTACCCCTGTACGAGTGACCCTATCATAGTGGGAAGAGGGTGGGTTCCATTCCTTCCCATCTCTGCTCCACCTCCTCACCCCCTCCCAATGTGGGGGCTTCTGGCTCTCCACCCTGCTGGGGGCATTACTGAAAGGGGCAAAATGGCCCTGGTGCCCCAACATGACAGCTTTGCCCACATGCCCACCCGCCTCCTGCCCTTCACTGCAGCCCACAGGGCCTCCTCATTGCCCCACTCCTCCCAGAGGGACCTTACTACACACCTCTGCAGTGTGTGCTACACACCTCTGCTCCTGACCCAAGGTGGGAGCACCCTGCACCCCTATCCCAGTCTCTCTCCTGGGGCCCTCCCACCCTGGCAGGCAGGTCTCCTGGCATGGCCTTTCTCAATGGCTCTCAGAGGTGAGCCCTTGGCCCATGAGCTAAACAGGACCCACCCCAGTCTGGTCAGAGCTTGAGAGCACAGGCCATGCCCCTTCCTCTCCCCACTGTGGCATCTGTGGGCTCCACCAGCCTGACCCTCACAAGGCTGCAGGAAAACTCCATGTACGCCGTCTCCCTCCCTCGCCAGCCCATGTCAGCTGCCCCCAGAATGCTCCTTTCCCACTCTGGAAGCAGCAAGGATAGGTCCACCAGGGTGAGACGTCACCCTGCCTCTGCCTGTCAAGTCCAGTCCTGTTGTGGCCCCTAGGGCAGGCCGCACTGTGACCGAGGAAAAGGCCCAGGCTTCTCCATAGGAAGCTGGAGGTGGGGGGGCAGTAGGGGGCCCAAGATGTCCAGCAGACTCCCAGACTAGCTCAGGAGAATCCTTGGACCTGGATACAGATGCCCCACCCGCTGGCAAGGGGCGCTGGACCCCAGGAGGGTGAGTGGCAGCCACAGGAGGCATCAAGCCTCCCACCTCTGGCCTGCCTCTTCCTGGCCTGGGCTGCTGCCCTTGGGGAGTTTGGTTTAGATGACAGGGCTCCTCGGCAGGCAGGCGTCTCCTGACGGGCCTAGGTCTGCACGACTTCCTGAGTGCAGGTCTGAAAGCCGAGTGGAGTCCCAGCCCTTCTCCCTGAGGGGAGATACGGGCCTGGCCCTGGCACCAACAGCAGCCACCACCCCCCTCACCTGTCCAGACCCTCGAGGGAGGCGGGGAGGGCCCCCAGCCCCTGCCTACCCCACTCCAGGGCCCAGCTTCCCACAAGTCCTTGCTCATGTTCCTGTTGGTGACTCACTGTGGCTGAGGAAAAGTTTCTTTCTATTTCTTTTTAATTTTCTTATGGCTTCTATTTTCCCTGGCAGAGGATGTGGAGCTCAAATCTGATCCATGTGTGAGCCAGCTGAACTTGGGAGCTGTTCCCAGGGAAGTGACGTTCTAGAGCTGCCCCCTCCCCCGAGCCTTGGGNTCTATTTCTTTTTAATTTTCTTATGGCTTCTATTTTCCCTGGCAGAGGATGTGGAGCTCAAATCTGATCCATGTGTGAGCCAGCTGAACTTGGGAGCTGTTCCCAGGGAAGTGACGTTCTAGAGCTGCCCCCTCCCCCGAGCCTTGGGCCTCCCTACTGGACACACTCAACTGGGGCCACAGAACAAATTCCAAGGCAGAAGTTTCGAGAACAATGATTCAGAGGCCCGCAGAGGACACTCATGGGTAAGAGCTTGCTTCAGCCTGCTCTGCCAGGACGGCAGGGCAGGGTCGGCACAGGGACAAGGAGGCCTGACTCGGGGCGGGGCTGCGGCGTGCTCCGAGAGCCCAGGTGGGTGGCCTTGGTCTCCTCAGGGAGGTGACAGGAGCTGGGAGTGAAGGAAGGGCCTTGAAAGAAAGAGGTGCAAGGCAGAGCCCCCTGGGTCCCGCCCCTGCCCCCACTTCGGGGCTGAGCCAGCAGCCCCCCACAGCGCTCCTCGGCGGCCTCCTGCTCATCATCTCAGGGCCTCCTGAGACAGACAACGTTGGTTCAGGGCTGAGTGCTGCTAAACTTGGCCCATAGGCCCCAGGTATACTTCTCTTGCTTCCTCATCCCATCAAGGAGGAATGTTCTGGGAGCTCTGGCCTTGGGTGTCATACCCATCCGAGGCCAGCCAACATTTGCCCTTTGAGAAGCCATATGGAAACACCAGGCACGCATGGCAGCACGTGGCACCCAGGGCAGACATTATTAATCGATCTGGGATTCCCTGACTGCCCGATCTATGTACCACAACCGCACACACCCTGCCAATCAATGTGATAGACGGAGGCAGAGTAAAGGCAGTTTGAAAAAACTGGGATCTGGTAATAGCAAGGAGAGGAATGCCTGTTTGTCCTTGTTGGGATGTCAGCTTTTGGGAAAACAGTGTATCCCTAGAAGTGAAGCAATGTTCACCAAGGAAACAGTAAAAAAAACTATAGGGGAAGGGGTCTGCCCCAAAACATCTGTGGCTCCTGTTCGGGTGGTGAGTGACCTGTTCCCATGGCAGCTTCCATCACACAGCTTTGCTGTGTTGAAGGCATCCACCAACTCTCTCAGCTGGTGCATGTGGTCAGGGGTAGTGTCTTACCTGCTGCCTCCTGCCTCCTTTCTGGGGTTCTTAATCTGGGATCCCTCCCTCTGCTACTGGGAGTTCAAGAGAGGGCAAGAACGCCCTGAACTTGTATAGCAATTGCTGTGTCAAGGCTGAGTCCCTCCATGCCCCTGACAGCCCATTCCTATGAATGACGCATACAGTTTAATAAAATGTGAAAGGCATCTCCTCCCTCCTTGCTCCATCTCTGACTCTCCTCCAAACTTGTCCTTGTATGTCAGTATGGTCGGAAGGGAGAGGCAATCTTAAATGGGGGATCTTACTTCCAACAGAGCAGTTAGCCCCTCCTCAGGGCAGTTTTGCACCTGTCCCTGGCTACAGTGAATTCCCAAAGTGTGGTGTCTCCCTGAGGGCCAGCATAGGAACGGGCTCTCATGGACCTAGGGGGTTAGCTGAAAGTCTGATTCAAGACTCCAGAGAGAGGAAAGGATGGGTTGGGACTCTCCTGAAGGTCTGTAGTGGGGGTAAGGCCCCCGAGGCCAGAGTCCATGGCTTAGCTCTGCTCTCAGGGTTCCCGCTCACCTCCAGCAGGCTCTGGGTCATCCCTGGGGCACCGCCTCCAGTTCCCATCTGGCTTGGAGGTGGTATTGCAGACGGAGCGGGGCAGGGACGTCGGAGCCCTCCCACCAGCACCCTCAGGACCTCACAATCCCTCCAGCCCTCCTTCCCCTGGGCCTTCCTTCCTAGGCGCTGGGCCCAGGTCCGGGACACCGCCCGCAGTTCCCACTCCGAAAAGTGCCAAGCGCGCGCGGCGCCTGGACTGCTCAGCCCCCCCGCAGCCCCTCCGTCCACGCCCGGCTCCTCCTCCTCCTCCTTCCCCCCGGGTGGGGGAAGNTCTTGCCCACTGGGCTCCTGTGAACCTGGCTGGGAGCTCCTGGGGTGGGGTCCTGGGATCAGCCCCAGGCCCTCTCATCAGGACTCTCCGTCCCCACAGTGGACTATTACTTCCGGCCTCCCAGGCCCCAGAAGCCCGACACTGGCCTAGAAACAGACGAAGAGAAGGAAGAGCTGAGTGAGTGGACCCAGACTGTCCCCACCCCCGGGCCAGCCCCTAGTGCAGGCCTGACCCCCACNTCTCTGTCCCCACAGTGGACTATTACTTCCGGCCTCCCAGGCCCCAGAAGCCCGACACTGGCCTAGAAACAGACGAAGAGAAGGAAGAGCTGAGTGAGTGGACCCAGACTGTCCCCACCCCCGGGCCAGCCCCTAGTGCAGGCCTGACCCCCACAACATCTGCTTCCTGAACTCCGGGGCTAAGCCAACAGGACCTTCCCACCTTCCATCCTTCAGAGAAACCCAAAAAGGAGGGCAGCAGCCCCAAGGAAGAGGAGACGGATGACAAATGGACTGTGGAAAAGGGCAAGGACCCCAAAGGTGTGTCTCTGGGGGCTGGGGGCTGGGCCTACACAGCCTGGGTCCTTGTGAGAGGCCAGCCAGACTCCCAGATGCTCTGGGACCCTTATCACTGCCTCCTCCCTTTGTTGCCCCCCAGGGACCCGGAAGGGTGAGGAGTCGGAGGAGGAGTGGGCTCCAGCAGAGAAAATCAGTGAGTGAGGGGTGTAGCAGCTAGGGTGTATAAGGACAGGGGGGTTGCAGGGGTTGCAGGATGGATATGGGGATGGGAGATGTGGTGGGGGGTGTGAGTATGTGTGGGGGCTGTAGGGTGGGTATGAGGGCTGTGGGGCAGGGCAGAGCAGCTAGGTAAGCATGATGGGAGAAGTGACCCATCCAAGGCCACATGCGAGTCCCAAACCCAGATTTCCTGATGGCACTCTAGGCCTCCAGAACTCTCTCCTGCTCTTAAAGTCCTGTGATGCAAAAGGGAGAGACCCTGGAGTGTCTGCCCTGGGCCTGACCCCAGGGACCGAGCTCGGGGCACAAGGCAGGTGTGCAGATGGCCCTGATACAGACAATGCCTGTGACAGGTCAGGCTCTGGGGTGGCCATCCCTGTGATTTCATATAGGCCTCATGGCCCCTTGGCACCGGCATCCTCAGCACATTCCTCGGAGATGGAAGCTGAGGCCCAAGGAGGGGAAGTATGGGCTGGGGTGGAGCTGCCCTAACTGGGACCCTGACATGAGGGGAAGTGGGTACTGGGCTCCTCCATTCAGGGTTTGATGAAGGGAGGGACCGATGGAGGGATGGAGCCAGTGGGTCACTAGCCTGGTGTGCCGTGTCTCCAGAGTGCCCCCCCATTGGGATGGAGTCGCACCGCATTGAGGACAACCAGATCCGGGCCTCCTCCATGCTGCGCCACGGCCTGGGTGCACAGCGAGGCCGGCTCAACATGCAGGTGGGTGTCAGAATGGGCCTGTCTCCCCGCTGCAGAGGGGCCCCCTGCCCGCTCAGCCTCCCTGCTGTCCCTGACAGGCCGGCGACACCGAGGACGACTACTACGATGGGGCATGGTGTGCTGAGGATGACTCCCAGACCCAGTGGATTGAGGTGGACACGAGAAGGACCACGAAGTTCACAGGCGTCATCACCCAGGGCCGCGACTCCAGCATCCAGTACGTCTGCCGGGTTCACAGGCATTCGGTAGGGATGGGTGGCTCCAGACGTGGCTCTGAGTCCCGTTCAGAACCATCTGGTGGGTTCTCCAGGGGCCCCACCCCCACTCCTTGGTTGTGGCCGGTCAGCTCCCTGAGTCCAGATAAGCACAGCAACCACCCACGGCCGTGCAGCAGGCATGGCAGCCTCTCCAGACCCCCAGCTAGCCCCACCCGTGCTAGCTCTGGGTTCTTGGGCCCAGAAGAGAGGGCTCAGGCAGCCTGAAGGCCTGGGCCTTAGCTTGGGGTGGGGAGAGCAGCCTTGCCCTGACCACCATCTGCCCCCCAGTGACGACTTTGTGACCTCCTTCTTCGTGGGCTTCAGCAACGACAGCCAGACGTGGGTGATGTACACCAATGGCTACGAGGAAATGGTGGGCACCTGAGCTCTTGGTTCTACCCTCCTCATTTGGGCCACAGGTGGGTCTCCGCCGGGGTTGGGGGCTGCTCTGAGGCCTGCCTCTTCCCAGACCTTCCACGGGAACGTGGACAAGGACACGCCCGTGCTGAGCGAGCTCCCAGAGCCGGTAGTGGCCCGTTTCATCCGCATCTACCCACTCACTTGGAATGGCAGCCTGTGCATGCGCCTGGAGGTGCTGGGGTGCCCCGTGTCCCGTGAGTGCCTGGGGCTGGCAGGGGCATGGACGGGTGGCTGGGGCAATCTGGGGTGGGCTGGCAGGTGGACTGCTCAAGTTCCTGCCTGCCTGCCTGCCTTCTCTGCAGCTGTCCACAGCTACTACGCCCAGAACGAGGTGGTGACCACCGATGACCTGGACTTCCGGCACCACAGCTACAAGGACATGCGGCAGGTGAGTGCTTGTCCTGAGGCTGGGGTCCTGTCCAGGTGCTGGGCTCAGGGCTAACGGGCACTTCCCCACAGAACAGACAGGGCCGTGGGAGAGGCATGGTCACTGCGGGTGGGTTGGGGGCAGGGGGGTGGGCTGTGTAACTCCCTGTCTTTTCTGGCACCCAGCTGATGAAGGTGGTGAATGAGCAGTGCCCCACGATCACCCGCACATACAGCCTGGGGAAGAGCTCTCGAGGGCTCAAGATTTATGCCATGGAGATCTCAGACAATCCCGGGGATCACGAGCTGGGTGAGGTCCCCCACAGTCCCCTGGACCCCCTGGAAGCCTGGTCCTCCCCAAGCCCAACAGATAGAGGCAAGGCCCAGTACTGCAGCTGAGCCTGCGCTGTTGATGTTGCCAGCTCACCCCGCCCCCTCACCCCCGTGTCTTTGGAGCCCCTCCTGGGCCCTGCAAGCCTCAGCCACCCCCAGTCTCCAGTGAGGCTGGTTTGGGTTCTTCTTCAGATCCCCTGGGCCTCAGGCCTCAGGAGGCTGGCTGGTTGCTGAGGTTCCTACCCTCACAGGGGAGCCCGAGTTCCGCTACACAGCTGGTATCCACGGCAATGAGGTGCTGGGCCGAGAGCTGCTGCTCCTACTCATGCAATACCTGTGCCGCGAATACCGCGATGGGAACCCACGCGTACGCAGCCTGGTGCACGACACGCGCATTCACCTAGTGCCCTCGCTGAACCCNACAGCTGGTATCCACGGCAATGAGGTGCTGGGCCGAGAGCTGCTGCTCCTACTCATGCAATACCTGTGCCGCGAATACCGCGATGGGAACCCACGCGTACGCAGCCTGGTGCACGACACGCGCATTCACCTAGTGCCCTCGCTGAACCCTGACGGCTACGAGGTGGCAGCGCAGATGGTGGGTGGAGGGAAGGGGGTCAGGGTGGAGCCTGGGTAGGGCAGGGCTGGGAGTGGGCTGCTGATGCTGACCCCCTCTCTCTCGGCTTCCCCAGGGCTCAGAGTTTGGGAACTGGGCACTGGGTTTGTGGACCGAGGAGGGCTTTGACATCTATGAGGACTTCCCGGATCTCAACTCTGTGCTCTGGGGAGCCGAGGAAAGGAAATGGGTCCCCTACCGGGTACCCAACAATAACCTGCCCATCCCTGAACGCTACCTCTCTCCAGATGCCACGGTGAGGCCACAGCCTGGCCAACAGGGCCTGGGGGAGCAACCTAGACCCCGGGGTCCGGGTGGAGCTCGGGACTTGGGGGTGGGTTGAGGGAGACTGAGCCCGGGTGCTGAGACTGCAGGGGCTCCGAGGGACCAAGGGGATGTGAGTACTGCTGAGGGGTGTGCACGGCAGATGATGGAGGCTGTGGAGCAGACCTCTCCCCTGGCCACCCCCAGGTATCCACGGAGGTCCGGGCTATCATTGCCTGGATGGAGAAGAACCCGTTCGTGCTGGGGGCAAACCTGAACGGTGGCGAGCGGCTTGTGTCCTACCCCTACGATATGGCCCGCACACCCAGCCAGGAGCAGCTTCTGGCTGCGGCCATGGCGGCCGCCCGGGGAGAGGATGAAGAGGAGGCATCTGAGGCCCAGGAGACCCCAGACCACGCCATCTTCCGCTGGCTGGCCATCTCCTTCGCCTCTACCCACCTCACCATGACTGAGCCCTACAGGGGAGGGTGCCAAGCACAGGACTACACTGGCGGCATGGGCATCGTCAATGGGGCCAAGTGGAAACCCCGCTCTGGGAGTGAGTTGGCCTGGGAGGGTCTGTGGTGGGGCATTTGGCATGGGCAGGGGTGACTGCGGCTCTGTCTGCCCTGCCCAGCTATCAACGACTTCAGCTACCTGCACACCAACTGCCTGGAGCTCTCCATCTACCTGGGCTGTGATAAGTTCCCTCATGAAAGCGAGCTGCCCCGAGAGTGGGAGAACAACAAAGAAGCTCTGCTCACCTTCATGGAGCAGGTGTGGGGGCCACCGCACAGACTGGCGGAGGGGAAGGGCAGCATTTGGGGAGAGGCTGGTGGAGGGCTGGGGGACCTCGTGGAGGACTGGGGAATGGCCTGTGGGGAGGCCATGTAGACACCCCCTTGCCTCCTCCCTGCAGGTTCACCGTGGCATCAAGGGGGTTGTGACAGATGAGCAAGGCATCCCGATAGCCAATGCCACCATCTCCGTGAGTGGCATTAACCACGGAGTGAAGACAGGTACACAAGTGTACAACTATACCCCACTTCCCAGGATGGGGGACCAAACCTGTGCATGCCCTTGGCAAAGCAAACCTGGCCTGCCCTGCCCAGGAAGTCCCTGCTCCTCTGGATCTCGACCAGAGGGAGGGCTGGAGTGGCTGCAGGTTTCTCAGACAGCTGAGGCCTGGAAGGGAGGGGGGACTCCTACGTAGCGAAACCCATCCTCCTCTCTGCAGCCAGTGGTGGCGATTACTGGCGCATCCTGAACCCTGGTGAGTACCGCGTGACGGCTCACGCGGAGGGCTACACCCCAAGCTCGAAGACCTGCAACGTGGACTATGACATCGGGGCCACTCAGTGCAATTTCATCTTGGCTCGCTCCAACTGGAAGCGCATCCGTGAGATCATGGCCATGAACGGGAACCGGCCCATCCCACACATCGACCCATCGCGCCCCATGACCCCCCAGCAGAGGCGCATGCAACGCCGCCGCCTGCAGTATCGGCTGCGCATGCGCGAACAGATGCGGCTCCGGCGCCTCAATGCCACCACGAGCCCGGCCACCACTCCCACATCACCCCCTCCCACCCCAACACTGCTCCCCACTGCCGA